>CM019150.1:216590497-216624033 GCA_009733165.1 Naja naja | reverse complement strand
CAATAAAACTAAACTAAACTAAACTCCTTCCTTTTCTTCTTTTTCCCTTCACTCTTCCTTCCTTCCTTCTTCTTCTTGTCCTCTTTCCTTCTTTCTCCTTCCTTCCTTCCTTTCTTCCCACCTTCCTTCTTTTCTTTGTCTTTCCTCTTTCCCTTTCTCCTTTCCTGCCCCTTCTTGTGCTCAAATGCAAAAGGGAAACATTCTCCTTTGGTTTTGTTTTAGTTTGTTTTGATAGCCCTTGCCAGTGAAAATGGAGCTGGGGAGGCGTGCGCAGGCCCCCTCCATTTCTGCTGCTTAGAGAGGCCTCTGGGCTGGTTCTTTGCTGTTTCAGGATGCATGCGTGGGCTGGATCTAAGCACCCTGCAGGTCGCATCCATGGGCCTTGAGTTTGATAGCCCTGCTCTAGAACATTCCAGACAAGTTGCTGTCCAATGGCTTCTTGAAAACTTCCAGTGTTGGAGCCCCCATAACTAATGGGTGAGTCATTCCACTAGTTAATTGTCCCAACTGGCAGGAAATTTCTCCTTAGTTCTAGGTTGTTTCTCCCCTTGATTAGTTTCCATCATAAGCTTCTCAGCCTGCCCTCAGGTGCTTTGGAGAATGGATAAAATGCAAATAAGGATGATAGATCTGACGTGCAGGTACACCCACTTCTATAAAGCTGCTGGCGACAGAAACCAGGGAAGGATCAGAAAAATAATTTCGGAGAGGCTGGCCTTGAATTTTTTTTCTCCCCTCATTAATTCATCCTTAAATTCACCCCGCAGCCTCCTTTGAAGACCTGCTTATAAAGGCTGTGCGCTCTGTGTAATCATGTGTAAGCATTTCTCTTTGCAATCAATTATTGAGATATAATATGATTCAGCGGTGCCGACCTTTGGCTGAAGGCAAGGCACTCATTGCCTCTCTTATCTAGAGATATATGAAGCAGCGCAATTACAGCTACTCTGCGTTCCTCCGGGAGAAAACAAATTGGCATGTAGAAGAAACGCTGGGCAGCTGTCTGGAGATCTGGGACACCGGTCACATTTTACCCAAAGGAAAGGATCCCGTGCCGCTAAGATCACTTAAAAATCCATTCGTGCTCTTTTATGTGTCCACCAGTTCTGCAAAGGTGCCCCCCCACAGAACCTCTTGGTGGTACAGCTTGGGTGGTAGAGGGAGTCCTCTACTTACAACTGTGTGGTTGCTGATGGTTCAAAGCTACAAGAGCCCTGGAAAAAGAAGATTTATGACGTTATTTATAGTTCTGGCTTTGCATCGTGATTTCAAGCTTTGAGCTGCCAGGCTTGTTGTTAATTGGTGTTAGGTTTTGAGCTTGAGTTTCATAAAAGTCAACGTTGGAAGGGGGAAAAATCCAGAATTGAAGTGGACAAGGGAAGATATAGTCCATTGGAATGTCTGGTCCAAACAAGAAAAAAAAATCTTTACATCCATTGATTTATTACACATTTCAAACTTGCTGAGAAGTCGCATGCTGTATGATTTATGTATTACCGTGTTTCCCGAAAATAAGACCTACCCAAAAATAAGACCTAGTGTAAATCTCCAGTTCCAGGAAGACTTTTCAGGGACCAACCGTGCACCCGAAACACCCCCCTACACACTCACACCCACTATTTGGCACCATAAATATATAAGACCTACCCGAAAATAAGACCTAGTGTGTTTTTGGGAGCCAAAAATATAAGACAGTGTCTTATTTTGAGGCTGGTATATCACTTGACAGAATAACAGAGTTGGAAGGGACCTTGGAGGTCTTCTAGTCCAACCTGCTCAAGTAGGAGACTCTACACCGTTTCAGTCCAATCTCTTGATCTGTCAGTGTTGGAGTACTCACAACTTCTGGTGGCTAGTTGTTCCACTGGTTAATTATTCTAACTTGTCAGGAAGTTTCTCCTTAATTCAAGTTGCTTCTCTCCTTGATCGGTTTCCACCCGTTGCTTCTTGTCCTGCCTTCAGGGGCTTTGGAAAATAAGGTTTAAAAAAACCATCGTGGATGCATGTTGGTCACGCATCCATTTTAATTGTGTGATTGTGGGAGTGCTCGATGCTTGTAAGTAGACCGGCTGTAGGCAGGGTGGGCTTCAAAAATGTTAGCGAGGGCTTCTCTGCCGCTGGGTGGTGGCCATGGTGGGCGTGGCCTAGTCGGCCTCCTGCACCATGGCGGGGGGTTGTTTTGCCCTCCCGAGCCTCCAGCTGCACTTAATCTGCATCCAAAGCGGGCCCGTGGGGGACTCCTGGGAGGGGCAGGGCAGGGCAGGGTGGGCGGGGCCAGCCATGAGTGGGATTTGTGGGGGTTCTCCAAACTGCACAGAACCTTAGCTAGGGGCTCTTCCGATCCCCTGGACCCCAGCCCCATCCCTGGTTGTAGATCGCGTTTCTTGGCCGTTCTAACTTGGACAGTAGCAACCAAGCATGCAGAGTCAAAGACTGCCTGTAGGCGATTTGGTGGGACAAAATCCACGTATGGCGTTTGCCGAATGGCAAAGTTCACGTATGGAGATGGTGGACAGGGGCAAGTTTTTAATGCTTATCTCAGAATGCCAGGGTCATAGGCAGGGGTGGGATTCTACCAGTTCGGACCAGTTCTATAGAACTGGTTGTTACCATTCTGCACAGTTTGGAGAACTGGTAAATCGTGCCACTGGCTGGCCCTGCCCCTCCCCGCCCACCCTGCCCCTCCCCGACCAGTCACTCCTTATCTCGCATACGCGCCATCCAACTTGCCTGCATTGTGCAAGCAAATTTTATGTGACAGACTCAGGCAGCAGATTGCAGAAAAGCAGATCTGTGAGTGAATCTGTGATTCTGCAAGCAACTCAATCTGACTGCCTGCTTTGGCTGATTTTGGGTAAAAGTTGTTCTTTTTTTAATTAAAAAAAATCAATATTTACATCAATATTTACAATGTTTACATACAAGCCACGCCTAGTCAGCAAGCCATGCCCACCCAGTCACATGACCACCAAGCTACACCCACAAATTAGGCCACCCACAGAACCAGTTGTTAAGAAATTTGAATTCCACCCCTGGTCATAGGTCTTTAGGATAAACTAATCCAAAGGGGGTCTAACAACAAGACGAAAGGAACTATAGTTGTCTGGGTTTGGCTTTTAAAGCTGTTCTTTTAAATAAAAACAAAAAAAAAATATTTTCAAACTAGGGTCCTTTGGGGATAACGGAGGAAGAACAATTTTCTGAGCCAGCATCTGGTTTGGCATTTGGGGGAATTGTAGATTTCAACGCTTCTGGCTGGCATCTACCTCCAAAGATTCACTCAGCTATAAAAGCCAATGCAGGCTTGGTCACACTGCCCTGCAGTTTGAATGGTGGCTTCATCCAGAAACCATTAGTTGTGGAGAGCTTTTATGATCCTTGAGTTGCTACAACTTGGAAGGTTCTGTGCATCCCTTTTAATGTAAAACTGTAGGACAGGATTGCCAGTTGTGGGGATTGTGATGTCTCCCCGTTGTGAGTTGGCCCAGGGCTTGGTCCATCTTCTGAAACTGTAGCCTCTTCCAGCTTGGTCTTGGCTGGAGAGCCTTTTTCTGGTTTTCTCCTAGTCTCTCACTGTTCTTAACTATCAAAAAAAAACTGGAAATTTTGTGGGTTAAGAAGTGCAGTCGGTTATAACTTCAAATGGTCACTAAATGAATGGTTATAAGTCTAGGACTCTTTGGACTGGATAGGATCCAGAAACCAGGATTGTTCCAGATACTAGAACAGGGGTGTCAAACTCAAGGCCCGTGGCCCAGATCCAGCCCGCAGGGTGCTTAAATGTGGCATGCAGGGCCAGCTTAGAAATATCAAAAGACTGGCCCATGGTGCCTCTGACAGCCAAAACAGGCTGCAGGGGAGCCGTGTGTGGTCCCTGCGCAGCCCGTTTTCGGCCAACATGGCCTCCAGCAGTACTGCCAGCCAAAAACAGGCCCCATGGAAGCCTCTTCAGGTCCCAGCCCGTTTTTGGCCCAATTTCAGCCTCCAGCACTCTGCTGGCCAAAAATGAATGCCGCGGGGCCTCCGCGGGGCCTGTTTCGGCCAGTGGAGTGCTGCAGGAGGCCGAAAATGAGGCATGAGGGGCTGTGCATGGCCCCTATGCCCTGTTTTGGCTAGCAAAGTGCTGCAGGGGGCCGTTCGGGCTGAAAACCAGACAGAGGGGGGCAGCACCCCATTTTGTCCGGCAGAGTACTGCAGGAGGCACCCATCCTGTCTCCCTCCCATTCCACCCACCCACCCCCAAAGCCCACGGAGGAGAATTACAATATTGATCCGGTCCTCAAAGAACCAGTTCAATTTCTAGTCCTGCCTTAGGCAAGAAAGCCTGCTGGTTACCCAACAGGAATATTTTACATTGGCTTTTTTGCTGCAGAATGAACCACTTCCATAATAGAGCACCCGATTCTGTCCTCGATCCAGTGCGCCTCAACATTTTCATAAATTACCTCGGTGACAGGTGCTCATCAAATTTGCAGATGACAAAAAAGCTGGTGGGATTGCTAAGATCACAGAAGACGGGCTCAAGGCTCAAAAGGATTTTGACAGACTTGAGTTTGGGCCCAGTCCAAATCCTATGTGCGTCTGTGGCACAAAATGTAATTTTCAGTACTCGGATAGGAAAACTCAGTGCATGGGTAGAAGATAGGTGGTACGTGATTCAGCAGTTGTTCATCCTTGTGTTTGCTTGAGCATTTTACTATTATTATTATTATTATTATTTTCCAGCACTTCCTTAGGTTCCTTTTCCAAGGCTTTCAGGAGGAGATCTTAACTGCCCGGAAAGCAAAAACAGGGATTTTATTAAGATTTATTAGCCGTCTCTTCTTGGATTGGCCTCAATGAATCTGCTGAATTGAAAAGAATTCACAAAAGTTGGTGGAAAGCTAATCCAGTGGGACACAGATCTCTCTTTGGTCCACAGCTTTCATGTCCCCCCCCCCAAAATAATGCAAATTGGCTCTCTGCTTACTCAACACAGCTTTTTGTATTTTACTGTGCATTAATATTGCATCATGTATTTCTGTCGAGATTATACCATGCCAGCCCCTAGCTGATGGTAATAACAGAGAAAGAAGTCTATAACCAGAGATACCCTGAGGGCCTTTCTTAAGTTTAGCAAGATTCCGCCCCCCCCCCACTTTAGAATGGTAGCAAGAAATAGCCCATCTGTACATGTTGTATAATCAAGTATTCTGGTTGTTTATATGTAGTAAGGGCCTTGCTAAAAACTTGGCTCAATTTGAAAAGATCGTCGGACCCCAAAAAGCGGCCTCTACTTTATTTATTTATTTGCATCCCACCTTTACTATTTCTACAAACAATGCAAGGTGGCAAACATACCCAGCACACCTTCCTCTTCCTGTTTTCCCCACAACAACAACCCTGTGAGGTGGGTTAGGCTGAGAGAAAGAGAGAGTGATTGGCCCCCAAATCACCCAACTGGCTTTCACAGGCGGGATTAGAACTCACAGTCTCCTGGTGATTGGCTCAGAGTCCCCCAGTCGGCTTTCATGGCTAAGATGGGACTAGAACTCTCAGTCTCCTGGTGATTGATACAGAGTCCCCCAGCTGGCTTTCATTTCTAAGGCAGGACTTGAACTCATACTATTTTACTTTCTACCCTGGTACTTAAACTTCTAGGCCGCAAACTGGTTCTCAGTTAATTGCAGATAGCTTTGCATTCCCTTTGGCTGTATCCCTGGCCGGCTGGTGGGGGAAGGAAATATTATCCCTGAAGCCCAGACTTGTCCAACTTGAGATAATCTTCAAGACAACGCCCATTGCAATCAACACTTAATTGGGCTTTGCACAATGGCAGCCAAATGTAGGGAAAATATACCGCTGACAAGGCAATTAGCAAATCCACCCTATCTGATTGATTATGTGCTGTCACGTCTATATAGACCTCATGAATAGATTTTCCATGCCAGGATTACATAATTAAGAATAAAATAAAACACACTTAGCACATTTAAAGAGATATCCTTCCATAATTATTTGACAGCAGTTTTGGAATTCGTAACGTTGAGGGTTGCTTGCACAAGTCGGTCTGTACAATTTGTGCTTTGTTTGTTTTTTACATGTGACATCATCACTGCTTGTTATAACAACAGATTTCAAGCCTTAAAACTGTATTTTCCGCCATTCTGATAATAGAGGTTATGTTCCCAACCGGCTTTATTTTTTTTTTTAAATGTGAGTCACACATTCTGGATTTAAACTGCTATTCTATGCTTATCCTTGTGAGAAGATTGATGCATTAATGCAAAATAATGTTTTAAAATAACTATTCATATTCTGTTGTTGTTTCCTCTGCAGCTCATTGATCTGCTGGCTTTGCATATCAATTATGTGCTATTAATAGTGCTTTCTTAGTCATATGTTCTTTTGAGCATAGCTTGATGTAGAAAGGATTGATCCAATGCAGTCTTTGCTAGTCTAGTGCCCTCTATATGGATTAAAATTGCAATTTCAAGGATTCTCCGTTGAAATGCCCAGAAGGAATTACACAGAGTCCTAGCAGAATATTTGTCGCTGAGGGTTGAACTGAAGGGTCCTTGATGCTCTCTGAGCTGGGTTATTTTCTTGCAGACGTTTCATTACCCAACTGGGCAACATCATCAGTGCTTGAAGGGAGTGGGGTTTGTGGAGAGGAGGAGGAGGAAGAGGAAGAGGACAAGAAAGACAGTGGAGTCTTTGGTACTCATTGAGCTTGATGGTTTTCTTGAAGATGTTTCATTACCAAGCCAGGTAACATCATCAGTGCTAGGGGGAGGAGGAGGACGATGTCTATGGAGTCCTTGATGCTTGGTTGTTTTCTTGAAGACGTCTCATTACCCAACCAGGTAACTTCATCAATGCTAGAAAGGAGTGGGGTTTGTGGGGAGGGGGAGGGGGGATTATGGAGTCCTTGATGCTGTGAGCTGGTTGTTTTCTTGAACAAGAGGAGGAGAAAAAGTAGGGGGTCCTTGGCGCTCTCTGAGCTTGGTTGTTTTATTGCAGACGTCTCATTACCCAAGTAGGTAACATCACCCGTGTTAGCAGTTACAGTTCTCAACCTTAAGCCTGTTAAGACCCAGAAAGGGCATGTCGTTGAGGAAGGCTGAGAAGTCACGGATTCACAGAGAGCAGATTCAGGCGAGACACTGAATTTCTGAAGTCCAGGGGGAACTGATGAGACATTAAAACCCAAGCGTGAAAATTTGTTCCTCACCTTCTCCTGCTTTTAAGCCAAAGCAGAAGGGCCTCAGAGCTCAGCCTGACATTCCTCAGTAACCAACACGGCTGAAACTGTAAGGCTGAATAATTAGTTAACGCAGGGAGTGACATCATTGAAATGTGGATATTTGTACACGGGGCAGTGTGGTGATTCGCCAGCAGCAGGTGCGGACGGCTGAGGGCGAGGAGGGCGAGGACTCAGGTGAGGGGCCTGCGTGTGATGCAGGGATGGGGTCAGGACCATTGGGGAGTGGGGTGCTGTGGAGGCTGGCAGCAGTGAGAAGAGGCCCCCGAGGAGCCTGTGTGCGTGCAGGGCTGCTCAAAGGAAAGAGCAGCTGCAGCAGCACAGGCGACTCGGAAGTAAGGCTGCAAGGTAACGGCCCCTTCCTGAGGAGATAAAAGCCAGCTGACAAACCGCAGTCCTTTGCAGAAAGCAAAGACGTTTTACCCTCGAGCCCGGTGGACGTTAGGCATACCTGAGTTGGTGTTTGGAGACTCTGCGTGTTGGAATTATTGCTTAGTCACTTTATCTGGTGTTCTTGGCAGCCTTGCAAAACCTTGGCAAGGCTCTTTCTTACTGGAGCTAATTGGTTTGAAGCAGCCTTTTACCCGTGAAGGAACGGGATTCGTAAGGAACCATTAAAAGGTTGTGCTGTTACCTTTGTCTCGTGTTTGCTTCCTTGGAACCAGGTTTGGGTCAGAACAGGCAGAGCAGTTGAGACCCGTGATCTCGTCTCCAGTTGCTTGGAGGCCGCGAAGCCTTGGAAAGGCGCCACTTGGCAAAACTGGCCGATACAGCAAAGCAGTTGCTCTCGACGTGTGAAAAAAAGGCAGGGTTCTTTCGGGGCCAATGTTGATGGCAGCTGCTTCCAAAGATTTCTCCAGGGATCTTTCACCCATCCTCTGGGGGGAGCGGGCATGCTACACGTCCCTCTTCGCAACCTGTGTCCCTTGCTACCTTCCGGGAGGAGGCTTTGTGGTCTCCAAAGCAGAACATCCGGATTCAGCCACGGTTTTGTTCCGTGTAGCATCAACCTCGTGAACGTTCTCAAGTTGCTTCTTTCCGCTGTGGATTCAAAATGGACAGTGATATGTCTGTCTGTCTGTCTGTCTGTCTGTCTGTCTGTCTGTCTGTCTGTCTGTCTGTCAATAGATTGGGGTCTCCAACCTTGGCAACTTTAAGGCTTGTGGACTTCAACTTCCAAGGTTCAAGCGTTAAAGTTGCCAAGTTTTACTTGGAGGCCCCACAGAACATGAGACAAGATAGAGAGAAGAGAGAGAGAGAAAGACAGACAGACAGACAGACAGACAGACATAGATGATAGATAGATAGATAGGCAGGCAGGCATGCAGACATAGATGATAGATTGATAGATAGATAGATAGGTAGATGAATGATAGATGAGTAAGATGAGATAGATGAATGAGATAGAAATAGACAGATATAGATGATAGATAGATAGATAGATAGATAGATATGATAGATATAGATGATAGATAGATAGATAGATGAATAGAAATGAACAGATATAGATGATATAGGATAGGATGGATAGATAGATGAATGATAGATGAATGAAATAGACAGATATGATAAAGATGAATAGATGGAGATATGATAGATAGATATGAACAGATATAGATGATAGATAGATAGATATAGACAGATATAGATAATAGATATAGATGATAGATAGATATAGATGACAGACAGACAAACATATGTCTCTGTGTTTATATGTATATGTATGTATATGTATACACACATATACACACAACTTGCCTCCAGAAATTATGAATGCTCCAACACTGGAAGTTTTTAAAAAGAGATTGGACAGCCACTGGGAGAAGTAACTCCCATCGCTGGTCTTCTTACAAGCTTTGGAGTCTCTTCATTAAAAAACAGCACATTCTCAACACTGGTCTTTCTTTCTTTCTTTCTCTCCTCCCTCCCTCCCTCCCTTCCTCCTCTTTCCCTCCCTCTCTCTTTCTTTTTTCCTTCCTTCCTTCCCTTCCTCCTCCCTCCCTCCTTTCTTTCCTTCCTTCCCTTCCCTTCCCTCCTTCCTTCCTTTCTTTTCTTCCTTCCCTTCTTCCTCCTCCTCCCCTCCCTCCCTTCTTTCTTGTTTTCCCTCCTTCCTTTCTTTCCTCCCTTCTTTCTTGTTTCCCTCCTTCCTTTCTTTCCTCCCTTCTTTCCTTCCTTCCTTCTTCTCCTTCCTTCCCTCCCTCCCTCCTCTTTTCCTTCCTTCCTTCCCTCCCTCCTTTCTTTCTTTCTTTCTTTCTTTCCTTTCTTCCTTCCTTCCCTCCCTCCTTTCTTTCTTTCTATTTTTTCTTTCTTTCGAATTTCTCCAAACCGTTTTGAAAGAGGGGCACACATTTTTTAGAAGCAGTAAACCTAAAGTAGTTCTCTTGATCGCCTGGGGCAAAAAATGAAAAAAAAAATAAATCAGTAAATCAGATACGTTAAGAGAGCTGCTGCAAAGTGTCGCCTGTTTTAGGCCAGGAGAGTCCATGGGACTGAAGGGAAGCCTTGTTTTTAGTGAACAAAAGGCGAGGCAGCTCTCTTAACACGCGTGTTAATCTGTGACTTGATTTTTTTTTCCTCTCTCTTTTTTTCAATTTTGCTTCCAGATTTATCAGCCGCTCGATGGGGATTCGCATCTCCTCTTCACCTTTGTGTAACCAGCGGAACGACTTCAGCACTTCTTCAGTTCTCATTATGAAACTGGTATTAACTGAATGGCAATTATGGATTTTTAACTCTAGATCCCAGTAAGCAAAAAAAAAAACACCCCACAACAACAACAACAACAACAACAACAACAACAACAGGAAGCCCGCCAAGCCATATGTTGGAAAAAAATTCCTTTCTTTCTACCAAATAAGTTTGGATATTCCTCTACGAATGTTGGAAAAGCCTTTGTGAAGATTTGATGCCAAAAAAATCCCCCCCGGTTTTGCTCCTGAGGGAAATTACAAATATTTGCTTGCACACAAGGAACGGGACGCCATGAGGAACAGCGGAAGGCACCCTAATTTATCGCAAGAGATGACAGAATTATTTATATAGAGATTTTTTTAAAACAAAAAAAAAAAGGAGAAAATTTTTTTAAAAATCTATATGTAGAGATAATAGATGATATAGATATATACAAATATATATTGTATTTTTTATGGTGATGAAAATGGCTCCCCAGAATGCTGACTCAGAATCTATGCAAGTTCAAGAGCTTCCGGGCGTTCAGCTCCAGAAACCGGAAAAAGAGCGCGAGAGCAAAGAAGAGACAATTAGCGAAGGATCCATAGACCGTATCCCGGTACGGCTATGGGTGATGCACGGCGCCGTCATGTTTGGCAGGGAATTTTGCTACGCGATGGAGACGGCTTTGGTGACACCGGTATTGTTACAAATTGGTAAGTCAAAATGGTGCCGGGCCTCCTTAGGTGGCTGTCTTGAACATGGTGGTTTTCTTGGCAGACGTTTTATTACCTGACATGGGAACATCATCAGTGCTAGAAGGGAGTGAGGTTTATCCTCAAGGTCCTCAGGGATACCTGAGTAGTGCAAAGATGTTGAGTCTCTAGAAAAAGTACAGAGAAGAGCAACCAGGATGATTAGGGGACTGGAGACTAAAACATACGAACAACGGTTACAGGAACTGGGCCTGGCTAGTCTAGAGAAGAGAAGGACCAGGGGAGATAG
The DNA here is from genome assembly GCA_009733165.1 of Naja naja. Taxonomy (NCBI): domain Eukaryota; kingdom Metazoa; phylum Chordata; class Lepidosauria; order Squamata; family Elapidae; genus Naja; species Naja naja. Next base: position 216,613,115 of record CM019150.1, on the reverse strand, counting down.
GATAGCAGTCTTCTAATATTTGAGGGGCTACCATAGAGAGGAAGGGGGGTCAAGCTATTTTCTAAAGCACCCAAAGGCCAGACAAGGAATAATGGATGGAAACTGAACAAGGAGAGATTCAACCTGGAAATAAGGAGAAACTTTCTGACAGGGAGAACAATCAACCGATGCAACAGAAGTTGCCCTCGGAAATTGTGGGAGCGCCATCTCTTGAGACTTTCAAGAAGAGACTGGACTGCCATTTGTCAGAAATGGTGTAGGGTCTCCCGCTTGGGCGGGGGGTTGGACTAGATGACCTACAAGGTCCCTTCCAACTCTGATTATCTGTTATCTGTTAAATGGTTCCTGTAGTCTGCAGTTTCCTCTGGAAACCCATTCCTTTTTTTAAAAAATTTATTATTTTTTTCCAAAATGTAACATAAAAAAACATAAACCAACATTAATTTCAAGTGTGTCGGTCGCTCACAAATCCTGGTGCCATCCCCTTTCCATCAACACTCTCCATTGCAGAAGAAAAGAAAAAAGAATACAGAACGAACAAAAAATAATAGAATGAAGAAAAATACAACCGCCTATTATCTATTTGAAGAAGTCTCAAAAACTTATACATTTTAGTTCATACATTACCTAAATTATCTCCTCTATTATCCAATATTATTATTATTAACTCTCTACAATATTATAGTCTCTATATTATATTCTCATTCAACAATTATATTTATCTCCATCATATCCACATATTACCAAGTTTTGTTTTATCCAACCATTGATAAAACATACTCCATATCTTAAAAAAATGTTTTTCTTCTTGATCCCTAATTTCAAATGTTAAATCTACTCATTTCGGCACAGTCCAAAATTTTCTTAATCACTTCCTCCTGCGCAGGTATCTTGTCGTTTCTCCAGTTTTTAGCAAATACAATTCTGGCAGCTGTTAATGCATTAACAATCAAAAATTTCAACTCTTTGCTGAACGTCTCTGGCATAATTCCCAATAAAAATATCTCGGGTTTCAAGTCTATATGTTGTTGGGAACCCATTCCTATTCCCACACCGTTCAAAGGATGTTCATCCCAAAGTGCATAGCTAAAAGTCTATGGAGATTCTCCGTCATCCAGCTCATGGCTGTTCCAAAGGTGCTTTTTCAGGAGGCAACTGGAATTTCTGGGGTTTTTTGGGGGAGGAGACAGAGTTGAGACATGAGTCACTCATGCACTCGTCACTTCTCGAATCGACTACCGCAACGCTCTCTACATGGGACTGCCCTTGCGGACCACCCGGAGGTTGCAGCTGGTGCAGAATGCGGCCGCGCGGGTTGTGATGGGCGTGCCCCGATACTCCCATGTTACACCCCTCCTGCGCGACCTGCATTGGTTGCCGGTTGCCTTCCGGGTGAGATTCAAGGTATTAGTGACAACATATAAAGTCCTACATGGCTTGGGTCCGGGGTACTTGTGGGAACATCTTCTGCCGGCATCACATTCCGATCGCCCCACAGGCAGGGCCTCCTTGGGGTACCGTCGACCAGACATTGTCGGCTGGCGGTGCCCTGGGGTAGGCCCTTCTCTGTGGGAGCACCCACCCTGTGGAACCAGCTCCCCTTGGACCTTTGTTTGGCCCCTGATCTCCGCTCCTTCCGCCGCAACCTGAAGACCTGGTTATTTGAGCAGGCTGGCCTGGACTGAACCAAGGAGGGGTGGTCACTTTTAAAGTAATTTTAATTGTTTTAATTTTGGGCTTGTATTGTTTAATCGTTTTTTAGGTAAATTATTGTATTGTATTTTATATTGTGAGCCACCCTGAGTCCTTAGGGAGAGAGGGTGGCATACAAGTATTATTATTATTATTATTATTATTATTATTAATAATAATAATATTATTATTATAATAATAATAATAATAATATTATTTCAGGGCTGCCCCATGTCTTATTGCAAACCTTACTCAGTTGTCTAAATTAGCTCTGCAGCAGATGGTATTTTGGTTTTTATCTGCCTGGATAGGAGATAAAAGCATTTTGCTAAATGGCCTCAGCCAGCTCATCGCCTGCCTAACCAACCCCACAGAGTGTCGCTGAGGGTAAAGATCTTACTCCATCCCAGCTCTCTTAAGACAAGGGTGAGAAACCTTTAGCAAAGTTTCTGATTTAAACTGGGTCAAGGAAGTTAGCTGCAAGGAACTTCAGGCGGTCCTCGGCTTAGCGACCGCAACTGAGCCCAATGTTCCTGTTGTTAAGTGAGACATTCATTCAGTGGGGGTTTGCCCCATTTTACAACCTTCCTTGCCTGAACAGTTGTTCAGTGAATCATTGCCATTGATGAAGTTATTGTTAGTAACCCGGTTACGTTAAGTGCATCGGGCTTCCCTCTGGACTGAGCTTGTTGGAAGGTCACAAAAGGGGATCGTGTGACCCCGGGACAGGTCATAAGTATGAACCAGTGGCCAAGCGTCTGAATTTGGATCATGTGGTCATGGGGATGCAGCAAAGGTCGTAACTGTGAAAAAAGGTCCTAAATCATATTTTTCAGTGTCGTTGTAACTTTGAACGGTCACTAAACGAACTGTTGTAAGTTGAGGACTACCTGCACAAAGCTTCCCCAGTTACCTTTGTGCAGGGCAGGTCGGGAGTTTAACACTAACACTCCAAAAAAAAAGGATTTGGCCTGAGCTGGAAGCCACAGTGATAAATGCAGCTGAAGATCCTACCTTAAATTGATCTCCTAACTGAGGGTAGATTGGAAAGCCGATGAAGTAGGTCTACGGAGATCCTCCGTCACCCGGTCATGGTTCTCCCAAAGGGGCTTTTTTTCAAGAGGCAACTGGACTTTCTGGATTTTCTTTGAAGATGTTTCCCTTTTCATCCAAGAGGCTTCTTCAGCTCTGACTGGATGGTGAGGAATGGAAGGATTTATACTCCTTTTAGACAGCTGGTCATTTGCATCTTTTTAGAGTCATTGAGGCCACTTGGAGGTTCATCTGTAGTAGTACTGGTAGTGAAAATGGGTTTATCCACACCCACTTGCACTACTCAGGTGACCCTCAGGACGCAGGTAAACCTCCAAGGGTCACCTGAGTAGTGCAAATGGGTGTGGATAAACCCATTTCCACTGTTACCACAGATAAACCTCCAAGTAGCCTTAATGACCCCCAAAAGGATGCAAATGACCAGGTGTCCACAAGGAATATAAACCCTTCCATTCTGCACCATCCTTTTACTGAAGAAGCTTTTTGGACGAGAAGCGAAACATCTTCAGAGAAAAATCCAGAAAGTCCAGTTCCCTCTTGAATAAACATAGACGGTGTAGGCTGTGTGGAAACTTCAGCTGCTTTTTGCTAAGTCATGTCAAGCACCGAGGAGGTAAACAGCGAAGTTTGCAAAACGTCAGCGAATAAGGAGCTTAGCTTGCGAAACGCTAAGCCTGGAAAGACTCCACGGGGAAGTAATTCGGCTTGGCAATCTCTTAAGATGTTCCCTTGAAGCTGGTGAGCTCCGTCCTGCCCTGGCATGTCTGTGAAGCCGGGGGGGCTGCCTTGCTCCAAAGGAATTTTCCTGCAGCCAAGAAAATACTGGTTCCAGACCTCCAAAGGGAGGTTGTTTTCTGGAATGGGGCGATGAAACTGCCAGAGTTCATGAGACTCGTCCTCCTTGAAGAAAGCCAGCTTCTGGTTTGTTTGTTTTTTATTCATATTTATATCCCACCCTTCTCCGGAGACTCAGGGCGGCTTACAATTTTTGGGATACAACCCAATGCACTCAGCAATAGCCTTCCTTCCATTGTATATGCCTGCTGATTACTAAGCGGCATTTTTACAAAGTCAGCTTCTTGCCCCCAACAATCTTGGGCCCTCAGTTTACCTACCCCGAGAGGATGGAAGGCTGAGTCAACCTTGAGCCTGGTGGGATTCGAGCCTGCAATAATTACAGGCAGCTGGAGCTAAGTGCTAGGCTATTAACAGCCTGCACCACCAAGGCCCTAGTTGTAGATCTAACCTAGAATTAAGGAGAAATTAATCTAGAATAAGGAGAAATTAACCTAGAACTAAAGAGAAATTTCCTGACAGTTAGAACAAGTCTTTGGTGGAATGACTCACCTCCAGAAGTTATAGTTTAGTTTATAGTTTATTTGGACTTCTAGGCCGCCCTCTCTCCCGAAGGACTCAGGGCGGCGTACATAAAAAACGAACAATACAAAAATTAAAACAATTTAAAAAATATTAAATTACAGCCAAATAAACATTCAAATTAAAACCCCAATACCCTGTCAGTCCAGGCCGGATTGTGAAAACAACCATGTTTTAAGGTCGCAGCGGAAGGAGTGGAGATCAGGGGCCAGGCGCAATTCCAGGGGTAACTGGTTCCAGAGGGTGGGCGCTCCCACAGAGAAGGCCCTCCCCCTAGGGGCCACCAGCCTACAGTGTTTAGCTGACGGTACCCCCAGGAGGCCCCATCTGTGGCAGCGCACTGGGCGATTGGTATTTGTGGGTGTTCCTCCATCACTGGAAATTTTTTAAGAAGAGATTGGGCAATCGTTTGTCTGAAATGGCATAAGGTCTCCCCCTGGTGCTTTGGAAAATAATTTGACCCCCTCCTCTTTGTGGCAGTCCCTCAAATACTGGAATATTGCTATCATGTCCCCCCTGGTCCTCCTTTTCTCTAGACTAGCCAAATCCAAATCCTGCAACCATTCTTCATATGTTTTAGTCTCCAGGCCTTTAACCATCTTAGTTTGCTCTTCTCTACACGTTTTCCAAAATCTTGACATCTTTTTTCTAATGCAGTAACCAAAACTGGATGTGGTATTCCAGGTGTGATCCTTATAAAGCTGTACTAATACTTCACATGATTTTTGATTCTCTGCGTCTGTTTATACGACCAAGGATTGTATTAGCTTTTTGAGCTGCCGCCACACACGACTGGCTGCTTTTTGTAAAACTATCAGATTTCCATTCTGAATTTTGTAACACCCTCAGATTTCCCTTCTGAATGTTGTAAAATCATCCGATTTCCTTTCTGAATCTTGTAAAATCATCCGATTTCCATTCTGAATCTTGTAAAATCATCCGATTTCCTTTCTGAATCTTGTAAAATCATCCGATTTCCATTCTGAATGTTGTAAAATACCTGATTTCCATTCTGAATTTTGTAAAATCATCCGATTTCCATTCTGAATTTTGGGAAGCCATCTGATTTTCCTTCTGAATTTTGGGAAGCCGTCCGATTTTTCCCTCTGAATTTTGGGAAGCCGTCCGATTTCCAATCTGGGTGTAGACAATGAAGGTCCAGGTGCTGGCGAAAGAGGCAAAGACCCAACTCTGACGCAACTGAAGCTGTTACTTAATCTGCCCAAATGCTTCTGGGTTCCTTTCCATCTAGCCTCTCTCACTCTTCTTACCTGAAAGCTGATTAAAGGTCTCAATTAGATCATTGGCTGGTTTTATGTGGGCATTTGAGTGCATGGCACATACAGGTGACGGTTGAGCTAATTGCAAAGAAAATATATCGTCCACGTTATTCAGAAGTGGCATGGTAGAATTCTTGTGTTCCCCGGCATGAGAAAAGCAGGTATTTCAAGTGTCCAGCCTTTATTTTTTTAAGCCTTAAATCACTCCAGCGGAGTGGGCCAACTGGTTTTGCAGTGACCAGTTTTTCAAAGGCACTCCCACTGATACACTCCCCGTCAAACAGTTATAAGGGAACATCATGACTTAATTTTGTTTAGTTGACTTTGAAAGCCCACACACACACCGAGAAACCTTGAGTGGCTAGCATTAAAAACATCACCAGGGCAAAATATTTTTAAAAAGCATTCTCTCGTTTAAAAAAAAACAACACCGTGGGCAGATGACTCTAAATTCTATTTTCTCTTACAGATGGTCCTCGACTTACGACCACAATTGAGCCCAAAATTTATGTTTGTTCTGTGAGATGTTTGCTAAGGGAGATTTGTTTCCCCCCCCCCCATTTTATGACCTTTCTCTCCACAGTTGAGTGAGCTAAGTGACTCCCTCAGTGGTGGGATTCAAATAAATTTACTACCGGTTCGGTGGGCGTGGCTTGATGGGCGTGGCATGGCTTGGTGGGCATGGCAGGCAGGGGTGGGATTCAAAAATTTTAACCGGTTCTGTGGGCGTGGCTTGGTGGTCATGTGGCTGGGTGGACATGGCTTGGTGGTCATGTTATTGGCTGGGTGTGGCCAACTCAGTATCACTCACATTGAGGCACGCATCTCCTCGCCTGGCCTCTCATGACTGTGGGGTTGCTGCAACAGTTGTAAGTGTGAAAAATGGTCATAAGTCACTTTATCAGTGCCATTGTAACTTTAAATGGTCACTCCACACAAGCAAAGTACCAGCAAAGCAGAGGTAAAAAACTCCAGAGATGTTCCTGAGACAGGAAGTCTAGTCCTGCCAAGAATGTAATAAGGGTTAATGGAGAGGCAGTTTCTCTAAGCAACACCAGAATGTTTCCTTCCTGCCTTCCTTACAGGATTAGCCCAGTGATTTCTTCTAACAACCGGTTCTCCGAACTGCTTAGAACAACCGGTTCTAGAGAATAGGTGCGAACTGGTAGAATCCCACCCCTGGTGGCAAGGGAAGGATACTACAAAATCCCCATTCCCTCCCCACTCCAGGAGAAGGTTACTGCAAACGGCCCCCACTCACACGTGTGGAACTTCGCACGTGAGCCCATGCACACTTGTCTGCCGCTCACACGAGTGGAGCTTCCCGCAGGCACACTTACTATCTCTCCTACGGCCTGGTTTCAACCAGGCCGCAGCCCCGATAGTGGGCTGTGGCTCAGTGGTTGGGGGCCCCTCGACTAGAAAATCCTCGTAATACTCAAAAATAAATGAATCTGGGGGACAACACAGGAGCCCCCAAGGAGTAAGTTTCCCAAACCACAGCATTGGACTCTGTGTGAGAATAAACACAAATTTGGCTGCTTAAAATGGCAGCCCTGCTTCCTTGTTTGTACTCTGTGCCAGGCCTTGCCAACCAGCCCTATTGTGATTTCGGTGCCGTGCAAAGTTGGCAGGGTCCGGGTGCCCGCAAATCTCTCTTTTGTCACTTTTTATGGCTGCTATCTTTCTTGTCGCCTTGATGTGGAAAAGGCGCTTTTGAGTGCTTCGAGGCAGGCTTGCGCCTCTGTCTTTTCTCACAACCAGCAACTCGGGTACTTCATCTTTACGTCCTCTGTGATTCTTCCGCGGGAAAAAAAATGCTTTTGCGCTTCTTTTATCCCCTTTCATATATATCATGCCTGCTCAAAAGATGCTTTTTTCCTGTTTTCAGGTACGCTGCGCTGCTTCGGTTCAGCTCGTTCCATACGAAGCTCTATTATTTCTTTGCCTCTTCCTGGCATCCCGTAAAGTCTCATTTCAAGAATTTATCCCTTGCCTCCTGGGTGACCTTATTTTAACTCTTAACGCCCGCAAGGCCCGCTTTGGTGTAATAAAACTGATTAATCGGTCTACCTTCAATATTGGATTTTTAGTTCTGCCTGATATGCCCGAGTGACCGATTGAGTGCAAGCCACGGCTGACTTAAATAATGCTGGATATGTCAAGGGTACGCGGTGATGTAATGCTTAAGGGAAAGAAAAAAAACAGAATTAATGCATTTCCTTATTTGGGAGAGGGTCAGGGAGGGTCTGGCTAATGGCCAGGAGTGAGTCATTATTGCAGTTCTCCGCAAAAGCTCCTGATAGAGCTTTGTTAATCTTTCTCTAGTCACCTAGGATCAGTTCAAGGTTGCATACGCTGCCTTTGATGTCGCATGTCAGGTTCAAAACTCACCATGGCCACACCCACCCAGCAACCCCTTGTTAAATTTTTTGAAGCCCACCCCTGGATTGGACTAGAAGGTCTTAAGGTCCCCTCAACTCTCTTATTCTATTCTATTTTACTCTACTCTACTCCTACTGTACTCTCTATTCTATTCTCTATTCTATTTTACTCTACTCCTACTCTACTCCTACTCTACTCCTACTGTACTCTCTATTCTATTCTCTATTCTATTTTACTCTACTCCTACTCCTACTCTACTGCTACTCTATACTCTATTCTCTATTCCATTTTACTCTACTCCATGTCTACTACTCTACTCCTACTGTACTCTCTATTCTATTCTCTATTCTATTCTACTCTACTCTACTCCTACTCTACTCTCTATTCTATTCTATTCTCTATTCTATTTACTCTCCCTACTCTTCCTACTCTTTCTATTCTATTCTTTCTATTCTCGATTCTATTTTCTGCACCCTACTCCTACTCTCTTCTATTCTATTCTGTTCTATTCTCTATTCTATTTTTTACTCTACTCTACTCTACTGCTACTCTATACTCTATTCTATTCTCTATTCCATTTTACTCTACTCTACTCCTTGTCTACTACTCTACTCCTACTGTACTGTCTATTCTATTTTCTATTCTATTCTACTCTACTCTACTCCTACTCTACTCTCTATTCTATTTTATTCTATTCTCTATTCTATTTTACTCTACTTCTACTCTACTCCTACTCTACTCTCTATTCTATTCTCTATTCTATTTTACTCTACTCCTACTCTATTCTACTCTACTCTCTATTCTCTATTCCATTTTACTCTACTACTCTATTCTATTCTCTATTCTATTCTACTCTACTCTATTCTCTATTTTACTCTACTCTACTCCTACTCTATTCTATTCTCTATTCTATTTTACTCTATTCCTACTCTACTCTACACTATTAGAACAATTACTCAGTGGAACAACTTGCCTCCAGAGGTTGTGAATGTTCCAACACTGGAAGTTTGTTTTTTTTTAAAGATGTTGAATAACCATTTGTCTGAAATGGTGTAGGGTTTCCTGCCTAGGGGTTGGACTAGAAGACCTCCAACGTTCCTTCCAACTCTGCTATTCTATTTCTATTTCTATTCTATCCTATTCTGATTCTATTCATTTCTGATTCTATTCCATTCCATTCTATATCCTATTAACCTCCCACGCCACTCACACCCTCAAGGAAATCAGCCCTCGTGTTCTCCACACGCTTCAACCATGTCAGAGTCCACAGCCAGGCCTCTTCGAAGCAGGAGAGGTATTTTGTGCATTATGCATTTTTAAGACCTCAACCATTGCTCCAAATTCACGCTATGGATTTTAGCTTCGCACGGGGGCAACAGAGAGGCAAATCCAAGGAATATAAGATAAATGTCCTGGTTTTGGATGGTCCTCTCCATCAAGAGAATTGTAGCTGGTCGACATTTTTTGGAGGTGCCTCCATTGGACAAAGGGGTTTGGCTGTTAACATTTTGCTCGCTTAACAAACAATAAAAGATATTTTACATGATTTAAGGTATCCCTCACCTCGTTTACCAAAACAAGATGTCCAAGTTTCCAGAGATCACGCGAATGATATCAATTTCATCGCAAGTCTCTGCTTGTTTGGGTTTGGTTTTTTTTTAAAACTTACACCTTAGGAGACACAGTCAATGCTGCCCAAACTTCTAACCACTATGAATCACACCAGTGGTGGGATTCACATTTTTTTTTATTACCGGTTCTGTGGGCGTGGCTTAGTGGGTGTGGCAGGGGAAGAATACTGTAAAATCTCCAGTCAGAGGTTCTTATTACAATGAGATCAGTGGCGGGATTCAAAATTTTTTTACTACCAGTTCTGTGGGCATGGCTTGATGGGTGGGTGTGGCTTGACTACCGGTTCTGTGGGCGTGGCTTGGTGGGTGGGTGTGGCTTGACTACCGGTTCTGTGGGCGTGGCTTGGTGGGTGGGTGTGGCTTGGTGCGTGGCAGGGAAAGGATACTGTAAATTTACAGGTTAATTAGATCAAATTCATCCAAAACTTTGTTGAAAAACTCCAAACAAAATAATCATTAAAAAAAAAACTCTGTCAGGAACTTCCATAATTAAAGCACCTTCAGCACTTCCCATCATTATAATCGCTGGCCCTGACCTATTTTGAATGGAAACAAAGGCATGAATTAAAAAGCTGACAGTCTCCGGAGGATTGCGAACCAGTCCAGATACATAAATCAAGACTTGGCAACAAGTCTTGATTTCTACACTTCTCGGAGCTGCCTTACTGCACAAAAGCTGGCCATTAATAGCACAATTCTTTGCTTCTTTTCAGACGGGAAGGCTGTGGGAATCCCAAGTGTACATTGCAAAATTGGCATATCCTAAGTTGCCTTAACAGAGGGATACCATCAAGATCAAGGGAGGTACTAATTCCACTCTATAAAGCCTTAGTAAGACCACACCTAGAATACTGCATCCAGTTTTGGTCACCACATTATAAAAAAGATGTTGAGACTCTAGAAAAAATACAGAGAAGAGCAACCAGGATGATTAGAGGACTGGAGGCTAAAACATACAATGAACGGTTGCAGGAACTAGGCTTGGCTAGTCTAGTAAAGAGAAGGACCAGGGGAGACATGATAGCAGTCTTCCAATATTTGAGGGACTGCCACAGGGAGGAAGGAGTCAAGCTATTTTCTAAAGCGCCTGTAGGCCAGACAAGGAATAATGGATGGAAACTGAACAAGGAGAGATTTAACCTAGAAATAAGGAGAAATTTTCTGAGTGAGAACAATCAACCCATGGAACAGAAGTTGCCTTCGGAAGTTGCGGGAGCATCATCACTGGAGGCTTTCAAGAAGAGATTGGACTGCCATTTATCAGAAATGGTGTAGGGTCTCCTGCTTGGGCGGGTGGGGGGGGTGGACTAGATGACCTACAAGATCCCTTCCAACTCTGTTAAATCTGTGTTCTGTCATTTAAAAAAAGAAGAAGAGGAAAATTAAGCCGACTCCAGAATTTGTCTCAAAAATCAGTCCCGCTTTTCGTGTGTGATGGAATCACAGACACGTTTTGAGTTTCGGCCTTGCCCTCCCGTGGTGAAGGGTTTTCATAAATCCCCCAAATATTGTCCTCTTCCAACCATTGAGGCACAACGGAGCATGTTCTTAAGCTGGATGGCGCCTGCGGAGGTGGTTCTTGGCTTATGACTGTTTGCTTAGCATCCATTCAAAGATATAACAGATCCCCGCCCCTCCGAAAAATTACAGGCAGTCTTCGATGTATGGCCACAACTGAACCCAAAATGTATGTCGTTAAGTGAGAAATGTGTTAAGCAAGCTTTGCCCCATTTTACGACCTTTCTCGCCCCGTTCATTAAGCGAATCAGTGCAGTTATTAAATTAGGAGCACGGTTGTTAAGTGAATCCGGTTTCTCCCTTCACTTTGCTTATCAGAAGGTCACAAAAGAGAATCACGAGACTCCTGGACATTGCATAACCATCATAAATGCGATTCAGTTGTCAAACATCCAAATTTTGATGACATTGACCATGGGGATGCATGCTACAATGGTCGTTAAGTGTGAAAAATGGTCAGAAGTCTCTCTTTTTTCAGTGGTGTTGTAACTTTGAGCAGTCATTAAATGAACTACTGTAAGTCGAGGGCTATAGGTAGGCCTTGACTTACAACAGTTCACTTAGTGACCATTCAAAGTTACAATGCCACTGAAAAAAGTGACTTACAACCGTTTTTCACACTTAACGACCATTGTAGCATCCCCATAGTCACGTCATCAAAATTCAGGTGCTTGGCAGCTGTCTCATATTTACAATGGTCGCAGGGTCCCGGCGTCCTTTTGCGACCTTCTGACAAGTGAATGGGGAAGTCAGATTCACTTAACAAACATGTTACTAACTTGTCAACGGCAGTGATCCGCCTAACAATCGTGGCAAGGAAGGTCATAAATTGGAGCAAAACTCACTTAACAACAGTCTCGCTTATCAACGGAAATTTGGCGCTCTGTTGTGGCCGTAAGTCAAGGACTAGTTCTACTAGACCCGTGATGGCGAACCTATGGCACGTGTGCCACAGGTGGCATGCAGAGCCATTTGTGCCGGCATGCAAGCTGCAGGCAAACTTACCTCACTGTACATGCGCGCATCTCACAGCTGATTTTCGGCCAGTTTGAGGCCTTTTTCAACTCCCAGAGGTTTGAGGAAGGCTTCTGCAGGCTTTTCAGGCCAAAAACTAGGCCCGTTTCATCACTTCCTGTTTTTCTGGGAATACCAGAAGTGATGAAACGGGCCTAGTTTCTGGACTGAAAAACCTGCAGAAGCCTTCCTCAAGCCTTTGGGAGTCAGAAAAAGGCCTCAAACTGGCCGAAAATCAGCTGTGAGGCCTAGTCCAGGTAAGGGGGCGGTGGGAGGGGTGGGGATTGTGCATGCGTGCGTAGGGGACGTGGGGAGGCGCGCCTTGTCTTCTGGGTGCTTTCATGTGAGCTTGAGCGTGCAAGCGCGCGCACAATTTTTGGCACAGGAGCCCCAAAAGGTTAGCCACCACTGTACTAGACTTTTCACCGGCATGGAAGTTCTCTGCCAGCATGGAGTAACCCAACCTAAAACCCCTCCCCTCCCTCCTAAAATACCACAACTTGTGAGCCTGCCGTGTGACCAGCCAGTGAGTCCTATCGGCTTCCTGTGAACCGCAAACTCTTCGGGTCACACAATTGTTGACCAGTCATCAAACCTCATTATCTTTCTTTCTTTTTTTTTTTGGTCTGGAGGTGGAGGGGGGGAAAGAACAAATAAAACTTATTTACCGTATAATGTCCTGTTTGTTTGTAGACGGCTGGGAAATGCCGTTCCACCAGGGTCTCAGCGGCAGCCGAGACTGCAAACAAATGAGATTGTTTTCTGTTGATTTGTGTGGGGCCCCGAAGCTTTGTGCAAAAAAAAAAAAACCCATGCCTTTTCTTTTGTTTTTGTTTTTTTTTTCCTTTTTCTTTTTTGTTCCTTAACTTACAATCAGATTGCGGCTTATCAGGAGTGGTTTGAGGTGCCCTGTTGTTGTTGGGGGTTTTTTCCCCAGATTGTTTTCTAGCACTTCCTTTCATCTGTTCCGTCCTCTTCACGCACCCCCAACAATTCAGGAGGTCGAGAGAGAGGAAGAGAGAGAGAGAAGTGATTGAAAGGGGATCCCTGCCTTGCTGGGGGGGGGGGGGAGAGCAGAGATAATAAATCAATGTCAACCAATTCTCCAAAGTACCTGAAGGCAGGAAACAATAAATGGAAACTAACCAAGGATGGAAGCAACTCAGAAATAAGGAGAAATTTTCGTGGCAGGGGGAACAATTAATCCGTTTGTCTTCAGAAGTTGTGGGGGCTCCGCGACTGGAAGTCTTTAAGAAGAGATCAACCAAGCAATCAGAGCTGGAAGGGACCTTGGAGGTCTTCTAGTCCAACCCCCTGATCACGCGGGAGACCCTATACCACTCCAGACAAATAGCTGTCCAATCTCTTCTTAAAATCCTCCAGTGTTGGAGCACCCACAATTTCAGAAGACAAGTCGTTCCACTGAGTAGTTGTCCTCCCTGTCAGGAAATTTCTCCTTAGTTCCAGGTTGTTTCTCTCCTTGATTAGTTTCCATCTGTTGCTTCGTGTCCTGCCCACAGGTGCTTTGAAGAAGATCTTGATTCCCTCTTCTTTGTGGCAGCCCCTGAGATACTGAAACACTGCTATCATGTCACCCTTAGTCTTTCCTTCTGTTAAAGCCACTCCCAGGCTTCTCCCCATATAAGTTTCACAACAACCTAAGGACTCAATTCAGTCTTGAAGTTGTGAGGTAAGAATCCCTTTGTTCACTCGCCAAAAGCAAGGTGTTGGTCACTTTTGGCCTTTGCCCATAGTTGAGCAAACCTCAGCGATCTCGTTGAGAAAGTTTATTTATTTATTTATTTATTAATGGGACTTATATGCCGCCCCATCTCCGAAGACTCGGGGCGGCTTACAAATAAAACAACAGCAACAATAAATAATTTAAAAGCAGATTAAAGTTCTTCCTTTGTGCCTTATCTTTGCAAGAACTTGGGTCACAAATGGTAGAGCTTGGCCAGTTTCTGGAAAGGGGGCAGAGCAGAGCAACCAAGATGATTTTATTTATTTTATTTATTTAATTGGACTTGTATGCTGCCCCCCCCTCCGCAAGGGCATGGGGCGGCTCACAGTAAAAACACCACAACAATAAATATATAAATACCGTGTTTCCCCGAAAATAAGACACTGTCTTATATTTTTTTTGGCTCCCAAAAACACACTAGGTCTTATTTTGGGTAGGTCTTATATATTTATGGTGCCAAATAGTGGGTGTGAGTGTGTAGGGGGTGTTTGGGTGCACGGTTGCTCCCTGAAAAGTCTTCCTGGAACTGGAGATTTACACTAGGTCTTATTTTCGGGGTAGGTCTTATATTAGGGCAGGTTTAGAAAATAGTGCTAGGTCTTACTTTCGGGGTAGGTCTTATTTTCGGGGAAACACGGTATATGAATATGATGAGGGGACTGGAGGCTAAAACATATGAAGAACAGTTGCAGGAACTGGGTAGTGAAAAGAAGGACTAGGGGAGACATGATAGCAGTGTTCCAATATCTCAGGGGTTGCTACAAAGAAGAGGGAGTCAAGCTATTCTCCAAAGCACCTTGAAGGCAGGACAAGAAATAATGGGTGGAAACTAATCAAGGAGAGCAACCTAGAACTAAGGAGAAATTTCCTGACTGTGAGAACAGTGAATCAGTGGAACAACTTGCCTGTAGAGCTTGTGAATGCTCCAACACTGGAAGTTTTTAAGAAAAGATAGGACAACCATTTGTCTGGAATGGTATGGGGCGTCCTGCCCAAGCAGACTAGAAGACCTCCAAGGTCCCTTCCAACTCTGTTATTCTAATTCTAATTTACCGAGTATCCGAGTTCCCCACAGAACGTGCAAAATCCTGGAGCTCAGCCTCTGAGATGGTGTAAAAGTATCTCTTGAGCAAGCAAAACACAAACTCGACCAAGTTTTAAAATTCATAAATGGCAGGTACAGTTTGTGTTGCTTCGTTGATGGCCGTTCTTGGTCTCCGGGCAAAACTGTACTCCTGTTGTGACCCGAAAGAACATTTCAAATGGGTTTTGATTTCGTGCTTGGCTAGCTCCAAACCAATTGAGCACACCTCCTCCAAGGTAATGGGGCATGAAATCCCATTCTTTTAAAACCTAGTCTGGAATTCAGAAGTTCTTTTTATTTTGCATAACTTGACCTTTGCCGCCGTGTGATTTTCTGGGTCAGACAAGGCAATAGCACTAGGTGGAGAACAGCATTTAACTTCTAAAGCTTTAAAGGGACATCACCTTGACTCAACTTGGGAGACCTGTTGTTGTTGTCTCTCTCCCTCTGTGTGTGTGTGTGTGTGTGTGTGTGTGTGTGTTTTTATTTGGGGTTTTATTTCTGTAAGCTGCCTGAAGTCACCAGGAGTGAATTGGGTGGCCATATAAATTTGCTTAAAAATTACAATTACCACATTCTCAGGGACTCTTCCCATCCTGCTTTACAATCTTTGTGAACTGTTGCCTTGTGACAGAAGATACAGAACAATTAAAAGTCGGACCACATGTTTTCTGAACAGTTTTTTTTATCCCAGAGCTATAATTGCACTTAACAATGAACTTAAGGACCACCATCAGTGAGCTGTTGGACAGGATTACTTGGTCTGTTGGGTGGATGCTTGTGTGTTTTTAGGGGGTGAGGAATTTTGGTGGGTGGGGAGGTGTTTGGGGATTGTCGTGTGTTTGTGTGTGTGTTGGGTCTGGTCTCTGGGTGTTGTGTGAATTTCGTTGTATGCATACTGTGTATATACGTACAATGACAATAAAGAATTCAAATTCAATAAAGAATTCAAATACAATACAATAGCAGTGGTGATAGTGTTGATGGATGGATTTTAAAGATGGAGGCACTTCATTTGCTCATACATGAAACTGGGATGTGTGGGTGGCTGTTTTCCCTCAAATGCAGGTAGTCCTCGACTTAGGACCACAATTGAGCCCAAAATTTCCACAGGTAAGCAAGACAGTTGTTAAGAAACGAGTTTTGGCCCATTTTTACAGTCTTTCCTGCCATGGTTGTTAAGTGAATCATTGCATTTAAGTTAGTCACCTGGTTGTTAAGCGAATCTGGCTTCCCCATGGACTTGTCTTGTCCAAAAGGGTCACGAAAGTGGATGACATAACCCCGGGACCCTTTAGCTATCATAAAAAAACGAGCCAGAGTATTATCGAAGCATCCAAATTTTGATCGTGTGACTACAAGGATGCTGCAGCAGTCAGAAGTGTGAAAAACGATCCTAAGCCGCCATGGTAACTTTGACCTGGTCACTAAACGAAATAGTTGTAAGTCGAGGAATACCTGTACCACATAATCACACTATATCAGGCTGCAGTTTCCATTTTTCGGTCCGATAAACCCAGCAGGGCCTTCTAGGGGCCAAGAGGAGAGACAGAACATTCTTGGGCTGATGACTTTGAAGTCTTCATTATTATTATTTTTACTTTATTGTCGTTGCACCTCATACAACGAAATTAAATGCCCTCTTCAGTGTACATTATGACTATAAAAATAAAACACAAACACACATCCTTCGCATTCTATACAATTGAACTGAAAACCCCTGATATTGCATTAATATTGCACTATACAGTAGAATTCAATAGAGTTACTACCCTGGGATAGAAGCTGTTTTTCAGCCTATTTGTCCTTGTTTTTATTATTCTGTATCATCTTGTAGATGGTAATAGTTCAAAAAAAGGGTGCCCAGGATGAAATGGATCTTTGAGAATGTTTTGAACTTTCTTAAGGCAGCGGGAGCTGTAAAGCTCTTCCAAAGAGGGGAGAGGGCAACCAGTGATCTTCTGGGCAATGATGTTTACCCTCTGCAGTGCTGTCCTATCTGCCACTGTGCAATTTGCAAACCATACAGAGGTGCAGTAAGTTAAGATGCTCTCTATGGTGCAGCGGTAGAAGGTCACCAGCAGTTTCTCCTTCAGTTGTTGTTTCCTGAGAAGCCTCAGGTAGTAGAATCTCTGCTTTGACCAGTGCTGCAATGTGGGCACCGCAGGTCAGATCCTCTCTTATGGTAACACCCAGAAACTGAAAACTGGCCACTTGCTCCCCTCGGTCTCCATTGATAAGCAAGGGCTGGATGTCTGATCTGTTCCTTCTATAGTCCACTATAAGCTCCTTGGTCTTACTGGTGTTGAGGACCAAATTATTGTCCCCACACTAGGAAAGCCCAGAACTCTGTCCACTGAAATATTGCAATTAGATTTGGGAAATCCAGTTCATCAGGTCATGGAGTTCTTTGGCTGCAAACCCTGGAGGAGTTTTGGTTTTCCCGAAACGGTATCGGGTAAGGGTTGTTCCATCTTCTGCCAAATATAATATAGGTATTCCTCAAGTAAGGCCACACCTGGAATACTGCAACTAATACTGCATTCTGTTCTGCTATGTATTCCGCATTCTATTCTATGCTGCATTCTATTCTATATTCTATGCTGAATTCTGTTTGCATTTTATTCTATTCTGCATTCTGTTCTATTCTATATTCTGCATTCTGTTTGCATTCTATTCTATTTGCATTCTACTCTATTGTATATTCTGTTCTGCATTCTATTCTATGTAGTCTGCATTCTGTTCTGCATTCTATTCTATGTAGTCTGCATTCTGTTCTGCATTCTGTTCCATTCCATTCCATTATATGGATTTTCAAAACCGACTCGGGATGTCTGGTGGCTCATTGGGACTTCTCAACTGCAGTGGTCTGTTGTTGACTGTGTTGTGGCTTTTAAAAAGCTGTAGAATGGTTACTCTGCAGCTGGCACCATCTACTGGCTAAATGTTAGCATTGCTGTCTAAAATGTATATCTACATCTATACATTTAGTATTTTCGTTGTCCCTGCTTTTCCTCTAGCAATTCCAAAGGAGAAAAGAGTTAACTTTGCAACCAGCAAATAGCAGTCCCAACACAAGAGATGTTTCGCAGTCGATTTTCTTTGCTGTTTGCCTGCAAAGCTTAAAGCGTTAGTGGGAGCTCTCTTGTCGTGCATGTTTTGCAAATAGGAAGGTTTTGAGGATGAGACTTAGGGTTTATTTTCTCCGAAGAGAAGGGCTCCCAAGGTTTGCAACATTCATTTTATTGACAGAGGAATAAGCAGAAGAGCACAGATGTGTTTGGGTGGCATTTCCCAGAATTCTCCTGGGCCCGTGATGGCAAACCATGCATGCCACAGGTGGCACACAAAGCCATTTGTGCGGGCATGTGAGCTCCAGCCAAACATACCTGCACTGCGCATGCACAGGCCTCCCAGCTGATTTTTGGCCCGTGTGAAGCCATTTTTGCCCTCCCGGAGGCTCGAACAAAGCCTCTGCAGCCTCAGAAGGCCGAAAAATGGGCCTTCTGGAAATACCAGAAGTGCCAAAACGGGCCCGTTTTCCGACCTCCCGAGGCTACAGAGGCTTCCCTCAAGCCTCCGGGAGGGCCTCAAACAGCCCAAAAATCAGTTGGGAGGCGTGTGCATGAGCAGCGCAGGTAAGAGGGCGGGGTGGGGGTGTTGCGCATGCATGCGCGGGGGGGGCGCATTGCATTGTGAGTGCAGGCACATTTGCCATCACTGTCCTAGGCCAACAATAACATTGTGATAGTTGGACCCATCCACAGGACACCCAATCAGACATGTGAAGGAAACTTTAGAGAAAGCCATCATAAAACCCTTAGCTCTGTTCTTGATATCTACAAGAATGTAACTATGCTCTTTTTCTTGGCACCAATAAGGAGATTTGCCGTGGTTTCTTCCAGCAATTTTTTTAAACTAAGGGATCTCCTGGTGGCCTCCGTTCCAAATGCTAACCAGGTCTGACTCTGTTTTGCTGCCCCCTGCTGCCAATTCTGCAAACTGCACACCCATTGCTCCAAAACACATGGGAGGGGGAGCGGGGAATGCAATTGCCCCAAAACACTATTGGGGGGGCGGGGAATGCATATAGCCAGAGTTTGCTGGTCAGGAATTGTGTTTTTGGTGTCCTACACAGGGCTGGAATTCCACTAGTATAACACTGGTTCAGGTGATTGCACACGAATGTGGGCTTCGTTCCGCATTACAAACAGCTCTAATACTTACCTTCTACAGCAGTCCCTGTGAAGAAAACAGCTGAGGCGCGGCAAACCACTCGGCTGCACAAATCAGCTATACTGTAAACAAAGGAAGTAAAGGACAGGAAAGAGGAGGGGCGAAAGGGCAGACCTACATGTCCGTTGCAGCGAACCGGTTCGGAGACAGCTGATCTTCAGAGCAAGGGGTTCGCCCAAACCGGTCCGAACCGGTGGAATCCCACCCCTAGTTCTACCTCATGGCCTTACACACACAGACACACCCCAAAAGCATTCCTGATTCCCTTTCCTTCACATATGCGGCCACGATCTCCTGGCCCTTTCTCTTCCAATAGAAATAGTTTTAACTTTTAATTCGGTTTCATTGGACTTTATAGTAGTTTAATTCTTTTTAATTATTTATTGTATTTGTATGTTTTAACTGTGAGCCGCCCCAAGTCTTTGGAGATGGGGCGGCATATAAGTCCAATAAAGTAAATAAAATAAATAAATAGCCCAGGTTCCTCCCGCCAGTCCTTCCCACAGAACTAACCCACATTTCCTGGTTTCTCTTTTTAGGTCTTCCTGAACAGTACTACAGCCTCACCTGGTTCCTTAGTCCAATCCTGGGCCTGATTTTTACCCCCTTAATTGGTTCGGCCAGCGACCGCTGCACCCTCAGCTGGGGACGGCGACGGCCATTCATTCTCGCCCTTTGCATCGGGGTCCTCATTGGCGTCGCCCTGTTCTTAAACGGATCCGTTATTGGTAAGTGATGCCCTACGGACTTTGGAGTAAGCCCCTTTTGGGCAACGAAGACCCTCCCTCAATGGCTGGAAGGGAAGGGGATGGAGCAGTGGTGTGATTCAAAAAACTTTACTATCAGTTCTGTGGGCGTGGCTTGTTGGGCATGGCAGGGGAAGGATACTGCAAAACCTCCATTCCCTCCCCACCCAACTAACCTGCTTTCTAGCTCCGTTCTCCTGTGCAGGGCAACAAAAGAAGACCCAGCCGATCAGCTGGGACTCAATGGGAGGCGGAGAATAGATGGGGGCGGGGCCAGTCAGAGGTGGGATTTGCCGGTTCTCCGAACTTGCTCAAAATTTCTGCTACCGGTTCTCCAGAACTGGTCAGAACCTGCTGAGTACCGCCTCTGGGATGGAGGGACTTAAATCTATCCTAAGAAAAGTGGACATCTCCAGATGTGCTGGATGGATTTGGAATCAGTTTAGAGGTAGTCCTCGGCTTGCGACCACAATGGAGCCCAAAATTTATGCCGCTAAGTGAGAAATGCCAAGTGAGTTTTGCCCCCGTTTTTACGACTTTTCTTGCCACGCAAATGTGAATTGCTGCAGTTGTTAAATTAGTAACACCGTTGTTAAGCAAATCTGGCTTCCCCGCTGACTTTGCTTGTTAGACGGTCACAAAAGGGGATCACGTGACCCCAGGACACTGCGGCTGTTGTAAATGTGGACCCCTTGTCAAGTATTTGAATGTAAATCTTGTGACCATGGAGATGCTGCAATGGTCAGAAGGGTGAAAAATGGCCGTAAGTCACTTTTTTCAGTGCTGTTATAACTTTGAACGGTCACTAAATGAACTGTTGTAAGTCGGGGAGTATCTGCACTAATTACTACTTTAATAATTACTACTTTTATCTCTAGGAATCTATATAAATTCCTAAAATAGTTTAAGAATCTGAATACTTTAGGCATTTAGGAATCTATTTTATATAAATCCCTAAAATAGTTTAAGAATCCGAATACTTTAGGCATTTAGGAATCTATTTTATGTAAATTCCTAAAATAGTTTAGGAATCTGAATACTTTAGGAATTTATCTCTAGGAATCTATTTGATATAAATTTCTAAAATAGTTTAGGAATCTTTTTTTTTTTTAATTACATTTATATGCCGCCCTTCTCCGAAGACTCAGGGCGGCTTACAATTTTTGGAGCACAACCCAATGCGCTCAGCAATAGCCTTCCTTCCATTGTATATGCCTGCTTATTACTAAGCGGCATTTTTACAAGGTCAGCTAATTGTCCCCAACAATCTTGGGTCCTCAATTTACCTACCCCGAGAGGATGGAAGGCTGAGTCAACCTTGAGCCTGGTGGGATTCGAGCCTACAGTAATTGTAGACAGCTGGATCTTAAGAGCAGGCATTTAACAGCCTGAGCCACCAAAGCTCTAAATACTTTGGGAATTTATCTCTAGGAATCTTTCCTAAAGAGGAAAAAAAAATCACAGAAACTTACAACTCACATTCCTTATTTTGTTCTTGGGTAAGTCAGAGTGCTCAGTGATGGTGTAAGAACTGATGTGATGATGAGAGGCAGATAGAACTCAACTCACGATCGTCATTGGGTTCAGGTTTTCTCTTGCTATAAGCAAGGAGGTTGTTATGTGAGGCTGTTTTTAACCACTTTTTGACCACAGTTGTTAAGCAATTCCATGCAGTTGTTAAGACAAGACCCCGGGGCACTGCAACGGTCATAAGTATGAGCCAGTTGCCCAGCGCCTGAATTTTGAGCACAGGGATGCTGCAATTCGTGATTGCAAAAACGGTCATCAGTCATCGAGTGGCGTTGTAACTCCGAACGGCCACTTAAATGAACCGTTGTACGTCGAGGACTACCTGTATAGGGTCTCCTGCTTGAGCAGGGGGTTGGACTAGAAGACCATCCCCCCCCCGAGGTCCCTTCCAGCTCTATTCTGGAACGAACTAACTAGCTAGCTCTCTAGCTGCCCACGATGAACCGAACATGATGAGAGGGACCCCTTAGCCTGCCTCTGAGCCTTGTTTTGCTGCCGTGTTTACCGTGAGGGCAAGCACGTTGTGTTCACAAGCACACCTTCCCATTCATATAATTGTGTTGCAGCACAATATATCGGCTTCGAAGCCGGGATGAATGAGGCAGCTCCTGGCATGGGAACCCTGTGGGAGCCTTTTCACAGGGAAACGGTTCCTGTTGTTTTCTGATTTCCCTTTAATGCATATCTGGCAAAGACATCCTGTTTCCAGCGTTATTTGAAAAAAGAGAGGCAACCAACCCACACACACACACACAATAAAAAAAACCCAGATCATTTTGGGGGGGTGTGTGTGTTCCCCCCCCCCTTCCCTGTTCTCCCAAGCGTGGAAGGACAAAAATGATTATAACGCGATCTTAAAAGTTGTTTATCGCATGTCTAAATGGAAAAGGGTTGGGTTTTTTTCCCCTTATCCCTCTCGACGAAAAAAAAAAAACATTGTGAGGAAACAATTGAAGCTGGGAATTTACTATCTTTAGGAACTTAGCCTGAGAATCGGTTTCACGGCAATATTTCATTCGGAGCGAGATGACTTGCACCCCTTCGGTGCCACCAGCCTGGAGTTCCTTGGAGGGTTTTTGACTTGTGTTGGAGCTCCTAATTTCTCCATTTTCTCAGAGCATTTAAAAGGGAACTGCAGTGGTTCTGTCCCATCTGAGCATCCTTCCTTCCTCCCTTCCTCCCTCTTACTCACACACTCCTTTCTTTCCTCTCCCCTGTCATCCATCCATCCATCCATGATCTCCAACATTCCATCTACCTCTCCACTAAACTCCTTCCTTTTTTCCTTCTTTCTTTCCTTCCTTCCTTCCTTCCTTCCTTCCTTCCTT
>CM019150.1:215761443-215850167 GCA_009733165.1 Naja naja | reverse complement strand
GTAATAGGTGCAGCGCAATGAGTTTTCTTCTGGAATTATATTCAGAATACATGCAACACTTTCATGGTTTCTGTCTTGATGGCCTTATTTTGTTCACTGAGTTCTCTCAGCCAGAGCTCCTCTTTATTTAAAATGAGGATATATTGGAGAATGAAATCATTGTTGTTTTGTGGTAAACTTCTCTTTTAGGAATGCTGAGATGGATTCTTACTTTTTTTTTTTAATTCATATTTATATGCCGCCCTTCTCCGGAGACTCAGGGCTTTACACACTTTGGGATACAACCCATGTGCTCAGCAATAGCCTTCCTTCCATTGTATATGCCTGCTTATTACTAAGCGGCATTTTTACAAAGTCAGCTTATTGCCCCCAACAATCTTGGGTCCTCACTTTACCTACCCCGAGAGGATGGAAGGCTGAGTCAACCTTGAGCCTGGTGGGATTCGAGCCTGCACTAATTGCAGGCAGCTGGAACTAAGTGCTAGGCATTTAACAGCCTGCACCACCAAGGCTCTTACTTGTGAGCAACTTTGGAATTTTTGGAACACACGGACTTTTTTTTAATCGTTATTATATCAGGGGATGGGTTTTGTAGATTTCCCATCTTGTTTTCCTCTCTGCAATCTCTGAAGAGTTGCATCGTGATCGTCATGCGCAGTTGCAGCTCCAGAACAGCAACGATGATCGGTTTTCATCCAGATGGCACAATGCTAAGTGTTGTGTGTCTTCATTCTTCATTGGAGTGGAAACGAAAAACCATTTTATTTTAGAATGACTTGGCTTTAACACATACCCTTTAATCACATAACCCTGATTTAGCTCTGCCTGCTCTTCTTCCCTCGGTGTAGGTTTAATTTCAAGTACATTGTTTTTATCATTCCATTTCTGTATTTTTAAATTGCTCCAAGCAATTTGAATTTTGGAATAAGCAGTAAGGTGGTTTGCAAGTGGAGAACATTATGTCCAGATAGCTCTATAACATTTCTCTTCTGCTTCTTCTTGCTGCTCTTTGCTAACACTTCACTACCAAAACGTTGGCTCCTTGGTGTTCTCTGAGTTTGGATTTTGTCTTGGAGACGTTTCATTACCCAACTAGGTAACACCATGAGTCCTAGAAGGGTGTGGGGTTTGTGGAGAAGCGGAGGAGGACTGTGTGGTCCTTGATATTCTCTGAGCTTGGGGGAGGATTTAGCAGGTGTTTCATTATCCAACTAGGTAACACTATTAATCCTGGAAGGGTATGGAGTTTGTAGAGAGGAGGAAAAGGACTCCGTGGTACTAATTGTTTTCTTGCAGATGTTTCATTACCCAACTAGGTAACACTATCAGTCCTAGAAGGGTGTGGGGTTTGTGGAGAGGAGAAGGAGGAAGCCTGTGAGGTTCTTGGTGCTCTCTGAATTTGCTTGTTTTCTAGGTTGTTTCATTACCCAACTAGGTAACATCATCAGTGCTAGAAGGGAGCTGGGTCTCTGTTTATATACAGGTGGCTTGTCCTGTCAATGTTGGAGGGAACGTTCTTGGCGGTTCCTTGAATAGGCTGTTATTGATTGATTGATTGTCCGAACCAGTAGTTCCTTGATTGGGATATAAACAAAGGTAGTTAAACCAAATGCAACCGTTACCCTACTCCAAATACCACCAACATCACTCTTCATTATCTTACCTCTGTGACTACTACAGCTCTGTTCTAGGTAGCTTTTTGCAACCTCCGTCATCTGTCACCTGAGATGTCCACCTCAGTGGCCTAACAGCAGGGCCAGCCTCATAAAAGCATTAATAATCTGGTGTGACGACTACCAAATTTCGCTGTGGAGCCCATCTCTACTTTGAACACCCAGGTTTGCTTGCTACGATAACTTCTGGATCTCTTGACTCTTATAGCCTTCTAGTTCAGGTCCTGATTGTCAGGTTTAGCATCTCAGGATGCTTAAAAAAATAACGTTTGAAAAGTTCTAATGAGGAGCAGGAAAAAAAACTGGGCTGCCCTTGAAAAGCAGCCAAAAGCTCCAGTGGGTTCAAAATACAGCAGATAGATAGATAGATAGATAGATAGATAGATAGATAGATAGATAGATAGATAGATGATAAATAGAGAGAGAGAGAGAGAGAGAGAGAGAGAGAGAGATACAGAGGTGGTATTGGTTCTGACCAGTTCTGGAGAACCGGTAGCGGAAAGTTTGAGTAGTTTGGAGAACCAGCAAATACCCCTCTGACTGGAGATTTTACAGTATCCTTCCCCTGCCACGCCCACCAAGCCACGCCCACAGAACCGATACTAAAAATAAATTGAATCCCACCACTGGATGTATGGATGAATGGATAGATGGATAGAGAGTGAGAGAGAGATGATGGATGGACGGATGGACAGACAGATAGATGATGATAGATAGGTAGGGTAGGTAGATGATAGATGATAGATGACAGATACAGAGATAGAGAGATAGAGAGATTGAAATAGAAATTGATAGAGATAGACATGGATGGATAGATGATAGATGGATGGATGGATGGATGGATGGATGGATGGATGGATGGATGGATGGATGATACCTTCAGAAATTAGACTGGTTCCCACTTTGATAATTTTTCATAAGGCCCTGAAGACTTGGTTTTGCCAGCGGGCCTGGGGACCCCAGTGTGTGACGTGTTTGTTGTCGCCAGGGGTTGGAGAGTTATTGTGTGGGGATTTTTTTAAAATTTTCTATACTGTGTTTTTATTGCTTGTAAGCCACCTAGAGTCCCTGTGAGCGAGTAGGCAGCCATATAAAATTTCTGAACAAACAAACAAACAAACAAACAGAATGCTGCTTTGGAGGTTTAGCATGGCAGGGTTTGCAGGCCATTTGATTTGTCAGATCTCATGCTGTCCCAGAATTACTCTTTTGCCTTAAGTGTGCGTATCCATGTATTTTGATTGCTAGCAAATGGAGATTTTCTAAGTTTAAACGTGAATCAGAGCGTCGATGGCCAGTTTTTGAAACACATCGCCTAGATTTACCGCAGACAATACACATGTTAATCGGAGGCTCAGCTGTCACCCAATGGCCATTTGGCATTTGTGTGATGTGTCTGAGGAGAAGGGAGTCCTCTTTTTTATGAATCTGTTTTGTTTGGATTGACTTGCCTAACTCTCTGGCTTTTGCCAAGAGCCAAGCAGTGCCAAATCTGGGGTTGCAAATTAAAGAGGACGTGGGGCTGGGAAGTTTAAAGGGAAACACTCTGCCACAGTATGAGGAAGGGGTTGCGATGGCCCAGGAACAATGCCCAGGCTCCTTTGATTAACAAAAACTCAGCACAGATTGGGAAGCAGCGGAAGGGAACTTTATCCAACCTCCTGCTTTGTGAAGCTGAAATAAGCTGACAGCAGCCGCTTCAGATTTTTACAGAAAAAAAACACTTCTTAAACACTTCTTTGCCCATGTAGAGTACTGGATGTGACTCACCTTGCCTGAGAAATATTTTTGTGCGCTTAACACTTGGTTGTCAGGTTGCAGCTGCACTCCGAATTCCAGCATTGTACTATATTGCTAGCAAAATTAAAAGGCTAGTTGCAGTTCACAGGAGAGGGAGAAACAAAGATAAGTGAGTGGGATTCTCCAGGTGGGATGAAAAATGTACAGATTGACCTCAACTTGTGACCACAATCAGAATTGCCATTGCTAACTAAGCAAGCCGGTTGTTCCGTGAGTCATGGGCAATTTTGTCAGTTTGATGGCCATGCTTCTCAAGCCAATCATTGCATTTTGACTTAGTAGCAGAGTAACAGAATAAGAGAGTCGGGAGGGACCTTGGAGGTCTTCTAGTCCAACCCCTTGCTCAATCAGGGGATCCTATCCCATATCAGATAGGTGGTCTCCCAGTCTCTTCTTAAAAACCTCCAGGGAAGGAGCACCCACAACTTCTGATTTGAGAATGCTCCAACATGGGAAGTTTTTAAGAAGAGATTGGACAGCCATTTGTCTGATACGGTATAGGGTTTCCTGCCTAGACAGGGGGCTGGACTAGAAGACCTCCGGTGCCCCTTCCAACTCTGCTATTCTATTCTATTCAGAGCAGGAGAGCCTGTGCCATTCCAGATAAACGCTTGTCCAGTCTCCTCTTAAAAGCCTCCAGTGATGAAGCGCCCACAACCTCTGGAGGCAAGTAGTTCCACTGATTAATTGTTCTCACCGTTAGGAAGTTTCTCGTTAATTCCTGGTCTCTTCTCTCCTTGATTACTTCAGTCAATCAATCAGAATAGAGCTGGAAGGGACTTTGTAGGTCATCCAGTCCAACCCCCAGATCAAACAGGAGACCCTAAACCATTCCAGAGAAGTGGCTTTCCAGTCTCTTCTTAAAAGCCTCCAGTGATGGAGCACTCACAACTTTTGAAGGCCAGCCATTTCACCGGTTAATTGTTCTAACTGTAGGAAGTTTCTCCTAATTTCTACATTGCTTCTCTCCCTGGTTAGTTTCCATCCATTGTTTCTTGTCTCGCCATCTGGTGACAGCCCTTCAAACATTGGATATATTTTCCCCACCCCCCACCCCTTCCATACCGCAGAATTAGTTTGAGAGGCATCCTATTTTCTAAATTGTTCTCTAGAAAAGTCTGGTAGATGCTTCTGCTACCCCCTGCGTAGCTCTTTAATTGCTGATGGATGCTTTACTCAGAAATAGTGCCCTGGCTTGAAATAATGTCACCTCAATTGCACTGGGCACTCTGGCTTCTCTTGCAAGGGAAAAAATCTGTTTTGTTTGGACTGACCCCTCCTTTCGGTAGTTGTCATACTCAGCAGGGCAGCCCCTTCCCACAATGAGCCAAATGAAAAGCAAGGCAACTTCTTAGATTCTTTTTTTAAAATATTTGTATTGTTTTATATCATACATTTCCTTTCTTTGTTGAGCAGTGTGCTCTCTACGTGTCCAAGATGTTGCTTTATTATTTTATTAGACTTGTATGCCGCCTTTCTCCCTAAGGACTCAGGGCGGCGAACAATAAAAACCCAATACAATTACAATAAAAAAGACATTAAACAAATACAAGCCTAATCAATCAATAAATTAATTAAAACAAATAAAACAACCCACACCCCCTGGGTCAGTCCAGACCAGCCTGTTGAAACAACCAGGTCTTCAGGTCCCGGTGGAAGGAGCAGAGATCAGGGGCCAAACGGAGATCCATGGGAAGTTGGTTCCATAGGGCGGGCGTTAAGATACAAACATCATCATCGTCATTATGAATATGTATGTATGTATGTATGTGTGTGTGTGTGAGTATATATGTATATGTGTGTGTGTGTGTGTATACATGCATGCATACATACATACATACACAAATATGTATACCGTGTTTCCCCGAAAATAAGACCTACCCCGAAAGTAAGACCTAGCACTATTTTCTAAACCTGCCCTAATATAAGATCTACCCCAAAAATAAGACCTAGTGTAAATCTCCAGTTCCAGGAAGACTTTTCAGGGAGCAACCGTGCACCTGCAAACACCCCCTACACACTCACACCCACTATTTGGCACCATAAATATATAAGACCTACCCTGAAAATAAGACCTAGTGTGTTTTTGGGAGCCAAAAAAATATAAGACAGTGTCTTATTTTCGGGGAAACACGGTATATGCATGTATATGTATATGTATATACAAATATGCAGTAATATATAAACAAATACGATAACATCAATCATATTATTATATACATTATCTTCCATTATAGTATTGATTATATAACTGTCAGAAATATTTACTCATCTCTTTTTCTTTTTCCTATAAACCATATTGCACCTAATTCCACTCCTCTAACCTCAATATTTGTCATTTAACCATTTATAGAATAGTTCCCATGTTATGAAATAGTCCAAATCTTCTTTTCCTTTAATTTTTTTTAGGGTTAGCCTATCCATCTCTGCACATTCCAGAATATATTTTTTATTATTATAATATCATCTGCGGGGGTTTCTATGTTTTCCCAACATTGTGCATATGCGATCTTAGCTGCTGTTAGGATGTGTATAACCATGTATGTGTTACCCTTATTGTAATGTCCTGGAATCATGCCCAACAATAATGTCTCTGGTTTCAGGTCTAGGTGTTGTCTGATCAGCTCCCAAGAAGTTTTACTTGTGGAAACCAACCCGAGATCAAATTCAGATTCACCGTAGATCTGATGTATAAAAACCTTAGAGCTGCTGCTCGCCCGGGATCGAATCCTTTTTTATTTTTATTTAAATTACATTTATATGCCGCCCTTCTCCGAAGACTCAGGGCAGCTTACAATTTTTGGGATACAACCCAATGTGCTCAGCAATAGCCTTCATTCCATTGTATATGCCTGCTTATTACTAAGTGGCACTTTTACAAAGTCAGCTAATTGCCCCCAACAATCTTGGGTCCTCAATTTACCTACCCCGAGAGGATGGAAGGCTGAGTCAACCTTGAGCCTGGTGGGATTCGAGCCTACAGCAGTTGTAGGCAGCTGGATCTTAAGTGCAGGCAATTAACAGCCTGAGCCACCCAAGGCCCAATCCTTAAACAAAGAGCTCATGTAATCTCTGCTTTTACGCGCCATCTGTGTTAGCAAGCCAAACACATGATGCCCAGACTTTACTCCTTTGCAAACGAGAATCTTAAATGAGCTCCACTGAACGCCGTCAACCGTTTCTGTGTTAGCAAAGGACCCGAAACCAAAATAATTTCTTGGTTCAGGTGAGCAGCTCTCTCAGGGTAGTTTCCCCGTAATCAGCTGCCTCCCCATGCCTCTGCAAACAGGGGTGATTGTTTGACAGTATAAAGCTGCCTTTATGCCTCTTGGATTGGTGCCAGGTTAGGTTTTGCGTTCAGGAAATAATCTCTCTGCACATACAAACCCTAAGTCAACCGTAGACTAAATTGGCTGTGGGAAAGATGAAATCAATTTCTCCAATCTGAAGTTTCTGTCTTATGACCTTTTTACATTTTAATTGGATGCGATATCGGAGACTTTCCACAGATACATAGAAAGAGAGGTGTGGTATTCCCCCAGATGAAAAAGAAAAGTGAGTGAGTTTACCCTTCATTGGACTGTCCTATTGCAGGTAAAGGTTTCCCTTGTACATACGTGCTAGTCGTTTCCAGCTCTAGGGGACAGTGTTCATCTCTGTTACAAAGCCAAAGAGCTAGCGCTGTCCGAAGACGTCTCCATGGTCATATGGCCGACATGACTAAATGCTGAAGGCGCACGGAGCGCTGTTACCTTCCCACTAAAGTGGTCCCTATTTTTCTACTTGCATTTTTTTACATGCTTTCGAACTGCTAGGTTGACAGAAGCTGGGACAAGTAACGGGAGCTCACTCCGTTACGCAGCGCTAGGGATTCGAACTGCGGAACTGCCAACCTTCTGATTGACAAGCTCAGCATCTTAGCCACTGAGCCACCGGGCCCCTTCCTATTGCAGATACAACCAGTGAAATATCTAAATTCTTGGGGCCTTGGTGGCTCAGGCTGTTAATTGCCTGCACTTAAGTTCCAGCTGCCTACAACTGCTGTAGGCTCGAATCCCACCAGGCTCAAGGTTGACTCAGCCTTCCATCCTCTCGGGGTAGGTAAATTGAGGACCCAAGATTGTTGGGGGCAATTAGCTGACTTTGTAAAAGTGCCACTTAGTAATAAGCAGGCATATACAATGGAATGAAGGCTATTGCTGAGCACACTGGGTTGTATCCCAAAAATTGTAAGCCGCCCTGAGTCTCTGGAGAAGGGCGGCATATAAATGTAATTAAAATAAATAAATAAATAAATAAATAAAATAAATTCTATCTCTGATACCAGCATTAAGACTTCTTAGAGGCAGTAAACAATCATTATCAACTGTAACGTCAATGAAAAAGATAGAAATGTTTAATATTCCCAACAAAGAACTAATACTACAAAAAGTAATGGAAAGTGCTGAAATGAATATGTTAACACTGAAACTGAAAGAAAGAGAAGACTCTGAATATTTTTTTTAATCTGGAATAAAGGATATGATTGGGTAGCAAACAGAAACAAGAAACAAGACAAGAAATCAAACTGTAAGAAGCCTTAAGAAAGTAAAATGTATGTAAAACATATAAGAATATAAAAATGATAGTTATAGAAAAAGTCATTAATTAATGTTAGATAAATGTAAATACAATGCGTTAAGATATACAAGATAAAAACCTGTATAAATGTCAAAAAATGCTGTTGAAAACATGATGTTTTATGTTGTAATAACGGAAAATTAATAAAAATACATTAAAAGAAAAAAGAAAAAGATAGAAATGTTGAGGCTTTGGAAAGAGTTCAGAGAAGAGCAGGAAAAATGATTAGGGGCCTAGAAGTTACAAAGGACGATTGCAGGAATTGGATATACCAAGTTTAGTGAAAAGAAGGACAGTGGGTGATATGATAGCAGTTTTCCAATACTTGAACAGCTTCCACAAGGAAGAAGTGGCCAACTTGTTTACCAAAGCACTCATAGGCGGGACAAGAAACAATGGACGGAGGCTAACCAATAAGAGAAGCCATCTAGAACTAAGGAAGACAATAAACCAGTTTGCCTATGGGAGTTGTGAGTGTCCCATCCTTGGAAGCTTTTAAGAAGAGACTGGACAGAGATGTATCAGAAATAGTATATGTCTCCCGCGAGAGTAGAGCATTGGACTAGATGACCGCCAAGGTCCCTCCAACTCTTATCCAGTTTTGGTCACCACACTATAAAAATAGACATTGAGATTCTGTAAAGAGTGCAGAGGTGCACATGATGAACGGTTGCAGGAACTGGGCATGGCTAGTCTAGTGAAGAGACAATCGGATAGGAGTCACATGATGTCTCACTTAATGACCGTACCACTTGGTGATGAATTTCAATTTCAAGGGAGATACTAATACCACTCCAAAAAGCCTTAGTAAGACCACACCTAGAATACCGCATCCAGATTTGGTCACCAGACTATAAAGAAGATATTGAGACTAGAAAGAATTCAGAGAAGAGCAACCAGGATGATGAGGGGACTGGAGGCTAAAACATACAATGAAGGTTGTAGGAACTGGGCATGGCTAGTCTAGTGAAGAGAAGGTCCAGGGGAGACATGATAGCAGTCTTCCAATAGTTGAGGGGCTGCCCCAGAGAGAAGTTATTTTCCAAGGCACCTGAAGGCCAGACAGGGAATAAACTGGAAACTGAACAAGGAGAGATTCAATCTGGAAATAAGGAGAAATTTTCTGACAGTGAGAACAAGCAACTAATGGAACAGACGTTGCCTTCGGAAGTTGTGGGAGCATCATCACTTGAGACTTTCAAGAAGAGATTGGACTGCCATCTGTCAGAAATGGTGTAAGGTCTCCTGCTTGGGTGGGGAGGGGGGTTGGACTGGATGACCTCCAAGGTCCCTTCCAACTCTGTTAATCTATTAAATCTGTTACTGTTACTGTTAATTATGGGTAATGTGCTGGATGAGCATAATAAGAGAGCTGATCCCGAACCTTTGGACCGAAAAGATTGGAGAAATTAAAGAAGGCCTTTTCTTAGCACTAACCCAGCCATTTTAAGAGATGACCAGGCTGAGCCCGAGGAAGGAGTCAAAAATGTCATAAGTCACGAGTCCCTGCGTGCCTGCAAGAGATCTTTCAGTCCAGCCCTCCTTGAATGCCTTTCTTATCTCCCGTGCATTTCCCGTTAGTTGGTCAGATTCTTGTAGAGAGCTTAAGCTTGCAATAAACCTTTATACTCATTTGAACTGCCTGAATCTTCTGGTTTCTCCAACATTCGACAGCCAGCACGTGTTCTGTCCCTAAACCCATTATCCTGGCAACATCCATATTTTCCTTGGAATGAGCTCAATGTGTGGTTGTTAATTACCCCTGCCTTGGATTTGCCAAGAGAAGCGGAAAATTTACTTTGCCGGAAATGTCTCGGCAGAGAAGCCCGAGACGTGTCGAACACATGCACAAAGGAAAGGTTCATTTCCAAGAGCTGGTTCTTCTATTCGCAAAGCTTTTCTATTCAATGCCCCCCCCCCTCTTTTTATTTCTGAAAAATGTAAGACTGGCATGAATTGGAATGATTTTTTTTTTATGATGATGATGATGATTTTTATTTTGCCAAGCTCTTTGGGGTGATTTGTCATGCATAAACGCAGACAGGCTGGGAGGGGTTTGTGACAGTGACAAAACATTAGGTTTAGCTAAAATGGGTTTCTACTGACAAAACTAAAAATAACAGAGAGGAGAGGTTGAAACAAGAACGGGATGAAATAAATGAAAAAAAGTTGACCTGGTTGATCTGAGGCTTCTTATTGCTAAATTAATCTACCCAAAATGAATGGTTCTGACCTATTCGCTGCTCTGTCAGTTGATGAGGTTTTGAAGGTGTTAAGGATACCTAAACTCCTTTGTGTCACTCAGGAAGAGCTGGTGAGGATAATAATAATAAAAATATGAATATATATTTTAAACTCTTATCCCCGCTGGCAACACCTGTACATATTTTTTAATTAATGAATGCTGTTTCAAATGAACTTCAGTTTGCTACCTAATCAAGATTAAAACACCATTATTATGAATTGCATTTCTGTCAGGCAGTATATATGTGTTGTGATTTGTTGGTCAGTTTGTTTAGATTCCTGCGGGTTCTTCACCTGTTAAATGATACCAATTTTACAATATCTAAAGAGAAAAAATGCCTAGATGAATCCTGATATTTCCTTGTAAGAAGAATTAATGAAAGATGTTGGTTTCTCGTTTAAAACCCATACCTCAGTAGAACTTCATACCAATAAAGATGTGGAGTGAAAATTGTAAGCATGTTGTAAAATGCCAAATCTTTACCACTTTAGAGAAGTTGCTAGTTATGGATGTTTATTATTATCAGGATCATTTTAACAGATTAACAAAGTTGGAAAGGGACCTTATAGGTCGGTGGTGGTTAACTTTTTTGGGCTCCTGTGCCAAAAATTGTGTGTGGGCTTGCGCACACTCACAATGCCAGCACCCAGAAGGCAATACGCGCAGTCCCTGCATGCCCCCTGCACATGCACACACGATTCCCTGCCACCGCCCCTACCTGCACTGCACCTCCCAGCTGATTTTCGGCCCATTTGAGGCTTTTTCGGCCTGCCAGAGGCTTGAGGGAAGCTTCTGCAGGCTTTGCAGGCCAAAAAATGGGCCCGTTTCATCACTTCTGGTATTTCCAGAAATACAGGAAGTGATGAAATAGGCCTATTTTTCAGCCTATATATTAATATTAATTCTACAGTATTAAAATAGTAATATTCAACATACTGATCATAATATTTGCTTATCTCTTTTAATATTCCTTCTTTATTTTGCTTCCCTTCCAACACTGGAAGTTTTTAAGAAGAGATTGGATAACCATTTGCCTGAAATGATACAGGGTTTCCTGCCTAAGCAGGGGGTTGGACTAGAAGACCTCCAAGGTCCCTTCCAACTCTGCTATTCTATTCTTTCTATTCTATTCTACTCTACTCTGTCTACTCTACTCTACTCTAATATTCTCCTATTCTATTCTAATATTCTATTCCCTTTCATTCCACTCGTCTGTTCTGTTCTATTCTATTCTATTCTATTCTATTCTAATTTAGGATTTCACATTCCCGAAGCAAAATGCATTCACCCCGTCTTTCATTTTCTGCATTACAGACGTGTTGGTGGAGGGAAAACCCTGTGACTCGGATATTGTAGCAGATTGCACTGTCGGGGATCCAGTGAAGCTGGAAGTGAAACTGACCAATTGGAGCAAGCACAATGTTGGACCCTTCTCCCTCACTGTGATCCCCTACCAAGATTATCAAAACGGCGTCCACAATTACGATCTCCAAGATGGCATCACTTTTGTTGGCTCCAACACCTTTTATATTGATACAGTAAGTAGTCCGTGCTCGATAGTATTTATTCTGTCTCCAAAGTGAAAACGTTAAAGAAAGGAACATCCAGTGGTGTTCTGTGCTGTTTTATTCAACAATTTCTTTGAAAGGACTTTGGAATGCTTCACCTTTCACTGTTAAAAAAAAGCATGGATTTGTCTGTTTGCTTGCTTATTTACATTTTTTTAAAGTTTTCCCTCCACTTTGTATAACACCAGAGTGTTTAACACTATCAATAAAAATAATGAAGGATTCCAAGTAATATACTCACAGCAAACCAAACTTTGGGGCAGGTAGATCCCTCAAAAAGAAGCTTTATTGGAGATACCATATTGGCACATATCTGGTGAAAACCAACTCTAAAGGTCCTGTGACTTTCACCTTATTGAAAGAGATAACCCCAAACAATTAGTCACATGGTCCAATTAAGACACTGCCTGGTCATCTGGTGACCTCACTCCTCCTTCCATGGTCCAGGTGTGGGAATGTCCTTGGTTCTCAAGAGAAAGTATTTTGCTTTGGCTACACAAACCCCTTTAATCTCCCTCCTCCCTTTCCTTCAACTCCAGTGTGGCAACACTGAAGCTTCAAAATGGCTCTGGTCAGGTCAGCTGCAGGGTTGACGGCATAAAACAAAAAGAAAACAATACGCTAAGTATATAAGATAAGGTAAGTGTTCTTTCCCGCAGGTAAAATGGGCTCCCAATTTGGTAAATTAATTGGGTCTCCTCCTTGACAAGCATGTGGAACTATATGGTTGTGCTTTGCAGGATGGATGCCTTTAAAATCGTACAAAATTTGCAACAACGGTGCCCTCTGAAGTGTGGTTATTTTCTTGCAGACGTTTCATTACCAAACTAGGTAACGTCATCAGTGCACTGGGGGGGTCCTTGGTGCTCTCTGAGTTTGGTAATGAGACACCTCCGAAACAACCAAACTCAGAGAGCACCGAGGACCCTGCGGTTCAAACCCAAAGATTTTCTTCTATCAGTTTGGAACAAAGAGGCTAATTTGACCACCACTGATCAACGGATTCAGCAGAGGCCCATTCTTGGCGTCTCTTCATCTTCTAAACCAAGCGCCTTTATCCCCTTTTTAATGCTAGGATGGAGAGACTGAGCACACACCCGTGTGGTTCCTATATATATATTTTTTTAATTACATTTATATGCCGCCCTTCTCCGGAGACTCAGGGTGGCTTACAATTTTTGGAGCACAACCCAATGCGCTCAGCAATAGCCTTCCTTCCATTGTATATGCCTGCTTATTACTAAGCGGCATTTTTACAAAGTCAGCTAATTGCCCCCAACAATCTTGGGTCCTCAATTTACCTACCCCGAGAGGATGGGAGGCTGAGTCAACCTTGAGCCTGGTGGGATTCGAGCCTACAGCAATTATAGGCAGCTGGAACTTAAGTGCAGGCAATTAACAGCCTGAGCCACCCAAGGCCCTTTTGCATTGTCTGACTCTGCTCAAATTCTCCCATCCTTCTCTTTCAGGTTAAGCCGACAGAAAACGCCATGTGTGTCGGCGCTCTTCTTTTTCTCTGCACAGGTGACTTTTACTTGAACATCAAGTTCCACGAAGGCAACTCGAACAAGGAGTTTCCCCCTTCCTGGTTATGCCTGCCCAGTGTTCACGTCCGAGCGGTGCACTCTGTGATCCAGACCAAGTTGTAAATGTCACTGCGTTGCCCTGGGTTTGCCCCCCTCTCTCTCTCTCTTGCTTTCGACTTCAAGTTTCCCACCTGACTTAGAGAGGCCGGTTTAAGTACTCCCTGCAAGTAGCTAACCGTAACCGGACAATAATCGCTTTTGCTCGTTTAAGAAGAGGCAACGTTATATACCGAGGAACTGGATTTTCTCCATTCACAATGGTTTACGGGATTATCTCTTTTTTAGAAATACGTTTCAATTATTAAGATATACGTAACACCGGACTGTATCCACTGATTTCTGAAATAATCCTCAAATTAATTGCATCATTGCCTGTCTGCTTGGATGATGTCTATAAAGTTATAACATAAGTGATGATTTACACTTCTAAACCTTTCTTCTCTGTTCACTTGAGCTTTCTGTATTCTTTTAAACTTCTAAAGAAATCTTCTAAATTCTTTATAAACTGTATGACAAATGCAAGTCTTCTTTTTTCCTTTTCTAGGCAAGTCAATTCAACTCTCAGAATTGGATTTAAGTACAGTTCTTGAATATATATTGTGTATGTGTATGTATGTATATATATATATATGTCTTGGTGTATTCGGGTCTTGTCCCATGTAAGATTGAGAATACCTTGGCAACGTTTCAGCGAAATCCCACTCACCATCTTCAGGCTGGTGTCTTCGGCTTTGTGCTTTGCTGGCACAAGCACAAAGCCGAAGACACCAGCCTGAAGATGGTGAGTGGGATCTCGTTGAAACGTTGCCAAGGTATTCTCAATCTTATACGGGACAAGACCCGAATACACCAAGACCTACATGCCTTTACCCGTGAAAATCTACGAATATATATATACATACATACATACATACATATTTGACACCAGGTCTTATTTTTGGGGGATGTCGTCCACTGACTAACCTCACTTGCGTGCGTCGCCCCCGGCCTCCTTTTCGCTGTCAGAAGCCTACAGGAATTACTTCTTTTGCGGCCGGCCTTGCCTGAAGGCCTCTGCAGCCAATAACAGAGCTCCGGATCGATCCACAATCCTTTGTTATCAGCTACAGAGGCCTTCAGGAATGCCTTGCCAGCCTTGCCAGCTGCAGAAGAAATGGGCTGGCGAGGCAGGGCCAGGGTGTATGAGGCCTGGCTACAACTGTCCAAAGGTAAGTAGTAGGGCAGCTCCAACTCCCCCATCCCCACCCTAGCTTAATTTTTACCCGTGCACTCTGGAGTCAGTGGGGTCTTAATTAGGGCTTATTTGGGGGTAGGGCTTATATTGGGCGCACATGTAAAAATCAAGCTAGGACTTACTTTCAGGGTAGGTCGTATTTTCAAGGAAACGGTATATTTTTGAAAAGTAGTCCAGACTTAAATCTGTTGTGGCAAAATATAATTCGGCAGGTCCAGCAAGTTGTCAAATCTCTCTCCTGGCTATGCCACTTTTGCACATCTTGAGTTTTCAGCCTTTGAATACGTACCCAAGAGGCCATTTTTCAACTTTTCAGCTGAATTTCAGAAGCACTTGGCACAGATAAGTTTTGTTAGTTGAATGAAATGATGCTCAAACTAAGCATAATTTCAAAAAAAACCTGAGTGTGGGGCAAGAAGCGAAATGGATGGTCTGAAAGAAGACGCGGCAGAGCTTCAAATATGTGGATTCCTTCCCCTTTTCTCTGCTTCTTTGGTGGACAGCCAAGCAATCAACTGAACTAGTTTGCTTTTGATTTAGGCAACAACATTTGCCCACCCGGAATGCACAGATGGTAGTTAGAAGGAGTGGCTTGCCAAGGAAATGAATTTCAAAGAATTACAACCCATTCCTTCTCCCTTTAGCTGCTATTGGTTACCTTTGCTACAAACTCTCATTTGCAAAAGCCTTTGTGGGATTGTGGTTTGCCCCATGGATTCTTAGAGGAGTGATTATCATTCATTTGGCAGGGTTCACACCAGCCAATCGCTCCTTATAACCAAAAGCTTTTAACCTTGAAACCTTCTTTCTAATGGTGTATGGTGTATATTTCAGTGATCTGGTGGTTCTTCTAGCTCAGGGGTCTCCAAACTAGGCAACTTTAAGACTTGTGGACTTCAACTCCCAGAATTCCCCAGACAGCATGGCTGGCTGAGGAATTGTGGAAGTTGATGTCCACCAGTCCTAAAGTTGCCCAGTTTGGAGACCCCTGTTCTAGCTCCTTTTGAAGAACACAAAGCATCCATTTCTTAAGAAGTTGCTTCTATCCAACCTCCGCAAAAGGGATTCATTCAGATCTTCTCTTCTTTCCTTTTTCTTTGGCTGAAGACATCGTTTAATTTTTGTTTTGTTTTGATTTGATTTTTGCAAAGAAATCAACATCATATTTTGACAGTATGGGCTAATGGGATTGTATGCTAAATTTGCACTGGCTTCTAAGGGTGTTGATCTAGGCCTGAATTATCATTATTTTTTTAAAAAGTACAGAAGTCAATCTGTGGCAATAGAGAAAAAAAAAAAACAAGATTAAATCTTGCAATCAGTCACCTGAATGATGCTTACTTAAGGGATATCTTTCTCCCTCTCTTTCTTTGCTTAGTGCAAATTTGCTTCATATCATCCAATATTAAATAGCTGTCGGTCTTGGGAAGCCACGGAGCAGAAATCCTGATTCTGCATTCTCCTTGGTGAGGAGGATATTATATTATGCATCTTTCCTCCCCTTTTAGCAAGAGATGCTTATCCTATTTCACTTGGCAGGCCTCTCTTTGCTGAGAATTGGGGTTCATAAAGGCCAAATCCATGGAACGTGCCCCCATTTAAAATCTTCGATCTGTAATCTCTATATTGTGATTGGATTGTATGTAGCATTTATTTATTTTTTAATAAGAAAAATCAACCTGTATTCCATTTCCCCACTGGGAGGAGGGAAAATATCTGCCTTTCACTTTATTTCTTCTCTTACCCAGCTGAACGCTATAGTTCTACTGAATATCTGATGACAGAAGCGTTCAACTCCCTTTTATAAAATCCCTGGATTTCTTCTACCCAGGTCTTAAAAGACTTGTGCTTACCAGAGGTGATATTCAGCCGGTTCAGACCGGTTGTGGCGTACCGGTTGCAGAAATTTTGAGTAGTTCAGAGAACTGGCAAATACCACCTCTGGCTGGCCCTACCCTCCCGCCTCCTGACTTTACCTTTCCTAGTGTTGTGGTTCACCAGCAGCCTGTGCAGACGGCAGCGGAATTGGACAATGGGGAAGAAAGGGGACCAGTCTGGGAGTCTGGAGAGGACTCGGACGAGGATCCTGCGTCCAATGCAGAGATGGGGCCAGGACCATCTGGGAGTGGGGTGCTGACTTTGGAGCCTCCAGAGTCTGGCAGCAGCAAGGCAGAGGACCCAGGGGAGCCTGTTCCCAGTGCGCATGTGTGCAGAGCTGCTAGAAGGCGGGAGCAGCGGAAGCAAAAGGGGTTCCTCGGGAGTAAGGGTGGGAGGTGAATGCCCCTCCCATAAGGGATAAAGGACAGGCAAAGATGACGAAACCTTTGCAGGAAAAAAAGTAGTTTGTTTGGTTCAGATTCATTCTTGAAGCTCTTTGTACTTTGGTTGGTTTTTTTTCTAGTTCATTTAAGACTTTGATTATTGGCAGCATTTCACAGGAAAGAAAGGTGGGTGCTTATCTCGAGGGACTGTTTGAGGTTCATTACCGGCTGGGAATGAAAATAATTCCCAACTTTGTAATAAAACAAGACTTGTTTTTAAAATAAGCGTGTGCGTAATTACAGTCTCAGAAGCCTTGGTCAGAACACCTATATTCCCTTGTTTTTTAGCTCAGCTGGTTCGCACGGCAGAGCGGATTGCCGTGCCTCAGCTGAGCTAAGAAACAGCTCAGCTCACCAGCATTGACACAGAAGGTGGTCTTTGAGCCCTGCACGCGAACCGGTAGGAAAAAAAATTGGAAACCCACCACTGGTGCTTACCCTTCAGCAGAGCATTACCAAAAGAGTTAAAAATCCTTGTAGCGGGTTTGTTCAACCAGTTACCTGCAGTTGCTACCTGTATTGCTTGCTTTGGATGAGCGGCTCACATTTTTCACTTGTGTGAAATGATCAAGAAATGGGCAGTCAGTC
Organism: Naja naja; assembly: GCA_009733165.1. NCBI lineage: Eukaryota > Metazoa > Chordata > Lepidosauria > Squamata > Elapidae > Naja > Naja naja. The sequence goes on along the minus strand of CM019150.1, from coordinate 215,832,532 downwards.
CTGCTAACCACCGACATCATGTTGCCGTTTCCAAACAAGCAGATATATTTCCGCATTGTCTTCCTAGCTATTGTGGTTAGCTGGCAGCAGGTGCGGACAGCTGAGGAGAGCAAGGACTCAGATGAGGGGCCAGGACCATTAGGGAGTGGACTGCTGCCTTCAGAGATTGTGGGGGCTGGCAGCAGCAATGAAGAGGTTCCCCAGGAGCCTGTGCCAAGTGCGCGTGCGCACAGGATTGCTCGCAGGAAAGAGCAGCTGCAGCAGCACAGGTGACTCGGGAGTAAGGCTGCCCCTCCTTCAAGAAGATAAAAGTCAGCTGTGAAGTGAACGTTCTTCATAGGAAGCAAAAACGTTTTGAAACTCAGCCTCATGGACGTTGCAGTATCTTAAGTTGATACTTGAAGACAGATATTTCTTATCTGTGATTCTTGGCAGCCTCGCACAGTTTTGGCGAGGCTTCTGCTTATTAAAGTTAATTAATTTGCAGCAGCCTTTTAACTGGGGATTCGTAAGAATTATAAAAAGGTTTCTGTTCCCTTTGGTTCGTGTTTGTTTGATTGGAAAAGGTTTGGGTCAGAACACTTGCTCCTTCCTTGGTGAGCTCTCCTCTTCTGCCTCACAGTCAATTCAGACACTGTTTGTCAGTAAAACCTCTTTAATAATAAATATCGCTCCGCGCAGAGTGACCTTCCAGAGTGGCTCCATTCCTAGAATGGAATGTCTCCTCTTGCTCACTTGAATGATTGTCTGGTTTGGCATTTGCCCATTGCGTCAAATCCAAAGAAGAGACAGAGCGTTGGTCCTAATACTTCGAGGATCCTGAAAAGCGATACGCTTCTACTTCGAGATAAATTTCCTAATGTAGTAATAATGAGTTCACTGAGGTGTCACACATTCACAGGGAAGTATATTTCACAGACAGTTGTAAGCCCACCTCTGTTTTATTTCCTTACCTTTTATACATTCAACTCTTTAATATATTATAATTCCACTGGAGTTTCCTGCAGGGAGTGCATTTAAAAGATAGCACTTTGGTGTATGTATGTGTAAGTTATTCTCTTTAACGTCTCCTCTCCCAGAAAATGTGGTTGGTTTCATTATCTCCTAATGTGGTATGTAATGGGTCACGCTTTCGCTTGTAAATATGAGGAGACACCATGCAATGAGCCCTTCCTTGTTTTAAAATCTGTTACAAACTCAGTTCAGAATTCGGCCTGTTCTGGGTGTGCTCGTGGCAAATTGAAACCATAAATTATTTGAACTGGTCAAATAAATAGCTTTCGAGGCTTTTCTTATCCAACTGCTGGACTGTCTTTATTTTTGTTTGGGATTTTTTTATCCTTTCTAATTACACGTTCCCTTAGTAGCAGATAGAATCTGGAACAAAAAGGAAGCCTTTCAGATTCTCTCCCTCCATCAGGTAATATAATCTAAACTTTTTAAAAATAAAATTACAAGGTTTCTTGGGAAAAAATGTGAGTCAAGGAACCCTCCCTACAGAACATATCTGCGGCTCTGCTCTGCCATCTTGAATTTAAAATTGTGTCAGAGGCACAATCGAGCACACATCCATTGGGAGCCTCGGATTGTGATTTTTTTTTACAGCCTCCGAAATTAAAGAATGGATATCATTTATCCGCTGTCGCAAAGGATTAACATTTGCCAATCACACCATCTCTGACACCTAGTTTTTCTCTTGGATCTCAGTCCTTCCGCACTTTTCTCTTTGTTGGGGAAATTCCCAAGACACTTGAAACATTGGTGCAAAATAGGATGGCTGAAATGCAGTCCCAGATTGGAAAGATCTGGGCTAACGATCAATTACTCCATTTCCCCGAAAATAAGACCTATCCCCAAAAAATAAGACCTAGCATATTTTCCCATGTGAGTGTCTAATATAAGCCCTACCCCTCCCAAATAAGCCCTACTTAAAGAGCCTGCACAGCTGGCTGGTCTCCCATTCCATCTGGTTTTTTTTTGTGGAGCCATCCCATGTGCCCCGCGCCATCTTATCTCAGGTCTACAGCCAGTCCACGCCCCGACACTTGCCCGTGGTGGCAGTACCAGCAGCCACGTGCAGTGGAGCCCACGTGGCTGTTGGCCCACTTCTTTGCTTGCCCACAGCCACAATGGCATGTTGGTTGCCATGGCCATGAGGCCATGAGGCGAGGCAGGTGTCGGGGTGTGGATTTCCTGGCTTTGGGGGCCCTGAGGTAAGCCAATGTGGGGCACCACCACCACCACCTCATAGTGGCTGCTGTCAGTTGAGGTTCCATTCAAAATCCAAGAAAGAAAACCTTAGACTCCATTGTTATAGAGAAAAAGGACTTTTGCTGAAAATTGAAGTGGTAGCACCAGAAGAAATACAAGATCTGAGGCAATAGGCACAAAAATCCCATATGGAAAGTTATCCCATGTTCTCTCCCCCCCTCAATAGTTCAAACTGGCCATCCAATCTGAGGTGTATATAATGTCATGCGGGTGCATCTTCAGGTTGCGTTTCATACATTGGCATGGCAAGACGGTTGGCCTTGGCCTAGAGAGATAAGAGGCTACCTCTGGGCAGTAAGCAAGCATCTGCCAGCGTTCCAGCAAACCTCCATTCCAATCCGTTACTCCAAGGCAAGCATAATCTCAAAAGTACCTTTATTAGAATAGCACCTGGCACATCTATGAAATCTCGGAACTAAAAGTTTCCTGGACTTCCCCACAATGTCCCAAACTACAATCCATCCCCTTTCCCCATCATCACATCACATGGCCCAATCACGATTGGTCTCAGTGTAAGATCCTTTTTCTCTGCTGCGCCACACTTAATAACCTTGAACTGAGAAAAGATTGGTATTTTGTCTACTTAGAACTACTCAATTGAATCACACACCCACACCCAACTTCTCAGGCTATGTGGCAGCTTGGAATATGGATGCCAAAGCTGACAGCATCCCAACTTTTATATTTCACCAACTTAAACCTCCAGCTCCCCCCCCAACCCCACGAAGCCCAATTATTCTTCCCTCCTCCCCATTCCTTTGGCAGCCAGAAAGACAAGCAGAAGAAGGATTCTTGGAGACTAAGAGCAACCCTGGCACACCACACTGTCTCCACCATGAACATGCTGAAGAAGAGGACCTCCCGTACTGGTCAAAAGTAATGTTTTTTGGTGCTGTTGTAAGTCCTTAAATGAAAGGTTTTAAATCAAGGACTCCTGTATGGGTAGTCCTCAAGTTACGATCACAGTGGAGCCCAAAACGGATGTCGCTAAGCGAGAAATTGGTTAAGTGAGTTTTGCCCTATTTTTACGACCTTTCTTTGCCACAGTTGTTAAGTGAATCACTGCAGTTGTTCGCTCAAGGGAAGCCCTGCCTTTGGAGGCCGAAAAACAGGCCTGTTTTGTCACTTCTGGTATTTCCAGAGGGGGGAGGGTTGGCGCCCATTGCCTTCTTAAGTTAGCAATACCGTTGTTAAGTGAATCTGGTTTCCCCCTTGACTTCCCTTGTCAGAAGGTTGCAAAAGGAGACTTTGCAACCGTCATAAATGCGAGTCAGTTGTCAAACATCTGAATGTAAATCACATGATCTCAGGGATGCTGCAATGGTCATAAGTGTGAAAAATGGTCATAAGTCACTTTTTTCAGACTACCTGCATGTTGTTTTCAAGTCGCAGAACTCCGGGAGTGGAAGTCCACACACTTTAAAGCTGCCAAGGTTAAGACATGCTGCTTTAACACAACTCCTCACAGATGGAATTGACCTAACCCAAGACACTCTATAAAGCCTTCGTAAGACCACACCTAGAGTACTGCATCCAGTTTTGGTCACCACACTATAAAAAAAGAGGTTGAAATTCTAGAACAAAGGCAGAGGTGGTATTCAGCAGGTTCTGACCAGTTCTGACCAGCAGGTTCTGACCAGAGAACCAGTAGTGGAAATTTTGAGTAGTTTGGAGAACCGGCAAATCCCACCTCTGACTGGCCCTACCCCCATCTGCCTCCCGAGTCCCAGCTGATCGGCTGGGTCTTCTTTGGTTGCCCTGCACAGGAGAACGGAGCTGGAAAGCAGGTTAGTGGGGTGGGGAGGGAATGGGGATTTGACAGTACCCTTCCCCTGCCACGCCCACCAAGCCACACCCACAGAACCGGTAGTAAAAAAATTTGAATCCCACCCCTGAACAAAGGTCTTCACATTTGGCAAGTTTAAGACTTGTGGACTTCCAACTCCCAGAATTCCTGAGCTAACATGACTGGAGGAGGAATTCTGGGGGTTGAAGTCCACAAGTCTTAAAGCAGTCAAGTTTGAAGACCCCTGCACTAGAAAAAGTGCAGAGAAGAGCAACCAGGATGATTGGGGGACTAGAGGCTAAAACATACGATGAACAGTTGCAGGAACCAAGCATGGCTGGTCTAGTGAAGAGAAGGACCAGAGGAGACATGAGACCAGCCTTCCAATATCTGAGGGGCTGCCACAGAGAGAAGGGGGGTCAAGCTATTTTCCAAGGCACCCGAAGGCCAAACAAGGAACAATGGATGGAAACTGAACTGGAATGGATGGAAACTGAACCTGGAATGGATGGAAACTGAACCTGGAAATAAGGAGGAATTTTCCGACAGTGAGAACAATCAACCCATGGAACAGAAGTTGCCTTCGGAAGTTGTGGAACTTCTACACTGGAAGCTTTCAAGAAGAGACTGAACTGCCCTCTGTCAGAAATGGTGTAGGGTCTCCTGCTTGGGTGGTGGGGTTGGACTAGATGACCTACAAGGTCCCTTCCAACTCTGTTAATCTAATCTAGGCATAAAAGACAGCTGGGTGACTTTGGGCCAATCACCATGAGATGGAGAGTTCTAGTCCTGCCTTAGGTATAAAGGACAACTGGGTGATTTCGAGCCAATTACCAGGAGGTGGTGAGTTCTAGTCCCGATTTAGGAATAAAAGACATCTGAGTGACTGAGCTAAACACCAGGAAATGGTGAACTGCATGAAAGCCTTGGACATGAAAGCCAGCTGAGTCAGTTGCCAAGCGTCTGATTTTTGATCACGTGACCCTGGAGATGCTGCAATGGTCATTAAGTGCGAATAACAGTTCATAAGGTCATAAGCCTCCAGAAATTGTAAATGCTCCAACACTGGAAGTTTTTAAGAAGAGCTTGCATAACCTTTTTCTGACATGGTTTAGGGTTTCCTGCCTAAGCAGGGGGTTGGACTAGAAGACCTCCAAGGTCCCTTCCAACTCAGTTTATTCTATTCTGTTCTATTCTATTCTATTCTATTCTATTCCATTCTATTCCATTCCATTCAATTTTATTCATTCTATTCTATTCCCTATTTTATTATTCTATTCTATATTATTCTATTCTTCTCTACACTACTCTACTCTACCTAGTGCCTTTTTGCAAGGTCTTGTAACTTTAAAGGGTCATTAAATGAAGGGTTGCAAGGCTCTACTATAAAGAATCAGGGCCATGCTGGAGCTACTCAAAGGCTAATTTGTTAGGAAGATGATAGTTTTGAGTGTCTGGTTTTGCTCTGCTCCCCTCCTCCTCCTCCGGCCCTCAGGCCCACGCTCCAATTTGGCAGCTGCAATCCCATTCCCCTATCTCTTGTGTACATCTCGTACGTCAACGGCAATGTGTCAGCCACAACGCTTATTGCTTCATAACCAGCCTTTGCTGATTGAAAAATTGACATCCTCGCCTTGCTTTGAAGGCAGACCCGCGCAGCCATTGGTGGCTCCGCCGGATCAAATCTGGCAAACTTGATTAGCCCCGTTGTGTGCAAGGCAACTGGGAGAGCCTCTGGGATAAACAGTGCCTAAATATGTGAGTGGGGTTAAACGGGCTTATCATAAGGTGAATGTGTGCAGATGTGTGTTCACCTTCATCATCCATTTTAGGATGAAGCTCGCTACTTCTGCAGCTCAGAATGTCTTTGGGATCAGAGGTGGTATTCGGCCGGTTCTGACCAGTTCTGGAGAACCGGTAGTGGAAATGTTTAGTTTGGAGAACTGGCAAATCCCACCTCTGACTGGCCCCGCCAACCCCATCTCTTCTCCGCTTCCTGAGTCCTGGGTCTTCTTTTGTTGCCCTGCACAGGAGAACGGAGCTGGAAAGCAGGTTAGTGGGGTGGGAGAGAATGGGGATTTTGCAAAATATCCTTCCCCTGGAGTGGAGTGGAAATGGAGATTTTACAGTATCCTTCCCCTGCCATGCCCACCAAGCCACACCCACCAAGCCACACCACACCCACCAAGCCACACCCACAGAATCAGTAGTAAAAAATTTTAAATCCCACCACTGCTTTGGGCCTCTTTGGTGTAAGATTTCTGCTTAAGTTTGAGTAGTTCATAAAAGTGAAATCCTGAAAGGACCTGTGCTGCCTTCGGTCGACTCCATTTAGTCCGGGACTGGCCTTCCTAAATGGTAGCCTACTCTTTCCTAATCAGAGTCTGTTTGGAATTCTAAATTCTAAATTCTAGTTTAGAGTTTCAAACAGGCGGTTCTCATCACAGCATGCCTGAGATTGAATTTGAGACCTTTGACCCGCCAAGCACACAATTTCAGTTCTTAAGAATCTCTGGATTATTTGCCTGAATGCTGTTTCTTTGTATTTACCACATACACATTTTATTACTGCATTTTCCTTTTATCTATTTTTATCTCTTTTCTTTTTTCTATTTTATATTGGACTTACTATCCTGTATTTTATATTTGTTTTATATTATTGATGTGGTCATGAGACTAATCAATCAATAATATCTGTCTATCTATCTATCTATCTATCTATCTATCTATCTACCTACCTACCTACCTACCATCTATCTATATCTATCTGTCTGTCTCTGTCTCATATCTATCTATCTATCTATCTACCTATCTACCTACCTACCTACCATCTATCTATATCTTTCTGTCTGTCTCTGTCTCATATCTATCTATCTATCTATCTATCTATCTATCTATCTATCTATCTTCTACCTACCTACCTACCATCTATCTATATCGATCTGTCTGTCTCTGTCTCATATCTATCTATATCTATCTATCTATCTCATCTATCTATCTTCTCTTCTACCATCTTCTATATCTATCTCTCCATGTCTTATCTATCTATCTATCTATCTCTATCTATCTTCCCTCTTCTACCTATCTATCTATCTATCTATCTGTCTGTCTTCGTCTCTATCTATCTATCTATCTATCTATCTCTATCTACCTCTACTTACCACCTATCATTATCTATCTTGCCCTACCTATCCCTACCCTATCTCTATCTATCATCTATAATCTATCTAGCTATCTACGATTTATCATCACCTATCATAAATCTATCTACCATCTGTCTGTCTGTCTGTCTATCTATCATCTATCTATCATCTATCATCTATTTATGATCTCTGTCTCTTTCATCTATCTATATCATCTAATCTATCATGTGCCTGTCCCTCTGTCTCTCTCTCTCGCTCACTCACTCGCTAATCTCTCTCCCTCCCTCCCTCTCTCTCTCATTCTCTCTCTCCATCCATTTTATATCTATATCTGTCTATCATCTTAGGTAAATTCTCCATACATGCAACATTCTGACTGACTTACAGAATTCATTTTGGTCGCTTTTGTGAGTAAGCTTCACTGGACCAAGGGAATGTGCCCTAATCAATTACTGTCAATACCACCAACACCATTCTTCTACCTTTCTAGAGTAGGAATTGTAAAAATTGCAGACCAAGGTCTCTGTCTCTCTTGTGACTTCCGAGGGGGGCTTAGAGGAACATTTTGCCACTTCCCCTTTTCTTGAATTTGTCATCAGAATTAAAAAAAAACTTTAAAAACTTAAACCTATTTTCTAAAATTTTCTTGTAGCATGTACATAAAAGGAAATAGAATAAATAAAAGTGTAATGTTTAGATCCTTCGGTCAAGGAGAATAAATCCTTAGCTTGTCTGCCAAATGAAGAATCATCCCTCAGAAAGTTGTATAGATAGAGCAACAATGTCTCTACAAAATGGCAGCTGTTCCCTTTTCCGTCTTCCCTGAATTACGAGTTGAAGCCAGAAGAAAGATAGCAGGAAGTTGATTGTCCCGGGCGCAAACCAAAAGGGAAGACTGGAACCGCAAGGAGCTAAGTTGGCTGAGCTTTTGGAGCAGTTGGAGGCACTGCTGTGATATGAATTTTTTCATACATATTCAAGCTTTTTTTTTTTTTGATAACCGCAGAGTAAACACTGAGAGGAAACTATAAGGAAACAAATCCATGATGGATTGTTTCTGCTATTCAATATGAAAAGCTTTCATTTGAAAAGCTGGGATGAGGATGTAGGCCGGTTCCATTTGGGAAGATACGAGGGAGGAAGGAAGGGAGGGAGGGAGGGAGGGAGGGAGGGAGGAAGGAAGGAAGGAAGGAAGGAAGGAAGGAAGGAAGGAAGGAAGGAAGGAAGGAAGGAAGGAAGGAAGGAAAGAAAGGAAGGATTCCTCCTGTCTATGGAGATTCTCAGTCATTCAGGTCATGGTTTTGTTTTTTTTTAATTACATTTATATGCCGCCCTTCTCCGGAGACTCAGGGCGGCTTACAATTTTTTGGGGGATACAACCCAATGCGCTCAGCAATAGCCTTCCTTCCATTGTATATGCCTGCTTATTACTAAGCGGCATTTTTACAAAGTCAGCTTATTGCCCCCAACAATCTTGGGTCCTCAATTTACCTACCCCGAGAGGATGGAAGGCTGAGTCAACCTTGAGCCTGGTGGGATTCGAGCCTACAGTAATTGTAGGCAGCTGGAACTTAAATGCAGGCATTTAAGAGCCTGAGCCACCAAGGCCCAAAGGTTCTTTTTTCAAGAGGCAACTGGACTTTCTGGTTTTTCTTTGAAGACGTTTTGCTTCTCATCCAAGAATGAGAACTGAAACACCTTCAGAGAAAAACCAGAAAGCCCAGTTGCCTTTTGAAAGAAGCACCTTTAGGATGATCCTTCCTCCTTACTTCCTTGCAAACCCCACTCCCTTCTAGCACTGCTGATGTTATCTAATTGGGTAATGAAATGTCTGCAAGAAAACAGCCAAACTCAGAGACCACCAAGGAGCCCACAATCCAACTCTGAGCTACAAATATTCTATCGGTCTAATGAGAGACCTTCATGTCCCCATGGAGCAGAAACAGAGAGGGGGAATTGATCCTGATCCTTCCCTCCCATTTAAGGTTCCCATTTTGTTTCTGCACCATGCTGCTCATGTCTTCCTGGTTCCCCTCTCCGAAGCCTGCCAAGCCATGGTGGAAAACTTGGCCAGCCTTGCATTCCTGTTGGGCCATCAGTGACCTTCCACTGCTGTATCCCAAGCAGTGGTGGTATTCAAATGATTCTGTGGGCGTGGCTTGGTGGGCGTGGTGTGGCTTGGTGGGCTTGGCAGGGGAAGGTTACTGCACAGTCCCCATTCGCTCCCCACCCCACTAACCTGCTTTCCAGCTCCGTTCTCTTGTTCAGGGCAACCAAAGAAGACCCAGCCGATCAACTGGGACTCAGGAGGCAGAGAATAGATGAGGGCAGAGCCAGTCAGAGGTGGGATTTGCCAGTTCTCCAAACTACTCAAAATTTCCGCTACCGGTTCTCCAGAACAGGTCAGAACTGGCTGGATACCACCTCTGATCCCAAGGCAGCGGGGACATCTTTACCTGGCAGCCAGCTCAGCCTTTCCACTCCTCAGTGTCTGCTGCTAAAACCCCTTTCCGACTCCCGTTTTCCGCAGGTCAATAATCAAATCATTAGAAAGGGATGCGGTGGGATAATTGGCTCAGTTTGTAAACACATTTTGAAGAGAAATTGCACACAGGTAAGCAGAGCATGAATCACCTGGCAGAGACCCCAGATGGCGGCTTATTTATTTTATTTATTTTTGCTGAACGAGTTGGGGCTCCTGGTGGTTTTTGCCCCATGTTGTGGGTGCCATTTGTCATCCTTTTCCAGTGGGGAATTGTGCCCTGAGCCAAAGAGATATGACAGCCTTACTAATAACAAGTTTGAAAGAAGACATCGCTCTTCCCAAAAGCTTATAAGATTTCATTACAGCTAATGCAATTCTCCCCTAGACACCAGCAATAAAAACTTACTCTTGAGAGGGTGTAATAAGCCTTATTATTCATATAATTGCCACCACCGGCTTCATTTCAGGACATCGTAGATCCTGACAGGGGCGTAGGGGAGGGGGAAGGGAGGACAGCAACCTGCCTAAAATTTTTTTTTTTGCAGCTTCCTTGAAAAGAAATAAATTAATCACAGCCATTTCTTTTTTAACAAAGCGTGAGAACAACTGCATAATTTTACCACCGTGGTGAGGGCTTTTAATAGAATTTGGACAAATTCTTGGAGAGCAGATCCGTAAACATTTGGTGAGCCAAATTCCAGGTTTCTCAAACATATATTTTGTTGTTCAGTTGCTGAGTTGTGTCTGACTCTTTATGACCCATGCCAGGCCCCCACTGTCTTCTGACGTTTTCTCGAATTCCTGTTCATTGCAACGATGACCCTATTTAACCATCTCTTCCTCTGCCGTCCCCTTCTCCACTTTCCTTCCATCTTTCCCAACATCCGGGTCTTCCCCAATAAGTCCTCTTTTCTCATTAGGTGGTCAAAGGATTTGAGCTTCAGCTTTGGCATTTGTCCTTCCAAGGAACAGTCAAGAGCGCTTTCCTTTAGGATCCCCTGATTGGATCTCCTTGCAGTCCAAGGGACTCTCCAGGGTCTTCCTCCAGCACCACAATTTGAGAGCATCAATAGAATAGATTAGAATAATAGAGCTGGAAGGGACCTCGGAGGTCTTCTAGTCCAACCTGTCAGAGTAGATTCATGAACTGGAATAGAGCATGGTAACAAAGTCAGCCAATGAATAGGCATAGCGACTATCAGCCAATGAGGGCTGTTTGGAAACTGAAACTAGAAGTAGCCTAGGTTGGAAACTGAAACTAGAAGTAGCCTAGGTTGGAAACTGAAACTAGAAGTAGCCTAGGTTGGAAACTGAAACTAGAAGTAGCTTAGGCATGGCTCTATATTAAGCTCTGCAGCTCTGAAGCTGTGCTGAGCTCTGAGTCTGTCTATTGAAAATGAAACTGCTTCTCCTCTTGCTTGCCTTCCAAACTAAAGTAAAAGAGAAACTAACTTGCTTGCTGAAGTTACTTGCAACATGTTTCTGTCTGAGTTGGCTCCGTGTTGGAATAATCTACAACTGGTTTGTAAAATCTACTTATTATGTTTATAAAGATGTGAAATGAAGCATCAGCCATCTGTGCTTATTTTTCTGGTGCTGAATTAACGCCGCAAAACTCTGCACACAGCCACTGCTCAGGCAGGAAACCCTACGCCCCTTCAGACAAATGGTTATCCAAAATCTTCTTAAAAACTTCCGGTGTTGGAGCATTCACAACTTCTGGAGGCGAGCTGTGCCACTGATTAATTGTTCTCACTGTCAGGAAATTTCTCTTTAGTTCTAAGTTGCTTCTCTCCTTGGTGAGTTTCCACCCATGGCTCCTTGTCCTGCCCTCAGGTGCTTTGGAGAATAGCTTGACTCCCTCTTCTTTGGGGCAGCCCCTGAGATATTGCAACACTGCTATCATGTCTCCCCTAGTCCTTCTTTTCACTACCCAGTTCCTGCAACTGTTCTTCATACATTTTAACCTCCAGTCCCCTAATCCTCTTTGTTGCTCTTCTCTGCACTCTTTCTAGAGTCTCAACATCTTTTTTTGCATTGTGGCGACCAAATCCGAATGCAGTATTCCAAGTGTGGCCTTACCACACTAATATGTCAGCCTTGGAAGCCATATTTTACTTAGAAGCTTCGAGGCTGCCACACTTAGTGCCTGGGAATTTGGGAGGGGGGATTTCATAGAGTGGTGGAAGATTAGACTCAACAACATTCTTCTCTTAAAGTCAAGGACAAGTCACCCTGCACCTGGAGAGGAGGGTTTGGAGAAAGGTCTCCAGTTGGGACGATGGTTGATTGGACCATGTGATGGACTGGTGGGTGCAGGGGATGGGCTTTTGATTTTCAATTAGGAAGGGAAAACCCAGAACTCTCCGATTCAGGTTTTCCCAGATGTGCCAATACGACTTCTTTAATAAATTCTTTTTTTAAAAAAACAAGTTTTATTCAATTTTTAACGGTTCAATTAAGGCTCTTTTCAGTAGACAGCATATTCCCGGGTCATCACTTTTACATGCAAATATGACAATAGTTCTATATTCATTTTTAACATTTAACTTCCTATTTTATCCCATTTTTACTTCCTCCATTTTTGGCAAACAAAGGGCCAAACAAATTAGTCCTAGTCTCAAATCTTAATCTCGCTCTGTATAACTCCCCATTTCGTTTCAAATTAGTTGTAAATATTTTTTAAACATTTATACATCTTAAAAATAACAATATGTTTGCCCGTCATATAGAAAATAAAGTTTATCCATATCTATCCTTTAACTATCTCACATTGTTAATACTCTTTTATCATTTACATATTTCTTTTATCCGTCAGATTTGCCCTTTCATCACATATTCTCTCCATAATTCTAAATCAATACAAGCTTTAACACAAAAAAGAATAAAAAGAAAACCTAGACTTGCCCCCCCTTTACTACTTAAAGGGAATGATTATTATTACGTTACTATGTTAACCACTTTAAAGCAAAAGATAGAATAAAAGAAAAAAGAGAAAAGAAAAGCTACATAACATTATATCTCTTTTCAATCAGGTTCTGCAACACATATCCCCCCTAAAGTTTATTTATAGTTCCAAAATAATAGTAAAGAATAACTAACCTTGGTTACTGACAAATCTCATTTTTAAACATCTTCAAAAATCATTTCAGTTAATTCAATTTATGTAATCAACATTTACCTATCTTTTATAAATAAAAAGTAAAAGTGTAACCTTCATCTAATAAAATTGTCAGTAGCCCCTCTATTGTTTTACAGTTTTATCATTGCAATATATTCTTATCACCCCTCTTCTCCATGCAGAACCCCTTCTTAATACATTAGCCATTATCTCTATGTAAATGAGTTTCTTTCTTCATTATATAATTCCTGTATTTCTCTATCTTCTGCTCTTGTTTCTTGTTCCTCTCCTCCCTTTTATCCTGCTATATCCCTTCTCCATCCAATTTGAATCCCTCTCTCTCTCTTTACCTTTCTGCTCCCTTTTCTTCTGGACCTTTCTAGCATGCCTAATTTCATAAATGTTCCCCTTTTTAATTACTTTCTTAGGTTTTTTTTAACCACCCTTCCTTTCCTTTTATTTGTATTAATCTTTGTGTTAATTGTCTCTTTAAAATGGCTTTCCCTTGTGCTGGCTCCTCCCTTTCCAAGATTCCTTCTTCTTGTTCTTTGTTCGCCATTTCCATGCCCATGTCTTCTGCAACGAGCCAAATTAGTTCAGTCACTTCCTGTAGCAGTTCTTTCATACTTTTAAATTCCATTTTTAATTCCTTGGATGGCCACCAAAGTTTTTATTTTCCTTATTTCTTCTTCTTTAAATTTTCTAGGATCTTAGCCCAAGTCCAGAGTCTATATCAAAATCACCAACTAATCCAGCAGTTTGTCTTTTATTTTAATTCAAACTTTCACCTTCTATGGATCTTGCTTTTTTGTTTCAGTGTCTATTTAAAATTGTAACAACTCCGATTCACAAAGGAACAAGATATTTTCCTTCTTCTTTAAATTCCAATTTTTATCCACAAAGTGGCACTTTCTGTTACACGAAATCTTCACCCTTTCCGTTTATTTTAATATTCAGGATTTTTCAAGCCCCAAACTTAAGTTCTTACGCCAGCTTCTTCTTTTCCCAGTTCGAAGCCCCTTGTAGCTGTCAAAGATATTTTACTTATTATTTTTTCCTTCACTTGCTACTGCTTCTTCTTTTTTTAAAAACTCATCTTTATCTTAATCCCGGGGTGCCTTTGTTGATCTTACCATCCAATACTCCCGGTTCCTCTGCTGTCAACTTCTTTCTTTCCTCCTGCACCGATCTTAGTCCAGTTGAGACCTTCTCTTCGAGGTGGCCATATTGACCACCACTTCTTGTCGTCTTCGGAGGGAAAAGTCCAGACCCAAAAGGAGGGAGAGGCGGCTCCCCTCACTCTGGCTGGCAGCTTTCCCTTTCTCCGCCGCCCCTCCGAGGCAGCTTCAGCCCCGAACCATAAGGATCGGGGCTCTCCAATGCAAGAGCTGGGCTGTGGTCGTGGACGATCGCAAACCGCCGCCCGTTAGCAAGAAGGCTCAACCCAGAAGTCTTCTTTAATAAATTCTTACTTGGATGAACTTTGTTTCTGCATGCTGAATGAAATGGGGAGTTTCATTGGAACAGACACAATACTTCAACGCTCATCCCAAATGTGCTTTTTTCTCCCTTTTTTTTCTGAGAGGCAACTGAACTTTCTTGTTTTTCTTGAAGACGTTTCGCTTCTCATCCAAAAAAACTTCTTCAGCTCTGACTGAATGGGGGCAGGGGAATGGAAGGATAAACTAAGGATACCCAAAAATATGCTAAGGCACAAGCTTGTCCAACTCAAGGATAAAACACCTAGACACAAACTGAGCAATGTGGTATACACAGTGCAATGCAGGGAGCCCTTTGCAGATCTGTACACTTGGGAAACAAAACAACCACTTCATAAATGCATTGTCAGGATTCCAGCAATTACCCCCATTTAAATCATGAGTCTCGAGCCAAACTTCCAAAACTTAAGAAGGATTTATTGGGAGTTAAACTGTCCGGCACTGCCTGGGTGTAGCCGACTCTGAGTCACATCATTCATTGTCACCCTTGACCCTGGTTTTCTCCCACTCCCTGGGTGTATCATAATTCATATTCTCCAATGGGACACATCCATAGCCAAGAGTCATCAATCATGCTCTCCAGTTAGAATTTTGCACAGCAGAAACTTCAATCGCCTAGTTACTATCTTTGAAAACGTTTATGGAATGCAGTTTTGGTTTGCAAGCTGCTGTACTGCTCCCCCCTCCCTTTCTGTTGGCAACTCTAAAAAGACCAGAGAAATATTTTATGAGTTGACATGCATGGCACAACATAGAACAGGACAAGATTCAGTAGTCGATCTGCATTTAGAAGACAAAGGCCACTCTTTTGAAGACAGCAAAGTCCAGATTTTGGACAGAGAGGACTGCTGTTTTGAAGGAGGGGTCAAAGAGGCCATCTATGTCAAAATTGAACAGCCCTCTCTCAACAGAGAGACCTTGCTTAGCAACAGAAATTCGGGTCCCAACTGTGGCCATAAGTCAAGGACAACCTGCTCTTCCAAATTTTGCTTAACATTAAAGCAAGAGACCTTATGGCAGGGGTGTCAAACTCAAGGTCCACGGGCCAGATTCAGACCATGGGGTGCTTAAATTTGGCCTGTGGGGCCATCCTGGAAATATCAAAGGACCTGGCTGCGGGGCCTCTGCCAGACAAAAAGGACCACAGGGGGCCTTCGTGCGTCCCCCTGTGTGGCCCATTTTCAGCCTCCCCTGCCTCCAGCAGCACTCTGCTGGCCAAAAACAGGCCACGTGGAGGTCCCCACATGGCTCGTTTTCGGCCAGCAGAGTGCTGCTGGAGGCAGGGGAGGCTGAAAATGGGCCATGTGGGGGCCTCGTGGGGCCTCAGTGTGCCCCATCTTTGGCCAGCAGAGTGCTCCTGGAGGCCATCCAGGCCAAAAATGGGGTTGGGGTATGCGCTGTTCCCCCATGCCCCATTTTGGCTGGCAGGGTGCTGCAGGAGGCACCTATCCCATCTCCCCTCTGCTCCCTGCCCCCCAGCCTGCAGAGGAGAACTACAATGCTGATCCGGCCCGCAAAGAAATCCAGGACTAACCTACATCTGGTTGCCGGGCTGATGTCCTTGCTTCTCCATATTCCACTCATGTTCCTCATTGCTGTGCAACTCAGTGGGATCCAAAGTTTTATTTCTGTGCTGCAGTCACTGCTTTGAGCGACCTGCGACCCCAGGAAAATGAATTTTTCCACGCATTTTTAGCTCTTCCCCGTCAATTTTTATTTTGATGTTTCCGTTCCTTGAAGTGGTCAATAGTCCGTCTTAAATGGATCACTGGGTGAGGGTCACAAGCCAAGAATGGAGAGAGCATTGGTTCAAACCATTCTGTTGCTTGTGAGATGGATAGCAGCTACCTTGGAATAAGACATTCAGGAGACATCAAGGGTAGAAGCACACACAAGATTGCAATGTCAGTGAAATGAGTTTTGCAAAGGCTGCCTTGAAAGTTAAAAGGCAGAACCAAGGGTAAAACTTTCAAAGTGTTTGTCTTAAAAATGGTGCCGACATGTGTTCATTTATTCTTCCTGTAGCTTGCAGTTGAGCTAAATCAGTGCAAATGAGCAAATCTTTGGGTAAGAGAAGTTAAACATTGTCATTGGACCTTCTTCTTATGTATGGAGAAGAGGAAGCATAATGAATTAAGTTCCTTGTCAGAGGGAGAGCATTAATATTTGTCACAATAAAGGGTCCATCTCTGCATTGAGGGAGTCACATATACCAAGTTTCCCCAAAAATAAGACCCTGACTTATATTTATTTCCACCAAAAAAGGCACCAGGTTTTATATTTGGGGGGGAATGTTGTCCATTGTCTCACCTCACCTCACAGGCGCATCCCCCCTGGCCTCCTTTTTGCTTTCAGAGGCCTTCGGGAACTTCTTCGGCCAGCAAAGCTTTCCTGAAGGCCTCTGCAGCCAATAACAGAGCTCCAGATCAATCTGGAGCTCTGTTATTGGCTACAGAGGCCTTCAGGAAAGCCTTGCTGGCTGCAGAAGAAATGGGCTGGCAAGGCAGGTGTCGGGGTGTGTGAGGCCTGGCTGCAACTGTTCAAAGATAAGTAGTAAGGCAGCTCCACCACCACCCCCAGCTTAATTTTACCTCTGCACCCTAGACTGGGCAGGGGCTTAATTAGGGCTTATTTTGGGGTAGGGCTTATATTGGGTGCACATGTAAAAATCAAGCTAGAACTTACTTTTGGGGTAGGTTATATTTTTGGGGAAACACAGGTAGGATAAAGAATGGAGCATGTGATTTCAGAGCTCAACATGGTTTTCAGTTCTGCACTGAAGTTTCTCTTAACAATCTACTGGATTGTTCCTTATTTGCAACTCTTTGTGACTGCCCTAAAACTTATGAAAGTCAGCCAGTCCTAGGGAAGATGATTTGTTCTTCCTGGAAACAAGATGCTACTGAACTCCACTTGACTAGTGGTGTCAAAACAATCTGCGAGTTCATCTATATTGGACGATGCTTACTATACTGATTGTGTGAAGGAGACAAGGGCAGGGCCAGTTCTACTACTCAGTGGAGTGGTACAGTTTTTTTAGGTCAGGAAAGTCAAAGGCCAGGGAAAAAGTGCCAAAGGCTTGGAGGAATGAGCCGTCTTTGCTCAGAATTATCCTGTCCTCAGATGTAGACAGGATGCTGGTTTTCCCCAAAGAAGAAATAAGATTCAACTGTCAATGTGTCTGTTTATACAGGCCGGTAGAATGAGGTGGGGAAATATCTCCTCTTTAGATAGGAAAAGAACTTGGAGTAGTCTTTCCACTTTCAAAACAATGCAAGGGTGTGCAACCCAAGACCACCAACCCTTTCTTGCTTTTACGCAATCAGATGTGGTATTCAGCCAGTTTGGACTGGTTCTGGCATACTGGTAGCAGAACTTTTGACTGGTTCGGAGAACCAACAAATACCACCTCTGGCTGGTCCTGCCCATCCGCCCCCGCCGTTACCTCCCCTATATTACCTTGTTTTTTTAGCTCAGCTGATTCGTGCAGCAGAACAGATTACCACGCCTCAGCTGAGCTAAAAAACAGCACAGTTCACCAGCATTGATACAGTCTCTGAGCCCTGCGCACCTGTATGCAAAGCACACTCTCCAAACTGGTAGGAGAAAATTTGGAAACCCACCACTGTACGCAGTCATATCACAACTCTAGAATTAACATTGGATAGTTCTTTGCCGGTACATGATTCAGTGCATTGGATGAACCCAGAAAATGGATTTGTTCCATTACCAAGTTGTGTGTTGTGTGACATAATTATAGTCTTTTAATACCTTAAGAAAAATGAGGAGGAGGAGGAGGGGGGAAGGAGAAGGGGAGAAGGAGGCTCTTGTTGCATTTGAAACCAACTCCATTGTTTTCACGCTCACAATGGGAGGCTGTTCTTGGTTTGGGAAGTCTATATGCTAAGGCCCAGCATTCTGAAGTTAAATATCCTACTTTACACTGGATTTCTTTACCTTGTTGCCAAGCAAAGTCTCCTGTGGTTTTTGCTCAATAACAGGTTATTATTTTTACAAAGCCAGACACGGTGTCCCGCAGTCTGCGTGTGCATAACTTTTATGATACAGACAGAGCTGGGGCATTGCAATGGCAGAAACGCAGCTTCTGTGTCTACTTGACATAACTGCCAGCAACGGCAGGCAGAAAACAATACATGGCCAGCTGTTAGAGTCTGATCCAACAAAGCTCTTTTTGGGTGCAGAATTGATTCAGGGAAGTGTTACTATTAGAAGGTAACGTGAAGAGGTTTGAATTTCAAAATATATCAAGATGTTATGTTGATGCTCTTCATTCTTGGAACGGAGAATGCTTTTGATGGTTTCTTGCCTTTGGTCTCTTGAATGATTATAACCAACTGAGAAGTACATCATAGCTAGCTTTGTATTCTAAGACTGAATCTGGAATTCAAAACAAGAAATGTTCATTGTCACATGGGAAGATATGCCACCGACAAGCCAGCATAGGTTTAACAGATTTAACAGATTAACAGAGTTGGAAGGGGCCTTGTAGGTCATCTAGTCCAACCCCACCACCCAAGCAGGAGACCCTACATCATTTCTGACAGATGACCATCCAGTCTCTTCTTAAAAGCCTCCAGGGATGAAGTTCCCACAACTTCTCAAGGCAACTTCTGTTCCATTGGTTGATTGTTTTCACTGTCAGAAAATTTTTCCTTATTTCCAAGTTGAATCTCTCATTGATCAGTTTTCGTCCATTATTCCTTGTCTGGCCTTCAGGTGCTTTGGAAAATAGCTTGACCACTTCCTCTCTGTGGCAGCCCCTCAAATAGTGGAAGACCGCTATCATGTCTCCCCTGGTCCTTCTCTTCACTAGACTAGCCATGCCCAGTTCCTGCAACCGTTCATCATATGTTTTAGTCTCCAGTCTCCTAATCATCTTGGTTGCTTTTCTCTGAACTCTTTCTAAAGTCTTTTTTGTAGCATAGTAATAAAAAAAAAGATGTCTAGAAAGAGTGCAGATAGGTAGTGACAGATCTTTAGGGATGGGGAGAATTTCCCCAGCCAGTTTGATAAAACAGATCTATTTTATGGGCCTCAGAACTCAATTTAGTTCTGCTAAGTCTGAATCCATCTGAGAGTTATGTGCTGACTCCAGAGCCTCCAAAATCTGACATCAGTGAAGCGGAGGAACAGGGGGAGCCTGTTCCCAGTGCGCGCTTGCGCAGAGCTGCCAGAAGGCAAGAACAGTTAAGACAAAAGGGGCGACTCAGGAGTAAGGCTTGGAGATGATTGGCCTCTCCCATAAGACATAAAGGAGGAGCAAAGGGACATGAGCCTTTGCAGGAAGCAACTTTGTTCATTCTGATCGGTTTAAACTCTGACCCTCTATGTTGACTTTGTACCCCATTTGGCCTTGTACAGCTAATTGGCTAAAAGTCATTGGCAGCATTTCAAGCGGGATAAAGGTGGATGCTTATCAGCCTTATCCCAAAAAGACTGTGATAAACTTCTGTTGGACTATTCACAAACTGTTTCGGACTCGTTACGGGCTGTGAATGCAAATAATTCACAGCCGTTGAAATAAAAAGAGGGTTTTGGGGACTAACCGTGTGATTGCTACTGTCTCAGGAAGCCCTGGTCAGAACAGGCTTGTTCAAAAGAAAGATCTTGCGCTCTTCAAACTATTGTCTGGAATGGAATAGTCCCAAGGTTCTAACGTGTGAAATATATATATATTTTCTGAATGGAGATATAAAGGTCAATCAGAGTTGTTTTCACACAGAGCAAAATCTATCACATCCTGCCTATTACTTGATGTTTAGCACTGAAGTGCCCCAAGGAAGGAAGTCAGCTGGAGCCAGAAGGTTACTCTTTTCTTCAAACTTTTTGCCACACTTGTTCTGTTCAGCATTCGCTACCAGACATGTTTTATTCAAATGTGCTTTGTGCATACAATGATGAATATTTTTGTTTTGGGGCTATTGTTCCACAAACTCTTAAATTATTAAAACAGGAGGGGAAAAAAAAAACCACTTTAGCTTTTCTTGCTTTGCTGCTTTTTAACTGCCGTGCGATTCTGGAAAAACAAGCAAAAACGAACTTTACTTTGGGTATGTGCTGTGCCTGGGAGGGTGGCAGAATGAATAGATAATGTTGGGACTTTATGCCTGTGGGTGAAGTAATGCTTGTTTTCTGGATCTCTGTTAAGATATTTAAATTTAGTAGACAGAGCAGTGAGATTGTGCAAGTGAGCCAGAACACAGAGTTGTTGTTGATTGGTTGGAGAGTGCTGGATCCTGCATGAGGCAATCTACGCTGTGATTGGCTGCTGTGGGTGTGGAGGGGGAGTTTCCCTTTTTTTCCGCCTTTTTCTTCTGTGTCCTCCATGTGCTCTGTGATTTACCTCACGATGCTCCTTTTCCCCTGACTATCCTGTCTACTTTAAATATGGATGTAAAATATATTTATACAAAACTACAAGTTCAGGTCAGTCTCCCTGACTTCCTTTAGACACCTGCTGTGCAATTCCCTGACAACCCGAATCTAGAATAGAATAGAGTAGAGTAGAATAGGAGTAGAGTAGAATGCAGAATAGAATAGAATAGAGTATAAAGTAGAATGTAGAATAGAGTAAAGTAGAATAGAATAGGAGTGGAGTAGAGTAGAATGTAGAGTAGAATAGAAGAGTGTAGAATAAAGTAGAATAGAATAGGAGTAGAGTAGAGTAGAATGCAGAATAGAATAGAGTATAAAGTAGAATGTAGAATAGAGTAAAGTAGAATAGAATAGGAGTGGAGTAAATGTAGAGTAAAATAGAGTAGAGTAGAATAGAAGAGTGTAGAATAAAGTAGAATGGAGTGAGTAGAGAATGTAGAGTAGAGTAGAGTAGAGTAGAATAGAATAGAATGGAATGGAACAGAACAGAACAGAACAGAACAGAACAGAATAAAATAACAGAGTTGGAAGAGACCTTTGAGGTCTTCTAGTCCAACCCCTGCTCAGGCAGGAAACCCTATACCATTTCAGACAAATAGTTGTCCATTCTCTTCCAGTGTTGGAGAATTCACAACTTCTGGAGGCAAGTTGTCCCAGTGGTTCTAACTGTCAGGGAAATTCTCCTGAGTTCTAGGTTGCTTCTCTCCTTGATAGTTTCCATTCATTGCTTCTTGTCCTACTCTCAGGTGCTTTCGAGAATAGTTTGACTCCCTCTTCTTTGTGGCAACCCCTGAGATATCGGAACATGGCTATCATGTCAGCACAGTCCCTCTGTTATCATGTCTCCCCTACGTCCCTCCATGTAGATGCAATTCCATTGAGGACTACTCGTTGAGTGCAGTTGGTCAGCCAGTTATGAAATCATCTGGTGGTGATGTTGTCTAATCCACATTTTTCTATCTCACCTTAAGGAGCAACTTTACCTTTTGTAGGTGTACCCATCTCTTCTATGGATTCAACGAGCACTTCTCATACATTGCTTTCTTTCTAGCTTTCTTTTATTTACCTTGTAAGTCTGTGGGTGATAGCTCGCATCAAGGGTGTGTGTGCCCATTAATTCAATTAGATGCTTTCCTTCTGACATCCTCTGCAGGCACCACAGATCTGCCTTAGTGGAGGTGGAAAAGTCTAAGATTCTGTTCTGCCGGCAGAATGATATTGTGAGGAAGGTTGAGCACCAAAGAATTGGTGCTTTCGGATTATGGTGTTGTGCGAAAAAAACTCTCGAGTGTCCCTTGGGCTGCAAGGAGATCCAGTCGGCTGATCCTCAAATAAATCATCTCTGACTGTTCTTTGGAAGAACAGATCCTGAAGCTGAAAGCTCAAATACTTTGGCCACCTAATGAAAAGAGAGGAATCTTGGAAAAGACCCTGATGTTGGAAAAGATGGAAGGCAGAAGGAGACAGCAGAGGATGAGATGGTTAGATGGTATCATCAACACAAGGAACATGAGTTTGAGCAAGCTCCGGGAGACAGTGGAGGATGGGGGTGGTGGGATGCCATGCTGTGGTCCATGGGGTCCCCAAGAATTGGATACAATTTGGCAACTCAACAACAGCAACTTTATTAAACAGATTTATATCGCCACCATTACTCACACATAGGTGACACCAGGAGGCTTACAACATTTTAAAATTCCACCTTACAATAAAAACCCATGAAACACACATACACACACATACACGGTAACAACAACACAATCAAATCAGCCCCTTGATCAACTCCATCTCCATTCTTAGTCCCCAAGCCTGCTGACAAACCATATTTTTAAGGATCTGTCAGAAAAGAAGCAGGGTGGGGTCCCACCGTATATCTAGGGGAATGGTGTCTATGGAGGTTCTCCATCTTCCAGGTCATGGTTGTTCCAAAGGTGCTTTTTTTCAAGAGGCAACTGGACTTTCTGGTTTTTCTTTGAAGATGTTTCGTTTCTCATCCAAGAAGCTTCTTCAGCTCTGACTGGATGGTGGGGAATGGAAAGGTTTACATGCCTTACAGACAGCTGGTCATTTGCATTCTTTTAGCGGGTTGTTAAGGTCACCCGGAGGTTTGTCTGTGTCATGAGGGTCACCTGAGTGGTGCAAATGTGTGGGGAACCTTCTTGGAACTGTTGAAAAGACTGTGTTGTAGATTGGAGATAGATGATGTCATATCCATCCCCTTCTGTTGAGAGAAGGCTGTTCAGTTTTGACATAAATGGCCTCTAAAGAGGGGGTAAAGAGAGTGTTTCTTCAAAGAAAAAAACAGAAAGTCCAGGTGCCTCTTGAAAAAAGCATCTTTGGGACTAGGGGAATGATGTTCCATAAAGTAGGGGCCACCACTGAGAAGGCCCTTTTTCATGTTTCCACTAAATGTACATCCCTAGTCGATGGGACCCATAACATGCCCTGTCTTCACATCCTCATCAGAGGTGGTATTCAGCAGGTTCTGACCCGTTCTGGAGAACCGGTAGTGGAAATTTCGAGTAGTTCGGAGAACCAGCAAATCCCACCTCTGACTGGAGATTTTACAGTATCCTTCCCTTGCCACGCCCACCAAGCCATGCCCACAGAACCGGTAATAAAATTTTTTGAATCCCATCACTGATCCTCATGCATTAGATCAGTGGTTCTTAACCTTTTTGAAAGAATCGCCCCCTTGAGCCATTGAGGAAGTTGTCATCGCCCCTCCCCAACATAACCGCCACCCTGCCACCTCTTAGCATCCCCAAGGGGGCCAGCAGAAGGGCGCTAAGAGGCGGCAGGGGGGTGGCGTGTCGAGCAGCACGGGCGCGCGCCACTGCTTCCGCATTGGAGCGCCGCTCGAGCAGTGCTAGTCAATGGGTGAACCTGCAGGGCTGGCCGGCACCTCGGACAACCCCCTGTTGCCTCTTAGCACCCCTATGCTGACCCCTTGGGATGCTAAGCTGCGGGGGCTTGGCGCCGGCCCTGCAGGCTCACCCCATTGACTGTTGTACCTAAACTGGCCTGTCCATCCATCCACCCAAAAGGTCTGTCTGTTTGCCTGCCTGCCTTCCTGCCTATCTATCTACCTACCTGTCTGTCTTTTTGTCTACCTACCTATCTACCAATATAGATCTCTCTCTCTCTCTCCCAATATATCTCACTCCATCACCCCCATATCGCCTCTTCCGTTCCTTCCACGCCACCCCTTTTCGTTCCATCGCCCCTGAAAAACAAAATCGCCCCTTGGGGGGCAATATCACCCAGGTTAAGAACCACTGCATTAGATGGATGTAATAGGGAAGAGGCAGTACTTCCAATAGCTTTGATTGGTTGAATCAATCCAAATATTTTCAATATTGAATGGAATCCCATGATGGTGAGCGTTATCAGCCTATTTTTGGTGTGGAACAACTATCCTCTTAGAAGATAG
This sequence comes from Naja naja, assembly GCA_009733165.1. Lineage (NCBI taxonomy): Eukaryota > Metazoa > Chordata > Lepidosauria > Squamata > Elapidae > Naja > Naja naja. The sequence goes on along the minus strand of CM019150.1, from coordinate 215,808,398 downwards.
ATCTTGTGGGAAGAGTTATCTACACTAAATACATGAGAATTCTCTAGGTTTTTCTGGTTCCAGTTTGAAATCCAACCTGGCTAGAGATGAAATCAAATGGGAAAAAAATGTTGAATTTCATTATGGTCTCTGGTGACCAAAAAAGACTATTTGCAAGACTTTGACTTTAGTTATCTTCTTCAGAATAACAGAGTTGGAAGGGTCTTTTAGTCCAACTTGCTGCTCAAGCAAGAGACCCTATATCATTCCAGACAAGTGGCTGTCCAATCTCTTCTTAAAAACCTCAGCTTCTGAAGGCAAGCTGTTCCACTCATTAATTGTTCTCACTGTCTGGAAGTTTCTCCTTAGTCCCAGATTGCTTCTCTCCTTGATGAGTTTCCATCCATTGTTTCTTGTTCTGCCTTCAGGTGCTTTGGAGAATAGATTGACTTTCTCTTCCCTCAAATATTGAAAGACAGCTATCACGTCATCCCTAACCCTTTCCCCCTGGACTAGCCATACCCAATTCCTGCAATTGTTCTTTATATGTTTTAACCTCCAGTCTCCTAATCATCTTTATTGTTCTTCTCTGCACCCTTTCTAGAGTCTCAACATTTTTTTTTATATCATGGCAACTAAAACTGAATGTTTTGGTGTGCGTTACAGTCCTGAAATGTATTGCAGTAACATCAAACTGTTAAGCTATGAATCACATGAGAATATACGACTTATGGTTCCCCAGATAGACTATTCTGCACCTGTGACATCATTACACCACCATATCAAACGCCAAGAACAAAATAGAACAAAAGTAGTTGCATATGGTTATAAACCTGAAGATAATTTACAAAGAGAAATTACTGTGTTGGAACAAATCTTCATTTAATCCAGGCTGAACAATTATTGCCAGTTTGGTAGTTTATGATTAACCTTTTTGTATCTGGACAAACTTCTCTCACCAAAACAAAATATTTTTTTTAGTAGGCAGAGGAATATGGAGGCATTGTTTAAGAAGCTTAAGAGAGACTGAAATATTTCTCAAGTCTATAGTGAAGTCTTTTTCAGCTTGAGTTAGTTTAATGGTGATTTTTATGGTTTTTATAAGACTTAAAGTTCTGAAAATTGATAGCTGTTTTGAGTATTGAGTAAAAAATGCAATGCACTATATTTAATTGTTTTATATTAGCTATTTTACTACTATGCAGATTGTGTTGTCTTCTGACTCTGGGATTTTGAAGGAAGACTTTTTAAAATAAATACAAGTCGTATCATAGGAACATAATGTATGTAAAATATGTACTGTGAAAATGAATTAAGATGTCTTTTGTCTCACTGGTCATAGAAACCAGGAAGATCTCAATGGTTCTTGAATTTGTTGTTTCAACATCTTTGCTTGGTGAACATCTAAGCCAGTGTTTTTCAACCTTGGCAACTTTAAGATGTGTAGACTTCAACTCCCAGAATTCCCCAGTTGGCATGTGTGACTGTGATGGGCCATTGCAGGCATAAATCAAGGTTGACCTTACTTCAGTCTTCCAAATATCTTCCATTTCCATTCCTGCTTAGTTGTTTTCAATGTCATTAAAAGTCAGGTAGATACTACCACTTGCAGATATACTACAGGTCTTTTACAAAACTTCCTTATTGGAAGAACAATAAATCTTTTTTTATTCCTACTCACATCTGGTCTCCAGAATAAAAACTATCCTTTTGAAACCCCAAAGGTGCTTTTTTCAAGAGGCAACTGGACTTTCTGGTTTTTCCTTGAAGACATTCTGCTTCTCATCCAAGAAGCTAAACGTCTTCCAAAAACCAAAGTCAGTTGCCTCTTCTTCGAACAACTATGACCTGAATGACTGAGAATCTCCATAGATATTTACCCTTTTAAAAAGAAAAAATTTCAAAGGATAGTTTGAAGCAAAGAGCCATGCAAGAAATGTATGTAGCGTCTTACAAACATTTTAGCTCTTTCACGATGCAAAAGGCAAGATTCATTGGATTTCATAGGAACTTAACTTTGGTGTAAAACTATGCAGCATTACAATCCTAGTCTTAGTTCTATTCTGCAGATTTCTCTTGAGTAATTCTCCTAGAGATGTGGAAGGAAAAGGAATTGTCCTACCAAAACATTGGTACATTAAACCCTCATGCACTCTTGGTTATAAATATAGGTTTCTTTGAATGCCAGGCTAATTATACCACTCCAAGTAAATATTCTGAACCATTTTCTCACTGCAATAATCCTTAAAAGATAATTAAAATGTTTCCTACTCATTTTCAAGAATAAGTCACATTGATTGGCGTTGATGTCTTTTGATAATGACAAAAACAGAGTTAATTATAAAATAATAGAGTCTGCCCCCTCATTGTAAGAATAAGAAACCACAAGGAATGCTCTAAGAATAGTTGTGTGTTTGTTGTTGTTATTTTTTTCCTTCTTTGGGGGAGAAAAAGCTTCACTACTGTTATTTATACAGTAATTCCCTGGATGCTACAAAGGCTTTTTATAAATTGCATTGTTTCGGCTAAGTGTTGTGATGCATTGTTGAGATAATATTTTTTGGAATTGCTTTAGTGGGTTCTGAGAAGGAGTAATTCATCCTCAAAATAAGCCGGGCATAATAAGCACCTCTGATAGTTTAAACAAAGAGATAGAGGTAATTTTTTGTGGTTAAACACAAAAATGTTGTGGTTGCCTTCTTTTTGGATATTTTTTTGGTAGGGAAAAAAAATATGGCCACACCTCCCATTGGCTTGAAGAAGTCTTTTGGTTTCAATCCTGACCTTTTGACCTAGGGCTGGGAAGACGTCACTTCTGAAACCTTCAAGAGATGATGAAGGACATTCATTAGATTAAAGTCAATGGACCAATCAATAGCTCGTGTCTGGAGAGAAGAGAAGTATTTTCTAGAAGGCCTGCAATCCATCTTCTGGGGAGAGGAAGACAGAATAAGGTTAACTGGGAGAATATCAAACCTTTTCATGATGGGGGAAGATGGACCACAATGAAATGGGAACCATTTTGTAAAGATAGATATCGCTGGTTGGGTTACTGCAAAAGTCCTTTGTCCTGCCAGGGTGTATAGTGTTGCCCATCCATTTTCTCTTTTGGGGATTTAGTCTTTGAATGTATTTTAATACACAACCTCCAGCAATTCAGAATACAGAATATCAGAGTTGGAACTGAGCTTGGAGGTCTTCTAATCCAAACCCCTGCTCAAGCAGGAGACCTTAAACCAAGGGTCTTCAAACTTGGCAAGTTTAAGACTTGTGGACTTCAACTCCCAGAATTTCTGAGCTAACATGACTGGAGGAGGAATTCTGGGAGTTGAAGTCCACAAGTCTTAAAGCTGTCGAGTTTGAAGACCCCTGCCCTAAACCTTTCCAGAGAAAAGACTGCCCTACCGCTTCTTAAAAACCTCCAGGGGTAGAGCACCTACCATTTCTAGAGGCAAGATTTCTCTTTGAGGAAGAGGAGATTGCTCTGTGGCTAGACAGCTATTGTCTTTCAGTCTCCATGTTTTCAAGAAGAGACGTGTTCCATATCGTTTGTCCGTTGTCTACAACTTGACTAATGGCTGCTGCCTCTCCATTAGATATGCAGTACTTAATAAAGAACTCTGTTTAATGAGACACTTTGGGTAAGTGGGACCTTATTCCTGCTTCCTTGGGGGATACTTTATTGGAATTGTCATAATTCTTTGTTCCCAATTAGTGCCTATTTAGCTTAGCCTTCTGCCATCCTGTTTGTTTTAAGAGCCAGGAAGATTAGTTTCTATCCTTCTAATCAAGCCGTTAATGAGCTTCAGTGGCTGTGCTTTCCCTTATGACACTGTTATAGGATTCACTGGGAAGTCCCTTGCCTTTAAAGACAGAAATCAGCCATTCCCCTCTCGCTTTGATGTACCGGAGATTACAAGCCATTGCTTTGTAGGAATGCCAGTACTCAAAAGTGTTTGGTTCTCAAACACGTCCTTACTTTGTGATTCAGGAGAAGCATATGCTCACCAGGTTCAGGCACTCGAACAAATATTTATGGGAAGGGATTGAGCATTGGTTCACATACCGAAGTCCTGCTTTGGTTGCCATCAGCTCAATCATCTCAATAGCCGTGTTCCAATATTTGAGGGGCTGCCACAAAGAAGAAGGGGAGGGGTTTCAACCTATTCTCCAAAGCACCTGAAGGCAGGACAAGAAGCAATGGATGGAAACTAACCAAGGAAAGAAGCAACTTATTTTTTATTTTTTTATTTTATTTTTAATTACATTTATATGCCGCCCTTCTCTGAAGACTCAGGGCGGCGGCTTACAATTTTTGGAGCACAACCCAATGCGCTCAGCAATAGCCTTCATTCTGTTGTATATGCCTGCTTATTACTAAGCGGCATTTTTACAAGGTCAGCTTATTGCCCCCAACAATCTTGGGTCCTCAATTTACCTACCCCGAGAGGATGGAAGGCTGAGTCAACCTTGAGCCTGGTGGGATTTGAGCCTGCACTAATTGCAGGCAGCTGGAACTTAAATGCAGGCATTTAACAGCCTGAGCCACCAAGGACTCTTGGCCTGAGCCACTTAGAACTCAGGAGAGATATCCTGACAGTGAGAACAATTAAGCAGCCTCCACAATTAACAATTAACAATTAACTTGCCTCCAGAAGTTGTAAATGCTCCAACACTGGAATTTTTAAAAAAGATGTTGGATAACCATTTTCTGAAATGATATAGGGTATAGGGCAGGGATGGGCTGCTACAGGTTCGCCCAGGTTCTGGAGAACCTGTAGCTAACATTATGGGTCGTTCAGAGAATTGCCAAATCCCCCCCTTGGGGGGCCCTCACACCCCGCCCCTCCCAGGAGTCTCCACGTGGCCCATTTTGGATGTGAGGTAAATGCACGGCCTGCGCGGAGGCTCCAGGAGGGGGGGAAAATGGGCCTCCCGTAGGCTCCGAAGCCCGAGGGCCTCTGGAGCCTGGGGAAAGCCATTTTTGCCACCCCCCAGAGGCTCAAGGAAAGCCTCAGGAGCCTGGGGAAGGCAACCCCCCCCCTGCTGCTGTGATGCAGGAGGCTGACTAGCAACCAGCAACCAGGCAGAGAACTAGTTGCTGAAATTTTTGAAGCCCTGCCCTGGTACAGGATCTCCTGCTTGAGCAAGGAGTTGGACAAGGTCCCTTTCAATTCTGTCATTCTATTAATTTCAAATGCTCACAGTGGATTGTGTTGTGGCCCCGCCTCGTGAGCCTGTGCTGACAGAGGAAGAGGACCTGGATGATGAAGAAGAGGAGGAATGGGCAATGCCTTCCTCACCAGGGCCTTCCTCCCCAGGACCTTCCTCCCTGGCAAGGCCTCCCTCCCCAGGACCTTCCTCCCTGGCAATGCCTCAGGTTTCTTCGGAAAGCCAAGAGGAACAGCCTGAGAGAGCGTGTCAGACGGCCACATGGGAGGGAGGAGGAGGATTCCTGGCTTGATCCCAGGCAACGTCGGAGGAGAAACGTCAGCAGCAACGTAGGGGCATGGGAGGGCCAGAGATTGAGCTGGACCACACCCCACCAGGTATAAAAGTGGGTGTGCCTACGTTACAAACTCTGTACGTGACAAAGTGTGGAATAAGCCGAGAATTCCGTCTGTGTTGTTGTCTGGACTTTGGGAATAAATCATTCCTTCTGTGAGTAATTCATTTCTTGTCAGCTCTGAATTTGGCAGTGAGAGCCTGGGTGACTGCCAACACTCTTATCGGGAGAGATAACTTGGATTTTGGAGACAGGCCAGCGTGACTCTCTGTGCTAGTGTTGCTGCCAAGTTCCTTACCTTCTGGGGAAGGGAAGGGGAGACAGAACAGGATTGTGTCAACCCTGAAGCCGGCCTGGCTGAAGCCATTTTGGAGCTTTAGCATTGCCACACTGGAGCTGAGGGATAACAAGGGAGGGATAGAGCTCATTTCTGGCCTTCCCGAACTCCCAGGAGGCCTGTTTTTCACCCTCCCTGAGCCTCCCACATGCCCTGCACTACCTGCATTCAAAGCTGGCTGTGTGAGGACTCCTGGAAGGGGAGAGGGCGGCAGGGCCAGCTAGGAATGGGATTTGGGGGTTCTCCGAACTGCACAGAATCTTAGCTAGGGGCTCTCCCGAACCTCTGCAAACCCCCAGCAACCCACCCCTGGCTATATGTAATAAAAACTACTCTTTGAGGCATCAACCTGCCTTGGAGTTTTGTTTGCTATGGAATGTATTACTTGGGACCCTGACAGATGGCTTGTATAGCTGAACTGGACACCCATTTAGGAGGCTGCTGTACTCCCATAGTAGTTTTCTACATAACTGTATGTATCTTTTGTACATGTTCCCTTCCCTTTCGCATGTTCTCATCATATGCTAAATAATAAGGTGCTCACACAATAGTTCTAAAGTAGGCTTCCCTCTCTCTGTGTGTGAGTGTGTGTGGGGGAGTTGTTATTGATTGAAATTCAATACATGCCATCCACCATGCCAACCCTCTCTGCTCTCTCTCCAAGATTAAGATACTTTATATACTATTGAAAGCACTAAGATAAATGAAATCAATGGGCTTGAAATATATCAAAAAAAAATATTGACCCTGTAAGCACATAGCCAGGAACAGTGAAGCAAAGCTGAAGGGCCAAGATAAATAAAGACATTTTTCCACCTTCAACAAGATGGATCCATAACTGAGATGTTGTCTCTCTCTCTCTCTCTTTTTTGGAGTACCAGTTTCTCTTGCAAAGACATATAAGGAACTGAATATGGCTAGTCTAGAGAAAAGAAGGACTAGGGGAGGCATGATGGCAATCTATATATATATAAGCGAAACACCACTCAGGCATCATCACAAAATCTCCAGAACCGTAAAGCCTACAAACTTGAAATTTGGCACATATGTTCCTCTTGGCTTCTAGGTGCTCACTAAGAAAGGACTTTTTGAAGTGACCATCAGAGCGTTAGTATTTCCTGTATTATTATTAACACGCTGTGATGCTAAGGAGTTCTATTCCCCCTCCCCACCTGAAAAGAAATCTGTTCCAAGTGCAAAACACAAGCAGAGGAGAGGAGTTTCAGTTTCGGTTTCACAGCACCAAGCAGCTTTAGTACAGAACAGTTGAGCTAAGCCGCGCCCAGGCTCCTTGCTGTCTCCTTGCACACACAAGCAAATACAGTTTCAGTTTCCATGTTTCAGTTTCCAAACAGCCCTCAACCTTCTCACACACTGACAGGACACCAGCCAGATGAATACCGATGGATGCTGGTAGGCAGAGGCACAATTTTTTCCCCTTATTTTTCTCGCCAAAAAAACTAAGCCCGATCATATAATTTAGCAGCGAAGCATGGGTATCGAGCTAGTGTGCTAATATTTGAGAGGCTCCTACAAAGAAGAGGGGGTCAACCTATTCTCCAAAGCACCAGAAGACAAGACAAGAAACAATGGGTGGAACTTAATCAAGGGGAGAAGCAACCAGGAATTAAGGAGAAATCTCCTAACAGGGAGGACAATTAACCAGTGGAACAGCTTTGCCTCCAGAAGTTGTGGGTTCTCCATTACTGGAGCTTTTTAAGAAGACACTGTGGACAGTTACTTGTCTCAAATTGTACAGGGTCTCCTGCTTGAACGGGGGGCTAGACTAGACTTCCAAGTCCCTTCCAACTCTGGTATTCTGTATTCTAAATGGCTGGAGGTTCCATCCCTTCCATCTCTGTTCTGATTAATTAATTCATTAATAAGGGAGAAGTTTCATTGAAAGATTATGCCCACAAGCTTGTTAGAATTTAAAAAATGAGGGCCTGAATTTTTGCAGATCTGTAGTTCGATGCAGAGGCATTCTGCCCATATAATGGTATGTGGGAATGACCTTGGAAGGTGAGGAAGGGAGGGAGAAAGATGCAGTCTAGGGAACAATCAGATAAGGAGCAGGGAGGGAACCACAAGTGCATAACGGGAAGAGAAAGAAACTCAGGAAAGAACCTCCCTACCTTATCCGTTTGTGAGACGATGGAAGATTTGTACCTTCAGACTTGCAAGATTCTATTCGTTGTAGCCTTACAATAAAGTAGAATTAGCTCATCTGGTTATGTTTCCTGTCTGGTCTTCCTAGGGAGGCTGAGAGCCAAATTCGATTTTCATGCCAAGAAATTTCCTTTTAAAGAAAGTGGCCAAAACTTCCAATATCGCGGCATCCCCCAAAAGAAAATTCTTCTGGCCTTATATGGAGCAAGATTATGAGCCTGTTAAAGTTCCTGAGGTGGGTCTGAAACAGCCATGTTTCTCAACCCTACTGAGAATGAAACTGAGATATTGTGAAAAGTAACACGTGATGTACTAATGAGCCCTCCTATTTAATCAGGTATATGGGGTAAAGGATGGATTTTATCCAGTCTGTGTTTCAGGGTTTTTTTTTAAAGCTTCGCATGCGTCAGAGTAAGTGCGTTGGGCCTATCTTGAATGCATCTCTGATACTAATTAAAGCAGCTCAATACTTTTCAGATTTTTTTTTGCAGTAGTTAAAAAAAAAACAGTGGATTTTAAAAACGTTTTCTTTAAAACTACATTTGTCAGGACAAGTAACCAGGAACAGCAGTTGAGTCCAAAAGAACTCAGGTTACAGGAATTGGGCATGGCTTGTCTAGTGAAGGACCAGGGGAGATAGGATAGCAGACTTCCAATATTTGAGGGGCTGCCACAGAGAGGAAGGGGTCAAGCTATTTTCTAAAACACCTGTAGGCCAGACAAGGAATAATGGATGGAGAGATTAACCTGGAAATAAGGAGAAACTTTCTGACAGTGAGAACAATCAACCAATGGAACAGCTTGTCCTTGGAAGTTGTGGGAGCGCCATCACTTGAGACTTTCAAGAAGAGATTTTTTTTTAATTACATTTATATGCCGCCATTTGTCAGAAATCATGTAGGTAGGGTCTCGTGCTTGGGGGGGTTGGACTAGATAACCTACAAGGTCCCTTCCAACTCTGATTATCTGTTATCTGTTATCTGATTCAGAAGATGAAGATGAAAACCAGATAGACCATCAGCCTGAAGCATCATCAGGCAATGAGACATCTGGTAAAGTCCCAGACTTTGACAAACAGGTTTTCCGTGGCATTAATAAATTATCCTTCAACCGTTCTGCTGATTAAAAACTTGCTCTCAGAGAACACGGCATCAAGTCACTCAATATTAAACATAATAAAATACAAATAATGCCCTATTTATGTTAAATAAATATTCAGTCATCAACATTCATTTGCTAAATCTAGTAAGTTTAAAAATAACATTATTTATAATTTCATAAGAATGTGTGTGTACTAAATTCAATTTATTTAAAGTTCGTGCCAGATAATCTATTTATATTTGTGCAGTTTAATTGAGTTCAAGCGTATGAATCTAATATGTAAGCGGGAAGAGAATTCTTCTTTTAAGAGTTTTGATTTAAACTAATTAAATTAAGCAGATATCTCAAGTGGAAAGTCTTTTAGCCTTTCTAAACTCCCAGGTATACTGTACCTGTGTACAGTATACTTAGTTTTGGGTACAGTTGAGATTAAATATCTTGGAAATTCTTATCATTGGTAAATTCATTTAGTAAGACCCTATTAATTCCAGCTGGACATCTTATTGGCTAAAAACCCCAATTTAGAGATGCTGTGGTTTTGGTGATCACCATGGCAACAAAGAATTTTTTAAATTTGATCTCCCAATTCAAATCTGATTTATATTCAGTGATATGGAGACCAGAAACCATACCAAAATTGGGTGTACAATGTGACTGTGTATCACCTGGAGTTTTTTTTTTTTAAATGGCACAAAATCATTTTTTTTAAAAGAAAAGAAAAATTCAAAATATTTAATGGGAATAATGGAATCTGATAGTTATTGGATTCAGATGGAGAATATCAAAAATAGAAAGGAGATGGCTTGCATTTTGTGGCCATCAGGCATATTAGAACTCAGTATTTATTTCATGCATTCTTGTATCCATCTGTGCTCTAGGGAGTTCAGATGCTCATATACCATCCTTCTTCAATCTGGTGCCTTCAAGAAAGCCTGAGATCTGCCCATGTTCATTGGGAATTTGGGAATCACAATAAATCTGTTGATGTTTGAACATCATCAGAGAAACAGCGATGATATTGCACTAAGGCTAAATGATGGGGCTGATGAATATTCATGTGGGCCTCATCTCAATATTCATGTCCTTAAATATCTGAACAGTAGCTCATATGATGGTATGCATATTTGAATTATAACTATCTTTCAAACTAGTCGGTAGCAGATGAACTGATAAAACACATCTAGGTGTTCGCTCATGTCTTGCTAAACTAAACAATTCGATTATCAGCTGTGCTCAACTCTGTTTTGCTCCACTTAGACATGGCTCTTTAACTTTCATTTCATTTAGGTTAAGTCACAAAGATAAATCTTAAATAAATAAATATGTGGCATGGGAACAACATCTCAAGATCAGAGGGAAATGGAGCTGTTTCCAGTGATGTGTCTGACATCATATTAAACCAAAACAATAAATGATAGAAATGTGTTGGGTGTGAGAATATATCTTTTCAAGCTATTGCAATTACCAGAAATAATCTCAGTATGCAACCTATCTTGCGGACTGATTCATGCGAAGCCCCTTGAAGGGAACAATACCTCATAGTGTGGCTCAACTGTTATTTTACTGTCCACTTCCAAAAACATAGAACTACAGGAGATTCCATTGTTCAGTGTCTAACTGAGATAGCCAATACACTGCATCCTTAAATCTGCAGGTAAATGTAAATTGATGAACAAATCAGCCTCTCCTAAAGGAAACCAACCCCAAGTGTTCTTTGGAAGGACGGATACTGAAATACTCAAATACTTTGGCCACCCTAATGAGAAGAGAGGGCCTCTTATAGAAGAACCTGTTGTTGGGAAAGATGGAAGGCAAAAGCAGAAGAGGAAGGCAGGGAGTCAGATGGTTAGATAGTGTCATTGACACAACGAACATGCATTTTTGGGCAAAATCCAGGAAACAGTGGAGGACATGAGAGGGCTGGCATAATATGGTCCATAGGCTTGCAAAGAGTTAGACACAACTTAAGTGACTGAACAACAACAAAACGCAGACTAGAGGTTAGAGTTTATGAACATGTTGTTCACCACAACCTAGTGAACTGGTGAGATAAAGGCTGCCAGAAATCTTAATGCAAGGCTGAGGAATCCGAGCTTTGCAAAGAGAGACTGTTTCATGGAATATTCACAAGATCCAATTGGAGTAGAGAGGATGCAGTTTGAGCTGACGGTGGGATTATGAATTTGTCAAGTGTTAGAAAGTGTCACAAGTATTTTCAGATGTTTTGGGCACATTCCTGCTCTTGCTTTTCACGTAGACCATTAAAAAAAGATGTGGAATTTCAAGAAAGTGTTACTCCTACTTCAAAGAAAAGCTTTATTTGTTTATTAAACAAATTTATATGTCAAGCCAACTCACACGGGTGACTCCAGGTGGCTTATAAAAATTTTACAATCTGCCACTCATCCAAGCACACATCCTCCCCACACACCCAATTACAGCACAAACATATAATATCCAGGAGAAAGTGTACATCCATTTATTTAAAAAAAAATCCAATCAATGTTATTCAATGTATCCTGAAGGTATTTGCTTGGTTAAGAATAGAATAAAAGAGCATCATAATCAACCACTAACCAACCCAGCAGAATGTAAATAACTTGAACTATTTGGCTTCCCCACACACACAATTACAGCACAAACATATAATATCCAGGAGAAAGTGTACATCCATTTATTTAAAAAAAATCCAATCAATGTTATTCAATGTATCCTGAAGGTATTTGCTTGGTTAAGAATAGAATAAAAGAGCATCACAATCAACCACTAACCAACCCAGCAGAATGTAAATAACTTGAACTGTTTGGCTTACATTTTGTGCTCTTTTAGAATGGCTAATGTGACTGTGTCACCCGCAGACAGGCAATTATGTATATCAGCACCATGGACAGCACCACAAACGGCTTCAGGATTGTTTGTTACCAGGTTCAATTTTCTCTGTTACTTGTGAGAATGAGTGCTATGGATTTTGATAATCAATAATATTAATAGAATCTGGGAAAAATGTGTAAAGTTAACACAAAAATACATTTAAGCTGGAATTTAAAGGGAAATTGATGACCAAGGAGAGATTCAACCTGGAAATAAGGAGAAATTTTCTGACAGTGAGAACAATCAACCCATGGAACAGAAGTTGCCTTCAGAAGTTGTGGGAGTTTCATCACTGGAAGCTTTCAAGAAGAGATTGGACTGCCATTTGTCAGAAATTATGTAGGGTCTCCTGCTTGGGCAGGAGATTGGACTAGATGACCTACAAGGTCCCTTCCAACTCTGTTAAATCTGAGCTTTGGAAAAGAAATTCAGCTATAGGGATTTATTCCAGTCAATAGTTTGAAGGTTTTCTTCACCTAAAAAACAGTAGCATAGGCATCTCTTATTGACCTTCAATCATTTATTCAAATAAAACAAATATTTATGGTCCTGGCAGTCTGAAGATATGCACTGAGACTAGCTCTTCTTTTCCACAAATATTTTGACTAAGCACTTAACTAGAACTTAACTGAAAGTAGCACTCAAAAAAGCTCACCATTTGGGGGAGTTGATCCCCTAGTAGCCCTCTACTATTTCCCCAAGGAAATAATGGAGCAAGAAGATGTGGGATCAGGGCATAAGCACTGTCTGGGACACATGTTCTTGAAGATCTCCCATCAGGTAAAACAGATGCTAAAGTTTCCACAGAAGTTTCTTACATTCAGTAGGAAAAAAACTGATACCAGATTCAGTTTAATAGTAAGAACTTTTATTCAGCCACTCTCTTCCTCTTGGGAGACAGCTCAGAGAAGAAATGGGAACTAGCAAGAAAGGCATTAAAATGAGGTAGATGAGACAGACCACTTCTTTGTGGGCTGCCCAAAGAAGAGGGAGTCAAGCTATTCTCAAAAGCCCCTGAAGGCAGGACAAGAAGCAACGGGTGGAAACTAATCAAGGAGAGAAGCAACTTAGAACTAAGGAGAAATTTCCTGACTGTGAGAACAGTGAATCAGTGGAACAACTTGCCTGTAGAGCTTGTGAATGCTCCAACACTGGAAGTTTTTAAGAAAAGATAGGACAACCATTTGTCTGGAATGGTATGGGGTGTCCTGCCCAAGCAGGGGGTTGGACTAGAAGACCTCCAAGGTCCCTTCCAACTCTGTTATTCTATTTTTTTTCTATTTTTTTGAATCCCTGTAAATGTAAGGACCATCTACTACAGAATACAGGTAGTCCTCAACTTACAACAGTTCATTTTGTGACCATTCAACGTTATAACACTGACTGAGGACTCTTTTTCATACTTCTGACCGTTGTATCATCCCCATGGTCACGTGATCACAGTTCAAATGCTTGGCAACTGATTCATATTTATATCCTGGGGTCACGCTGGTGACCTTTGGTGACCTTCTCACAGGGATCAACAGGGAAGCCAGATTCACTTAACAACCATGTTAATAACTGAACAACTGCAGTGGTTCACTTAACAACTATGGCCAAAAGGTCATAAAATAGGGCAAAACTTGCCCGAACTGGTAGTAAAAAAAGCTGACAATCAGCTGAGAGGACAAAGAAGAGAAAAGCGCAGGATCGGTCGTCCCACTCACCCCTGCGCTTTTCTGTCCTCTCAGCTGATTGGCGCTGCAGGTCTCAGCTGGTGTGGGGAAAGCTGTGCACCGGCATTAGGCAAAGCATGTGCCAACTCATAAAATATTTCTATGGTCTTTTTAGAGTTGCCAACAGAAAGGGAGGGAGGAGCCATGGACAGCATGCATTCCATAAATGTTTTCAAAGATAGTTTCTGGGTGACCGAATTTTCTGCCACGCAAAATTCTAACTGGAGAACATGATTGATGACTCTTGGCTATGGATGTGTCCCATTGGAGAATATGAATTACGATACACCCAGTGGGTGGGGGAAAACCAGGGTCAAGGTTGACAATGAATGATGTGTCTCAGAATTGGCTGCACCCAGGAAGCGCTGGCATGTTTACTCCTAATAAATCTTCTTTAAGTTTTGGAAGTTCGGCTAGAGACTTATAATTTAAATGGGGGTAACTGCCAGAGCCCTGACAGCATGTCCACCAAGCCATGCCCACCAAGCCATGCCCATCAAGCCACACCCACTGAACCAGTGGTAAAACAAGTTGAATCCCACCACTGCTCCAATGATAGAAGACTGACTATTTCTAAGTAAAAAGAGTTCTTGGGAAATGACCCCAAACCCCTAGAACTCAAACAGACTTTTATTAATATCTCTCCCTTTAAATAGGTGCTTGTAGAATTCAATCTGTGAAGATAAAACAGTTCCTGAACCTCAGAACTTCATGGGAATTGGAGACTCATGATGACATATGGAGGAGGATATTATACCATAGCTGACATAATTGCATTTCTGCATCAAACATTGTGATGCCGAGTTCTAAGTTGTGTCCTTTTGACAACTTCAAGAGGGAAGTGGTGTCCTTGGATGTTAAGAATCTTGCTCTTCCTGAATTCTGGGACTTCAAAGTCCACCTTGAGTTGAGCTAAAGAGGTCTTAGATTATTCTTGAATGGTCCTTCCCATCACCCTTGGGGCACTCTTCCTTTGACGCTGTCAAAATAAAGTAGAAAATAAAAGAAGGAAGAACATCAACCCAAGCACAGAATCTATTAATTACCTGCAGGCAGTCATTAACTGTCAAGCCTACTTTGTAACACCCAGGTGAGCCGTCTCAAGCAAGCCAACTTATTACTCAATAGGAGATCTTGGTTTTTGAATGGTGTCCAGAAGAGTCAGGCAACTTTTTCAGCAGGGTGTTCTTGGAACAGCGTGAGGAAGTTTCTGAGGTAAAGCAGAGTTCCTGCAGTACTGAACACTTTAATGTGGTTTGAACAGCAACATTAAACAGAATAAGTTTTTTTTCCCCCAAGCAACTTCTTGTTGCTTAATTTCCTCCAAACCTCTTGCCTGGTTTACAGTCAGTTTCTATGAAGATTCTCAGTCATCCAGTTGTTCCAAAGGTGGTTGTTTTTTTTTTCAAAGAAAACTGGACTTTGTTTTTCCTTGAAGACATTTCACTTCTCATCCAAGAAGCTTCTTCAGGTCTGGCTGAATGGTGGGGTTAACGTCTTCCACTCCCCACCATTCAATCAGACCCGAAGAAGCTTCTTGGATGAGAAGTGAAATGTCTTCAAGGAAAAACAAAGTCCAGTTGCTTCTTGAAAAAGCATCTATAGTCAGTTGGTCTTTCTAGGGCTGGACTTCACCACTATTCTGGACCTTAATAATTATTGTCTGCAGCCGTCATCAATACAGCCAGCAGAGGAAGTTATTTCCCAATAATTTAAGTGGTATTTCCCAAGCTGGGCATATTCAAAATGTGTGGAATTCTGGGACTTGAAAGTCCACCTTTAGTTGAACTAAAGAGGCCTTAGATTATTCTGAAGACTCCTTTCCATCAGCCTTGAGGTAGAGGTTCACTCAGAAAGCTCAAACTGCCCAAGGAGCTGCTGATCCAGTTCTACAGAGGAATGATTGAGTCTGTCATCTGCACCTCTATAACTGTCTGGTTTGGCTCTGCAACCCAACAAGACAGACACAGACTTCAATGGATAATTAGAACTGCAGAAAATGGATAAGCTTACTCTAAAATTAAAAGTAAAGGAAGACTCAAAGTATTATACAGTCTGGGAAAACTGGCATAAATGGATAAATGATCGAAATCAACAAGTAAATAAATAAGGATGGAATAGTTTAAAGAGGTTAATGTATGAGAAACAGTGGTGGGATTCAAATTTTTTTTACTACAGGTTCTGTGGATGTGGCTTGGTGGGCATGGCATGGCTTGGTGGGTGTGGCAGGATACTGTAAAATCCCATTCCCTCCCACCCCACTAACCTGCTTTCCAGCTCCGTTCTTCTGTGCAGGGAAACAAAAGAAGACCCAGCCGATCAGCTGGGTCTCAGGAGGCAGAGAATAGATGGGGGCAGGGTCAGTCAGAGGTGGGATTTTACAATTATCTGAACTACTCAAAATTTCCACTACCAGTTCTCCAGAACCGGTCAGAGCCTGCTGAATACCACCTCTGATGAGAAATAACCAGAAATGTGAAATATGTATTGGAACAACATTTGGTATATAAGCACCATCAAATTCATCTGTAATGTTTACAGTGCTTTTTGCTTTGAATTGTATTGTATTTTGTATTTATTCTTTTTTAATGTTTAATAAAGTTTTTTTTTAAAAGTACTGCAGAAAAAAACAATTGCTACCAACCTGCCTTCCATTGAGGACCTGTATATTGCACGAGTCAAATCCTGGGCTGTGAAAATATCTACAGATCCCTCACATCCCAGACATAAAGTGTTTCAACTTCTACCCTCAAAACAACGCTATAGGGCACTGCACATCAGAACAACTAGACACAAGGACACAAAGTTTTTTCCCAAATGCCATCACTCTGCTAAACAACTATTTCCCACAACACTGTCAAACTATTTACTCAGACTGTATTATTATTATTATTATTATTATTATTATTATTATCATCATCATCCTTCCTATTACCTATCTCCTCCCACTTATGACTATAACCTTGTTGCTTGTACCTTTACGATTTATATTGTTTTATTTATTTCCTAGTATGATTTAGGTTGATTGCTTATTTAGTATCCTATGACTATCACTAAGTGTTGTATCTTATGATTCATGATGAATGTATTTTTTATGTACACTGAGAGCTTATGCACCAAAGACAATCACCCTTGGCCAATAAAGAATTCTATTCTATTCTATTCTATTCTATTCTATTCTATTCATTCCAATATTCTATTCTATTCTATTCTATTCTATTCTGTTCTGTTCTGTTCTTCTATTCTATTCTATTCTATTTCTATTCTATTCTATTCTATTCATTCCATTCTATTCTATTCTACATTCCAATAGTCTATTCTATTCTATTCTATTCTATTCCTATTCCTATTTCTATTTCTATTCTATTCTATTCTATTCTATTCCTATTCTATTCATTCCATTCTATTCCATTCTACATTCCAATATTCTATTCTATTCTATTCTATTCTATTCTATTCTATTTCTATTCTATTCCTATTCTACTCATTCCATTCTATTCCATTCTACATTCCAATATTCTATTCTATTCTATTCTATTCTATTCTATTCTATTCTATTCTACATTCCAATATTCTATTCCATTCCATTCCGTATTCCATTCCACTCCACTCCACTTGACTCCACTCCACTCCATTCCATTCCATTCTATTCTGGGCCTATCTTGAAAGGACCTGGGACTGCTTTGAAATGGAGCTGGAGTTATTCTCACCTAAGGTCTCACAATGTTGCTACTTCTTCCTCGTCTTGGCTTCCCAAACATCATGATGATGAAGATGATGATATTACCCATTCAGTCACATCAAACTCTTGGTGATTCTATGGGCCAGGTCTCTTCAACTCTTCCAGCCTTTCTCTACCTCTCTGAGTTGTTCTACGCTCTGGCCGGCATCAATTTTGATGGTGCCCAGCCATCCCAAGTTCTCCAATTTCCCTCCCCAGTTTCATGGATTCTGTCTTTCTCTATTTTCCAACCATACTTTCTGAGCAATTTGCTCTGCTTCAGCAAATCTTATCAAGGCAAAAATGCAGAGTTTACAGCTATGCTATAGGGAGTCTTCTTTCAGGTAGTCTCATCCAGATGTCTAGATCACAAATCCACCATCCTCAGCCACCAGGGAACATTCCAGGTTCAAGGAATGTATCTCTACCTCGTTTAAATGCAAAAATAAAATTTGAAAGTAAAAGCCAGAGGAATCAGGGAAGCTGACTCCACCTAAAATCTGGATTACTAATCTCAGTGTTATGCATTAGAAGTCAGCATAAAACCCTATTTCAAATTGATGAAACTGATTAAAGGCCTAGGGACTAGAAGAATTCTTTATTGGCCAAGTGTGATGAGACACACAACGAATTTGTCTTGGTGCAAATGCTCTCAGTGTACATAAAAGAAAAGATACGTTCGTCAAGAGTCAAGAATCAAGATAGATAGATGGATTGGATTGGATTGGAATGGATTGGATTGGACTGGACTGGACTGGAATAGAATAGAATAGAATAGAATAGAATAGAATAGAATAGAATAGAATAGAATTCTTTATTGGCCAAGTGTGATTGGACACACAAGGAATTTGTCTTGGTGCAAATGCTCTCAGTGTACATAAAAGAAAAGATACGTTCATCAAGAGTCAAGAATCAAGATAGATAGATGGATTGGACTGGACTGGACTGGACTGGACGAGAAGAGAAGAGAAGAGAAGAGAAGAGAAGAGAAGAGAAGAGAAGAGAAGAGGAGAGAAGAGGAGAGGAGAGGAGAGGAGAGGAGAGAAGAGAATTCTTTATTGGCCGAGTGTGATTGGACACACAAGGAATTTGTCTTGGTGCAAATGCTCTCAGTGTACATAAAGGAAAAGATACATTCATCAAGAGTCAAGAATCATCAGGTACAACACTTAAGTCATAGGGTACAATAAGCAATCACATCCTACTAGGAAACAGTCAATATAAATCGTAAGGATACAAGCGACAAAGTTACAGTCATACAGTCACAAGTGGGAGGGAATGGGTGATATGGAGTGATAAGATTAATAGTAATAGTAGTGCAGACTTTGTAAATAGTTGGACAGTGCTGGGGGAATTCAGGGTGCTGGTGTTAACCTATAAAGCCCTTCATGGCATTGGACCAGGGTTTGTGCAGGAAACCCTGCTGCCGATAACAGCTTCCCGACGACCTGTGTGCTCCCACCGGCAGGGCCTGCTCAGGGTGCCGTCAGCCAGGCAATGCCGGCTGATGGGTTCCAGGGATAGGGCCTTCTCTGTGGGGGCACCCACCCTTTGGAACCAACTACCCCTGGAGCTCCCGGGTGGCCCCTGACCTCCGATACTTCCGCCGTGGCCTAAAAACTTGGCTGTACCAACTAGCCTATCCGGACTGAAGGGGGGGGAAGGGGTTTTTAGTGGTTTTAGTGGTTGTTTTTAATCGATTTATGAGATTCCTGGTTTAATTAATTTTTTAAATATTTATATTGTACTGTTTTTAGTATTGTAAGCCGCCCCGAGCCCTCAGGAGATAGGGCGGCATATAAATCTAATAAATAAATAAATAAATAAATAAATAAATAAATAAATAAATAAATTGTTTAGCAGAGTGAAGGCATTCAGGAAAAAACTGTCCTTGTGTCTAGTTGTTCTGGTGTGCAGTGCTCTATAGTGTCACTTTGAGGGTAGGAGTTGAAATAGTTTAAGTCTGGGATGTGAAGGGTCTGTAAATATTTTCACAGCCCTCTTTTTGACTCGTTCAGTACGCAGGTCCTCGATGGAAGGCAGGTTGGAAGCCATTGTTTCTTCTGCAGTCCTAATTCCCCACTGAAGCCTGTGTCTGTCTTGTTGGGTTGCAGAACCAAACCTAACCTAACCAAACCAAACTAAAACATATGAAAATGGCTGCAGGATTTGGGTTTGGCTAGTCTAGAGAAAATAAGGAATTACGGGGGGACGTAATAGCAGTATTCCAGTATTTGAGGGGTTGCCACAAAGAAAAGCAGGTCAACCTATTTTCCAAAGTACCAGAAGGTAAGACAAGAAACAAGGGATGGAAATTAATCAAGGAGAGAAGCAACCTGGAATTAAGGAGGACCTTCCTAACAGTGAGGACAATTAACTCATGCTTCAACGGCTTGCTTTCAGAAGTTGTGGATGCTCCATCATTGGAGTTTTTTAAGAAGAGACTGGACAGTCACTTGTCTGAAATGGTATGGGATCTCCTGCTTGAGTAAGGGGCTGATTCTCTAGGGCAGGGGTGTCAAACTCGTGGCCCGTGGGCATGCTGGCCATGCCCACCTATTTTAGCAAAAGGGGAAAAGCCACAATATGTTATGTGATGACAATGTGACCACATGAGTTTGTCACCCCTGCTCTAGGGTATATAACATTAAAGCATCCACACTACGTAAGTATAACAGACATCTATTGATTTGTTATCAAACTTGTATCCTGCCCATGGTGGCACAGTGGTTAGAGTGCAGTACTACAGGCTGCTTCTGCTGCCTGCCTGCCTGCCTGCCTGCTGCCTACAGTTTGGCAGTTCACATCTCACCAGGCCAAAGGCTGACTCAGCTTTCCATCCTTCCAAGGTGGATAAAACGAGGACCCGGATTGTTGGGGGCAAAAGGCTGACTCTGTAAACCATTTAGAGAGGGCTGGAAAGCACCGCGAAGCGGTATATAAGTTCTAAGGGCTATTGCTATTGCTATCTTGCCAAAGGTGACTTTAGACAGCTTACAGACATATAAAGTAAATTGTTTTACCAATTAAAATAAGCGGAACAGGCAAAAACTATGATAAAAATTCTTCTTCTCTTCTTCTTTTCCTCCTCCTCCTCCTCCTCCTCCTCCTCCTCTTCTTCTTCTCTTCTTCTTCTTCTTCTTCTTCTTCTTCTTCTTCTTCTTCTTTTTTGTGCTGCACTGCACCCATACACCCCCACGCTCCATTTTTGGGCCTCCTGGGCCTCAGGGAAGCCTCCTGCAGTGAGCCCAGAAGACTTCCCTGAGGCCCAGGAAGGCAAAAAAATGGAGCATGGGCCCCCAGAACCCGCCTCCGCCGCTTTTTGACTCCTGGGCCTCAGGGAAGCCTCCTGGGTGAAGCAGTAGCACAGTGAGGGGGATCCCAGCACAGCTGATTGTTGGAACCGCTGACCATCAGGAGGAAAGAAAAAGGGAAAAAGAAATACTGGTTCGGCAAAACCGGTAGCTGTTTTTTTTTTACTATTGGTTTGGCCAAACGGTAGCATTTTTTACTGCCGGTTCGCTTGAACCGAACCGGTAGAATCCCACCACTGATCGTAAGTCACTTTTTTCAGTGGTGTAACTTTGACACGGTAAAGGAACTGTTGTAAGTCAAAGGATTACCTGTAGTCACTGGGAGAAAGACCTCAGCGACTTCCGGGCCAAATGGTCTTCATTTAATAAAGGGATGTTTCTGTTCCTCCTCTTCTGTGTTGTGTTGGAGACTGATTGAAATAATCACAATTCTTGGCATACAAGAATTCCTCTCATGCATTCACAATGCTCAGGCTATATACATATTCACTTTCATTATAGGTGCAAACGTCTGCATTTAAAATGTTTACATCCTGCCCTTCTACCGCTCTTGCACTGCCAAGGGCAGTGGTACGAGTGTCGGAAACATAATAAAAACCCCACAGAAATTACTCAATCATCCACTACACAAATGAGCAGCAGTGAAGAGACAGCTGCAGTCAATTTTAAAGAGAGAGAGAGAGAGGGAGAGGGAGAGAGAGAATGGGGAAAGAAAGAGAGAGAGGGAGAGAGAAGTAGAGAGGGAGGGAGGGTGTGAGAGACACAGAGGGGGAAAGGATGAGAGAGGGAGAGAGACAGAAAGAAAGAGAGAGAGAAAGAGGGAGAGAGAAAGAAAGAGAGGAAGAGAGAGGGGGAAAGAGAGAGGAAGAGAAGGTGAGAGAGGGAGGAAGGGAGAGGGAGAATTGGAGGGAGAGAGAGAGAGAGGGAGAAAGAAAGTGTATGTGTGTGTGAGAGAGAGAGAGAGAGAGATCTGAACGAGCAAGGGCCTACTGGAATATTTAAAAACTAGTGAACAAGAAGAGGAACCAAAACTGAGTCAGGTAAGGGAGTCCAACACAGGTGGTCCCCAACTTAACAACAATTCATTTAGTGACTAGGGATTTGAACCGCTGACCTGCCGACCTTTCTGATTGACAAGCTAAGCATCTTAGCCACTAAGCCACCACGACCCTTATATGTCTTTCTTTAACAACTCTCAAATCTTAGTAAATAGGCAGACAACTATGAAGCTGTCAGTTTTTAATTACATTTATATGCCGCCCTTCTCCGAAGACTCAGGGGCTTACAATTTTTGGATACAACCCAGTGTGCTCAGCAATAGCCTTCATTCCATTGTATATGCCTGCTTATTACTAAGCGGCATTTTTACAAGGTCAGCTAATTGCCCCCAACAATCTTGGGTCCTCAATTTACCTACCCCGAGAGGATGGAAGGCTGAGTCAACCTTGAGCCTGGTGGGATTCGAGCCTGCACTAATTGCAGGCAGCTGGATATTAAGAGCAGGCATTTAACAGCCTGAGCCACCAAAGCTCTTTTTTGGTAGCACAATTAATTTTTGGTAGCACAATTAAAAGGAAAAGTTATGCTACTGCATAGGTAGTCCTCACCACCATTCGATTAGTCACCATTCAAAGTTACATCAGCGCCGGCAAAGTGACCTATGACCGTGTTTCACCCTCACGTCCGCACGATCATGGGAATAAAAATTCAGATGCTTCGTAACTGGCTCGTCTTTATGACCGTTGCAGGGTCTTGGGGGGTCATGCGATGCCCTTTGGTGACCATTCCGATGAGCAAAACCCGTAAGTCAGATTTGCTTAACAACCGTGTTATTCGCTTGAGGACTGCAGGGATTCGCTTAACGACCATTGGCAAGAAAGGTGTGTGTGGGGAAATGGTGCCAAACTCACTGAATGACTGTCTTGCTTAGCCATGGAAATTTTGGGTTCAGTGGCGGTCGTAAGACGAGGACCACCTGTATATGAAACCTCTGCCTCCTTCACTGGTAATCTTTCTGATTTATCTTCTTCCACGTTACTTCTCTTTCCCTTCATATTATTTTGATTTTATCATAATCTTAGAAGACACCAACCTGCGTGTTTACAAGTTGTCTTCAGCATTAGACAACTGACTCTTTTTGTGGGCTAAGTTGTTCCTGGACTGGTGTACTTATTAAATCATGTTGATGTCTCTGTGTTTTTATTACGCTTCTCGCCCACATGCAACAGACCAATTATGGAATTGGTTTTTAGAGCCCGGCACAGCTGCCAAGATTGTAAATAAACCCACTATTGCTTTCACATCTTGATTCTAAGCAGATCTCTTTAGACAAAGGTCCCAAACGTTTCCCAGGCCCAAAAGAAGTGATATTGTCATTATGTTAAAATTCAGAGTTAAGTCGAATCTGCCTTAGCTCTTTCGGTGCAGATAAAAATCAGGTGAGGTTTGGTCTGAGCCACCTACAGCCTTATTTTTGCAAGCCCCCAAATTGTGTCGCAACATTTAGGGGCATAAAAGATGATGCTTGATGACGTGTTATTTTTTTTCTTTACTTGTTTGTATTGTTGTGGCCCACCAGCGGCAACAGAGCTGGCAGTAGATTCGGACAGTGAGGAGGTTGTGGAGTAACATGGGCCAGTCCTGGAGTCTGGGGAAGGCTCTGACGATTGCTCTGCGTCGGAGACAGAGATGGGGCCAGGGCCATCTGACAGTTATCAGCTGCCTTCGGAGTCGGAGATCAGTGAGGCAGAAGAACAGATGGAGCCTGTTCCCAGTGTGCGCATGCACAGAGCTGCCAGAAGGAGGGAACAGTTAAGAAACAAGAGTCGACTTGGGAGTAAAGCCACAGGTGGATGGTGAATGGCCTCTACCATAGAGAATAAAAGAGAAGCAAAAGAGGAGTGGGGTTTTGCAGGAGACAATTAGTTCATTTGAAGATCTGTTCCTGCATTCTTGCCAATGTTGTTTAGGGATTGTCTCCTCCATGTAATTGCTGCCTGGCCTGTGAATGGATGCAGAGAAAAGATGGTTAAAATTCTATCCGTATGAGACAGTGTTTCCCAACCTTAGTAACTTTAAGATTTGTGGACTTCAACTCTCAGCCAGCAATGGGGAAACACTGCTATGAGAAGTCAATGGGACATAGGACAGGAGACATTCTTCTCTGATGTTCTCATGTATTCATATATGTGCATTATTTATTTATTTACCATATGGCATATCACACATGGACTAGCAATATATATTAACATTTCACCTAGGGTAGTAAAACAGAATAAAATATAAATGTTAAAATATCTATGCTCAAATACCAATATCTAGGCCATCTAACCATTGAAGTGCAGCATTGTTAATAGAAATTTTTAAAGAAACAAAGAGTACAGTCACCATGTGCTTTACTGCTTAACTGCTTAACCTTGAGTCAACCTTGAGCCTGGTGAGATTTGAACTGGCAAATTGCAAGCAGCTGGCAGCCTGCATAACTGCAGTCTAACCACTGTGCCAACATGGCAATAAGCAAGCAATGTGCATGAAAACATCTGAGGTCAAACTAGATTTGGTAGCCAAGACCAACTACTGGCTGAAATCTTTATATAGAAAGAGGTAAAGCAGAGATACATATTTTTTCCATCTTATTTTATATTTCTCTGGATTCTATTCCATCAGTTTTGACCAATGGAGAATTCCACCACTCTGTGATGGGGGATAGACCCACAATGACTTTTGTACACCAACAATGAAGCAATCCTCTTCACAGCCCAAGAAGAAGTTTTCAGCAAGCTACTGTATTGGAATGACTAAATGTGAATTTCTCTAAAACCAAGCCTGTGGCTTCTTCAGAAAGATCAGTGCTCTGGGGGTAGATAAATGGAAATGAACATAGGGCAGGTCAAAGCTTCAAATACCCCAGAGTCATCATTTAGTCCCTGGGAGCCTGAAAGAAGTTAGATCAGTGAAGGAGAAGGCAAATAATATTTTTTTTACAGTAGCTAAGGATACTCTTTAAACACAGCTGCCAGAAGCTGTGTGACACCCAAATATGTATGCACAAAAGTTTCCCACTAATGAAGGCAAATCAGAGCTGAAGAAGGTTCTTGTGTGAGAAGCGAAACGTCTTCAAAGAAAAACTAGAAAGTGCAGTTGCCTCTTGAGAATGCATTTTTGGGGAAGCTCGGGATAGGTGTAGGCAAGGGTCTTCAAACTTGGCAAGTTTAAGACTTGTGGACTTCAACTCCCAGAATTCCTGAGCTAACATGACTGGAGGAGGAATTCTGGGAGTTGGAAGTCCACAAATCTTAAAAGCTGTCGAGTTTGAAGACCCCTGGTGTAGGGACTTAGGAAATGGCCTTGAAGAACAGGAGGAAGAGCTGGAATTGGCTATATCTAGGACTAGGGGTGACATGATAGCAGTGTTCCAATATTTGAGGGGCTGCGCCAAAGAAGAAGGGACAACCTGTTCTCCAAACCTGGACAAGAAGCAACAGATGGAAACTAATCAAGGAGAGAACCAATCTAGAACTAAGGAGGAATTTCCTAACAATGAGAACAATTAACCAGTGGAATGTCTTCCCTTCAGAAGTTGTGGGTGCTCCATCCCTGGAGGTTTTTAAGATGAGGGACTGGACAATCATTTGTCTGAAATGGTATAGAGTCTCCTGCATGAGCAGGATGTTGGGCTAGAAGACCTCCAGGGTCCCTTCCAACTTTGTTATTCTGTTACCAAGGTAAGATAAATAGGGCTTTAGCCCGGGCCAAGAAAGCAATTTGAGAAAATGTCTTGGACAAGGGTGTCTCTAGTTCACATGAAGATAAAGGGAGGGGCAGTCAGACTTTCAAGAGTTGGTTAGTGTAGCTGTTACAAAAAAGGAGTTGTCACCTAATGGCACTGATGAGACCCATTACGTAATAGCCTCTTGGATTTGTAATTTACTACAGTTTTCAAAGGCTGGGCAACCATTTGATTGGGAAGATCTAACAGGGGTGGAGCTACTGGGGGTCCGCAGGGGTTCGGGAGAGCCCCTAGCAAAGATTTTGCACAGTTCGAAGAACCCCCAAATCCCACTCCTGGCTGGCCCACCCCTCCCCTCCCAGGAGTTCCACATGGCCCATTTTGGATGCAGGTAAGTGCAGGGCATGCACAGAGGCTCGGGGAGGGCAAAAAACAGGCCTCCCAGAAGCTTGGAAAGAGGCCAGAAACGGGCCTGTTTCCAGCTTCCAGAGAGCCTCCAGAGGCCAGGAAGGCCATTTTCGCTCTCCTGGAGGCTTGAGGAAAGCCTCCGGAGCCCGGGGAGGGCAAAAAATGCCCCTCCCTGCTGTGGTGCAGGAGGCCGACTAGGCCACGCCCACCATGGCCACGCCCACCCAGCAACCGAGCAGAGAACCCTTTGCTAAAATTTTTGAAGCCCACCCCTGGATCTAAGTATTGATAGAGAGTCGGACTCAAAGCCAGAGCCTCCGTAATGCAGTGGTTAGAGTGCAGTACTGCAAGCTACTTCTGCTGCAACCAGCTGCCTACAATTTGGCAGTTCAAATCCCTCCATGCTCAGGTTCACTCAGCCTTCCATCCTTCCGAGGAGGAATAAAATGAGGACCCAAATTGTTGCAGGGGCAATAGGCTGACTTTGTAAGCCGCTTAGGGAGGGCTGTAAAGCACTATCAAGCGGTATATAAGTCTAAGTGCTATTGCTATTCTATGTCTTAGGATTCTAGGTTGGTGTGAGGGCCCCATTCACATGACCCACTCAGATAATAGCTCAGCTCCCAATATTTCAGGCCGATTGCACATGACCTAACCCCAGCTTAATCTAGTCTAATGTGCAAACCCAAACCATGTTTTCTTTTGCCTTCACACTCAAATTTAATATTCGGCTTGCCAGTGGGAAGAGAGTTGATGTGATTAATTTGGTGAGAAAGATGCCAGCGGCAGTCATGGAAAGTTTTGGCAGAATCTGTGATCGAGAGCGCAAAAGAAAATCATGCTGTTCTATGATGAGACCCCCCTCCCTTTCCATCTCTGCGAAATAAAATCTTTCAGGTCTTACATGCTGCTTCTCACAGAGACATTTAGCTTGAGAGCTGTGATGTGATGTCATCTTGGCTGCCCCATGCCAGCTCTGTGGAATAATAATTAAAATACATAAAATACATAAAATACAATATAGCAGAATGAAAACAGAAGGGGAGAGTGGATTCAGGTTGGGCCAGATGTTGACCACATTGACACCACCAGAACTGATTGAATGTTAGCCATGTTTCTG
Organism: Naja naja; assembly: GCA_009733165.1. Classification (NCBI taxonomy): domain Eukaryota; kingdom Metazoa; phylum Chordata; class Lepidosauria; order Squamata; family Elapidae; genus Naja; species Naja naja. The sequence goes on along the minus strand of CM019150.1, from coordinate 215,781,428 downwards.
TCAAAGGGACACGGTAGCTCAGTGGCTAAGACGCTGAGCTTGTCGGTCAGAAAGGTCGGCAGTTCAGAGGTTTGAATCCCTAGCGCCGCATAACGGAGTGAGCTCCCGTTACTTGTCCCAGCTTCTGCCAACCTAACAGTTCGAAAGCATGTAAAAAATGCAAGTAGAAAAATAGGGACCCCTTTGGTGGGAAGGTAACAGAGTTCCATGCGCCTTCGGTGTTTAGTCATGCTGGCCACATGACCACGGAGATGTCTTTGGACAGTGCTGGCTCTTCAGCTTTGTAACGGAGATGAGCAGCGCCCCCTAGAGCTGGAAACAACTAACATGTAGGTGCGAGGGGAGCCTTTACCTTTTTATATATGTTTTTATTAACGCATGGTTTTACTTTGAGGTTGTAAGCTGCCCAGACAGATGGCCAACAAATTTAAAAAATAAAATAAAATAATAAATAATAAATAATAAATTAAATTAAATATTATAAATTAAAATTAAAAAATAAAATAAAATAAAATAAAATAAATTAAATTAAATTAAATTAAATTAAATTAAATTAAATTAAATTAAATTAAAATAAATAAAATAAAATATAAATAAATAAATGAATAAATAAATAAATAAAAATAAAATAATAGGAATAAGAATAAAATAATAAAATAAAATTAAGTAAAATAAAATAAAAGAAAGAAAAGAAAGAAAGAAAATAAATAAAATAAATAAAATAAAATAAAATAATAAAAATAAAATAATAAAATAAAATTAAAACAAATAAATAAATAATCAAATCAAATCTTAACCTGTGGGGGGGGACAAAGCGAATGAAGTGGCATATAGATACAGAGTTTTTTTCTCAATGAAAAAGAACAAGGAATGGACAAGACCAGGATTAGGGTAAGGGGAGAGGAAGGATTCGAGAAGACCTTGCTGATATTGCCAGCTTGGTGCTTTAGATGTCTGGCGCTGATGGACCCCTTTCTACATTTCATTCCAGAGAAAATAATCCTCTTTAAAAAAAAACCACAATCCAGTTCCTGAAAGGGAGAGAAATGTCCAACATTGGTAACAATTCTCCCAGAAAAATGAAGTGGCCCTGGTTTTGTAACAATGAACCCTACCAGGGCCTACCGTTGCATGCCTTTTCTCCCTCTGGTTGGGCGTTGTTTGGGAGTGGGGGTTTTGCAATGCTTCCTTGAAGCATTTAGCATTCCTTCCGGATAATCATTCAAGAGGACGTTTTCATTCCAAGCTGCTGCCCGCAGGTTGCATTTCCAGCCTGAGCTCTATTTTTAGCTCAGCTCCTTCATTGCTATTGATCCCAGTCACCCTTTGTTAATTAGATAGACACAAACACCCGCAGAATTTGCAACTCATTTATCAATTCTCTTCGGCATCTGTCCCTCCTGGGGGAGATGTCAGCCGGAGCCCTCCTTGCGACAGGCTATTGATCTGTGCCACAACTTTACTCCCGGTGTCGCAGGCTATTTATAGAAATCACGATCTGCAATTCCCTTCGCGTGCTTCCTTATGGGAAGCCGAAAGAGCCGACATAAATCAGAAACTCGCCGTGTGAAAAAGAGTAGAAGAGATGCTGGTTGCGGAGGAATATTAGGCGGTGGAGCTTCCATATCTTAGGGTTTCCTTGCAGGAAGGTGAGGTAGGGGAAAAAAAACAGGATTTGCCACCAGGCAGAGCACAAAGATCTTGTGCCAAGGGACCTTTGAGGCTCCCACCAAGTCCCATCACTGGCTTATCTTGATTGCACCATCATGGTATCCTCCAGGTGGATTATAACTCAATCAATCAATCAGCCAATCAATCAGAATAGAGTGTAGCAAATCTAGAGCATAGAATATAGAATAATAGAGTTGGAAGGGACCTTGAAGGCCCTCTAGTCCAATCCTTGCTCAAGCAGGAGGCCCTATGCCATTCCAGACAAGTGATTGTCCAGTCTTTTCTTAAAAACCTCCAGTGATGAAGCATCTGCAACTGCTAGAGGTAAGTCATTCCACTGGTTAATTGTCCTCATTGTTAGGAAGTTTTTTTTTTTTAAATTCATATTTATATGCCGCCCTTCTCCGAAGACTCAGGGCGGCTTACAATTTTTGGGATACAACCCAATGCGCTCAGCAATAGCCTTCCTTCCATTGTATATGCCTGATTATTACTAAGCGGCAATTTTTACAAAGTCAGTTTATTGCCCCCAACAATCTTGGGTCCTCAATTTACCTACCCCGAGAGGTTCGAAGGCTGAGTCAACCTTGAGCCTGGTGGGATTTGAGCTTGCACTAATTGCAGGCAGCTGGAACTAAGTGCTAGGCATTTAACAGCCTGCACCACCAGGGCTCTTTCTCCTTAGTTTCTCCTTAGTTCTTAGATTGCTTCTCTCCTCGATTAGTTTCCATCCGTTGCTTCTTTTTTTTTTTAAATTACATTTATATGCTGCCCTTCTCCGAAGACTCAGGGTGGCTTACAATCTTTGGAGCACAACCCAATGCGCTCAGCAATAGCCTTCATTCCATTGTATATGCCTGCTTATTACTAAGCGGCATTTTTACAAGGTCAGCTTATTGCCCCCAACAATCTTGGGTCCTCAATTTACCTACCCCGAGAGGATGGAAGGCTGAGTCAACCTTGAGCCTGGTGGGATTCGAGCCTACAGTAATTGTAGACAGCTTCTTGTCCTGCTTTCAGGTGCTTTGGAGAACAGGTTGACCCCCTCTTCTTTGGGGCGACCCCTCAAATATTGGAACATGCTATTGTGTCTCTCCGAGTCCTTCTTTTCCCTAGACTGGCCATACTTAGTTCCTGCAATCCTTCTTCATATTATTTTGTTGTCCCCAGGCTTTTAATCATCTTAGTTGCTCTTCTTTGCACTTTTCCCAAAGTCTCCACCTCATGTTTGTATTGTGATGACCAAAACTGGATGCATTATTCCAACTGCGTTCTTACTAAGGCTTTATAAAGAGGTACTAATACTTCACGTGATTTTAATTCTATGCCTCTAATAGCAACTCTGTTACGTCCACCCGTTTGGACTCTATAGTCTGCTCATTTCGAAGTGGAGAAGGCTGAGAAACCCTGAGTTAGGCTAAAGAAAGCCTCATTTTCACTGAGGACCTTTATGATGTCCTTTTCCCATATTCATAAGTAGTTGCAAGCAATTCCATAAAAGTGGCACGGACACAATTACCCAAGCGCATACAGCATGTCTTGGAAATCTATTTGCTTCTGGAGCAGCAACAATCCATATCAGAAGATGATCAAGATCCACATTAGCCGTGTCAAACAAAATTTGCCCACTGGCTCCTTTAACGGTTTACGATGATCAATATTGTCTTTTCAGCAAGGAAGACTACAGATGAAAAAGCTGGCATGAAAGATAATTTAATTAAGGAGTCAAATTTGTATTATTTTTGCAGGATTGGAGAGCAATGTACATGCAAGGCAGAAGAGAAATCCTCACAGTCCATTTCTTTGAATTCCTTTATCAGCCCTGGATTCTTGTCTATACCCTAAATTTTGGGTCAGCTTAACAGATTTCAATTCCTGAAGGTCAATTAACATATCGCCACTCGTTTATCCTTCTCCTCTTCCCATGTGTCTTATCTTGTAGGGATGGATACATGGGAAGATCAGGGGGTGGGTGCGCAGGTCAAACTATTCTCCAAAGCACCTGAAAGCAGGACAGGAAGCAACAGGTGGAAACTAACCAAGGAAAGAAGCAACCTAGAACTAAGGAGAAATTGAGAACAATTAATCACTGGAACAACTTGCCTCCGGAAGTTGTGGGTGCTCCATCACTGAAGGCTTTCAAAAAAGAGACTGGACAACCATTTATCTGAAACCATCTGCTTGTGCAGATGGTTGGACTAGAAGACCTCCAAGGTCCCTTCTAACTACTATTCTACGTTCTATGTTTTAGATCTGCTCACTCTAAAAATTGCAGTTAAAGTGATGGTATATCCAACTACTCCGGGATTAACTGTAGTATAGTATTTTAGCAAAGTGCGTATCTTGTTTAAACATTCTGCAAAAGTTACTCCAAACGGCTATTTTATGCATTATGGTAATGGATTTTTATTGATAGAGCAGTGTCTGATAAATGCACTGTGTTTATCGATTAGAAATACACCGGCTCTTAGAACTAAGTGGAAAAGATAGGCAACAATTAACACCAAAATGGATTGTTTTGCAATGTTTTATTCATGCACCCCTTACCTAGTAACAGAGGAATGGAGAAGAGAAGTAAGTTGAAAACATTGGCATATGGCAAACGTAGCAATGGTTTGAGGAAGGAAGTTAATTTTGCTTTCTGTCTGGGGGAATCTTGCAATGAGGAAATAATAAGTCGCACTGTTTGCGTAGCAGTGACTCAGTAATGTGTATTGGGTATCGACTGGCTCTTTGCACAACACATTTAATTGTGTCATGTGGCCAAGGGATGTGCCTTTTGAACATACTAACCCAAATAAATGAGCCAGACACTTCAAAAGTGCCTAGCTTTAGCCTAACAGCCTCACAGCTTCAACCTCATACTGTCTACTGTAGACCGAACCCCATTCCTAAGAGGTCCGTAAAGGGGTGTGCATTAGCGCACCAGCGTGCCTACCATCCCTATCTTACTGTCCCGAAGGAATTATGGGATCGTTAAATGAAGATGATACAATCTATTTCATATTTTAAAGCATTGGTTTCATTGTGGGAACAAGATCAGTCATGGAAACCTAAAGCATAATTTGGACGAGAATGTTAGAAACATTGTTTTTCAGTTATTTATTATACATTGTTAAAGAATGTAAGAAATAAGTAACATAAAGGAGAAAATCAAGCACAGAGAGCACAATGTGGGTGGATAAACAACAAATCTGAAGTAAATTAATATATTCCAGGACCTCATCAGGAATTCATTTTACATTTTCTATTCAAAATCTACATATCTCTATTGAGCTTTAAATGAAACACACTTGTTTAACATAGTTCACATCATTAAGAGAAAGTGTAAACAGTAAATAATGCATTCCACTAACCCAATGAATCATAGAACAAATTAAACTACGAGCTCTAAAATCAAATTTTGAGTGTAGCACAGTTTCATGTATGAATTGTAAGAAACATTCCTAACACATGGAACAGTTTTATTTTCTCAAAAGGACTTAATCTGTGATGCTAGTCTGACCATTTATTTTTATTTATTTTATTTATTGAAATTTATATTGCTGCCTATTTGCCCCTGGCGATTCAAGGCGGCTTACAGAACATAAAACCACATTTAAAACCATAAAACTAATAAAAAGAATCAAACAAATTAATACAGTATAATACAATAAAATCACCCCTCCACTCCCCGCAAATAAGCAGATCACACGAGACATGGGTAATTTGCTTATTTATTTACTTTCAATTTATTTATTTTCCCAAGTCTTCTTGTTCTGCAGGCACTCAACAGGCACTCAATCTATACTTCTTTCCATGAATCTTCTTCTTATCACAATAACACCATCATAAAGCAGAAGCTGGACTGATTGCATGAGATAATTCATGGGGAAACGTTGGTAAATTGTCGAAGTCATGTAAAAAAATGGAAAAAAATGGTAAATACCAGGTAACACTTAACATTTCATCTATAAGGTTGTGAAAGTTACTGCGAGGGACCTGCATTGGGCAGAGTCTGAGACTGAAGGATCTCTAAGATTCCTTCTAACTTAGTGATCTGATCATTTTATAACAGGTGCCTGTTCTGTGAGCTTACATAAAAAATCTCAGGCATTGAAAACTTGTTCTTTGGAAGCCAGATGAAGAACAGGGATGCAAGAATTGAGACTGGGATGCTATTTGCATAGAATCAGGCACAATGTTGGCACTACAACTACAGATTATTACAGATTAACAGAGTTGGAAGGGACCTTGTGGGATGTAGGTCATCTAGTCCAACCCCCCACCCAAGGAGACCCTACACCATTTCTGATACATGGCAATCCAATCTCTTCTTGAAAGACTCCAATAATGAAGCTCCCAATGATGAAGGCAACTTCTGTTCTACTGGTTGATTGTTCTTACTGTCAGAAAATTTTGCCTTATTTCCAGGTTGAATCTCTCCTTGTTCAGTTTCCATCCATTGTTCCTTGTCTGGCCTTCGGGCACTTTGGAAAATAGATTGACCCCTCCCTCCTCTCTGTGGCAGCCCCTCAAATATTGGAAGACTGCTATCATGTCTCCCTGGTCCTTCTCTTCACTAGACTAGCCATGTCCAGTTCCTGCAACCATTCATTGTATGTTTAGCCTCCAGCCCCCCAATCATCCTGGTTGCTCTTCTCTGCACTTTTTCTAGAGTCTCAACATCTTTTTTATAGTGTGGTGACCAAAACTGGATGCAGTACTCAAGGTGTAGTCTTACTAAGGCTTTAAAGAGTGGTATTAGTACCTCCCTTGATCTTGATTGTATCCCTCTGTTAATGCAATTTATTTATTTATTTATTTATAAATAAATAAGACTTGGGATGGCTTACAATAAAACAACAATAAATACTTAAAAAAGAATTAAACTAACAGTCCCAATTACAATTAGGATTGCATTAGCTTTTTTGGCTGCTGCTGCACACTGCTGGCTCATATTTAGCTGGTTGTCCACTAAGACTCCAAGATCCCTCTCCCAGTTACTACTATTAAGCCTAATTTCCTATAAACCACTCAATTTTTGTTCTTTGAGTTACAGCCAAAACCAAATGCATAACAAAGACATGGGGAAAGGAAAGGGTATTATAATGGATATTATACTTTTACACTCCATGGCCTCAGAACCCTGTAGGAAGACTACATCTGAATAACAGAGTTGGAAGGGACCTTGGAGGTCTTCTAGTCCAACCCCCTTCAAGCAGGAGGCCCTAGAGACCCATTTCAGACAGGTGGCTGTCCCGTCTCTTAAGTGTTTTCATGGAGCAGGGTCACACGCATGTAAACAACACATAAAGGTAAAGGTTCCCCTCGCACATATGTGCTAGTCGTTTCCGGCTCTAGGGGGTGGTGCTCATCTCCGTTTCAAAGCTGAAGAGCCAGCGCTGTCCAAAGATGTCCCTGTGGTCATGTGGCTGGCATGACTCAACACCGAAGGTGCACAGAACGCTGTTACCTTCCCACCAAAGTGGTCTCTATTTTTTTACTTGCATTTTTACATGCTTTCGAAGTGCTAGGTTGGCAGAAGCTGGGACAAGGAACAGGAGCTCACTCCACTACACAGTGCTAGGGATTCCAACCACCGAACTGCCAACCTTTCTGATTGACAAGCTCAGCATCTTAGCCACTGAGCTATCACGTCCCCTAAAACAACACATAGAAAGCATAAATTATCGCAATTGTGTTTGTTGTTTCTTCTTCTTCTTCTTCTTCTTCTTCTTCTTCTTCTTCTTCTTCTTCTTCTTCTTCTTCTTCTTCTTCTTCTCCTCCTCCTCTCCTCTTCTTCCTTCTTCTTCTTCCTCTCCTCCTCTTTCTCCTTCTCCTTCTTAATGTGTACATATAAACTTGGGCTGTGATATTTCCATACAGTCTTGTTTCTTTGCCCTTTCCAGCATCCTAATGGGTGTTTCACACAAAACAAAGATTGGGAAATTCAGGTTTGCCACTACACACAACCTCAGCAAAAAGCTACCACCAGTTTTGACTTTTCAAGATGTGAGCAACAGATAACGTGCAAACCTGCTAGAAAACATGTTTTCCTCCCTCCCTTGTGTGTAATCCTAAGAGGTGACAATTTGTCTTGTTTAGTGCTTTAATTTTGCAACATCGGATGAACTGCAACTTCTTTGCGTCCTCTTGCTGACTTTTGCACTTCTCCTTCTCGCACAGGCAATTGCTCTCCTGCCTTAACTTTGAAAGGAAGGATGCACATTTTGGAAATTTTATCGATTGTTTTGTAGAGTGTAGGACAACCCGGAGCCCCTCTCTGAGTGGGAATGTGACATATCAATAAGCAAATAAATAAAATAAATCACCCTTGATTAAAACTAAATAATTTTGGAATTACTTTCTCCCCAATAATGTGGATTCTTTGGTGGTTTCAATGAACTTCCATACTGCACCCAGTTTTGGTCATCATACTATAAAAAAGATGTTGAGACTCTAGAAAGAATGCAGAGAAGATCAACCAGGATGATTAGGGGACTGGAGGCTAAAACATACAATGAACAGTTACAGGAACTGAGCTTGGCTATTCTAGTGAAGAGAAGGACCAGGGGAGACATGATAGCAGTCTTCCAATATTTGAGGGGCTGCCATAGAGAAGAGGAAGGGGTCAAGTTGTTTTCCAGGGTACCCGAAGGCCAGACAAGGAACAATGGATGGAAACTGACCAAGGAGAGATTCAACCTGGAAATAAGAAGAAACGTTCTGACAGTGAGAACAATCAACCAATGCTTGCCTTCGGAAGTTGTGGGAGCGCCATCACCTGAGAGTTTCAAGAAGAGATTGGACTATCATTTGTCAGAAATGGTGTAGGGTCCTGCTTAGGCAGGGGTGGGGGGTTGGACTAGATGACCTACAAGGTCCCTTCCAACTCTGATTATCTGTAAAAAAAAACCTTCCTCCTTGTAACTGAGGAGGTGTGAATGTGAATGAACACACCAGCTCTACCGAGGAAGAGAGGAAACTGGATCTGAAGTTCATCCAGATTCCAGAGCAACAGTAGGTCCTTCTGGTCCATTTCTTGAGCCTGAAGTTTCAGACATGTCTACTATCTCAAAGGTTCTCAGTCCTGCAGGTCATGGTTGCCCCAAAGGTGCTTCCACCCCCCCAAGAGGCAACTGGACTGTCTGGTTTTTCTTTGAAGTTTCTGCTGAAGAAGCTTCTGGGATGAGAAGTGAAAAGTCTTCAAAGAAAAACCAGAAAGTCCAGCTGCCTCTTGGGGGTGGGTTGGTGGGTGGAAGCACCTTTGGGGCGACCATGACCTGGAGGACTGAGAATCGCCATAGACAGATAGGCTAGAATACTGCTCACTTACCTCGAAGTAGACAACTTCAGGTTTACTCTATGCGCTCAGCCCAATAAGTTTGCAGCCAATCCTTACCGTGGGCAAGTTTTAAACACGGAGTAAGCAAAGTGCCGTTGACTTTCCGCTTCGGGGTCTTGCGAAAGAACCGGCAGCCGGAGGTAAAGGAGAACCAGGTTGGCCACCTTCTCGAGATCTTTGCCCAACGGCCACCGAACAGCCCAGAACCCTCTCCTCCTCCTCCACTTGGCTCCGCGGCCATGAAAGGGAGAGGACAACCTACCAAGGCACCACCACGCCTTGGGATGAGCTTGGGAGGCGCCTCTCTCGCCCTCCAGAGCCGGATTTGAAACCCAGAACAGAACAAAGGGGGCGGGGCCGGCTCAGGGGGCGGGTCCAGAGTCGGAGACAACGAGGCCGCGGATCGCAAGCCAAGAAGCAACCCGAAGACTCGGCGGGCGTGGAGTCCAGCTTCTTCTTTCTTCCCCCGCCGAACAAGGTGGGTGGATGGGAGACGGGTGTGTGTGTGTGTGTGTGTGTGTATGTGGGGATTGTTGCCTTTTCTTCTCTCCCCCCTGCCCCCCCCCGGACTGGCAAAGGCTCCGGCTTTTGGTTCAGTGAGCCGGGGAGGATTGGGTGGGGGGGCGGCGGCGGCGGCGGGTTCCCCTGAATCAACCGATGGCTTGCTCCTCCCTACTCCATCTCAACTCTGAGACTGGAGCAGGAGTCGACCCGGAGGGGAGAGGCTGTCCCCCATCTTCATGCCCCACGGTTTCCATCCTGGGGTGGGAGGAGGCAGGGAGGCGGAGGCTGGAAAAGAGAAGCGAGTCTTCCCTTGGCTCCTGGGCAGCCGGAGCTGCTCATACTCCTGCCAACGGATCCCCCCAGGCTTCCCGGGCGAAGGGGAGGGGAGGGTGGCCGGGGCTGGGGTGAGGAAGGGCCAGGTAACTCTCCTCTCCTGAGCCCGCTAATTTTGATGTCTTCTTCCTCCCAGCAGGGAGCCTCGGAAAGCCGCTGCGGGATTCAGACCAGCCCTTCCCTCGTTTCTGTCTGCCTGCGAAAGGAAAAGGAAAGGAAAGGGGCGGAGGCGGAGGCGGCAGGAGGCGGTGGTGGTGTGTGTGTGGAGGGGGGACAGCGGGCTATCACTCGCTTTGCAAGCGACTCCAAGCGCCGAGCTGAGCCAGGGATCGCTCGGCCACTCTCCTCCTCCTCCTCCTCCTTCTCGCAGCGCTCTCTCTCTCTCTCTCCTCCCTTTCTCTCCCTTGGGGAGGGAAGGGCGAGCCCTTCTGCAGAATGCAAGCTCCCGAATCCAGGCTCCTGCACGCACCCCTGTCTCCGCGGACGCCCCAGCCGGTCTGATCGATGAGCGTTGCCTCGCCCCTCCGCCGAGGTGGCTGCAGGCAGGCAGCCAGGCAGAGAGCGGCCCCGGGCGGAGTCACTCAGCCTCCTCAGCTTCGCCGAAGTCGCTTCCCGAGCCCAAAATCTGCGTCCGGAGCGTTTCTTTTGTTCAGCGGCGAGCGCCAGCCGAGAGGGGCGGCTCTCTTCCTTCGGGCTCTTCCGCCTCCTTCCCAACCCTCCACCCAGCCTCTTCCCTAGTGGAGCAAGTCCCTCAAAAGTTGAGTTAAGCCAAAGGAGAGGTTGAACGGACCGAGGGCAACCGAGGAAAGGGCTAAGAGCGAGAGAACCCAGACCCTGCCCCGGGGATTGGGCGCTCCCTATACCCCGCCACTGCCTTCCCGCCCCCCCAGCCCCCCTCCAGGTTTGGAGATTCAAAAGGAAGCCTGGCTCGAGCGGAGCTTCCCGGTCTGTAGAGGGATGGCCAGTTTCCCCAAGGCTTTGCGCGCAGGACCGCTTGGGAATAGCAGCTGCCCCAGAGTGGCGCTTCCCGTGGGCTGATCTCTCGGACTCCTGGCGCTCCTGCCTGGCGAGCATTTGCATCTCGTTCCCCCAACATTTTTTCGGGGGGCGTTTGGAGGAGGAAGAGGAGCAGGAGGAGGATCTAAGGCAGTCGCGGGGTTTGCAAGCTGTGGTCAGTCCCTTTCTCCCTTCCCGGAAGTTCTTTCTCCGTCCCCTCCGAGGTCCGGGAGCCTGGCCGATGCCGGGCAGGCCTCCTCCGGGAAAATCACCATTGGACTGGCCACCCGCCGGCCACTTCTGGAGAAGACAGCCCAGCCGTGCCCGGGCTGGAAGAGGCGTGCCTCTCGGGCAGTCTTTCGGATGGGTCTCCTCTCCCTTCTACCTCCCCACCCCCCAACGAGGAGTGTCTCATTTCAACCCCTCTGATGGGACCTCCGCATCCTTCCACGCCTCCCGGGGCTTAAGAGCTGCCCGGGAATAAGTAACCAAGCTTCGGAAAGGCAGCGCCTCCAAGCAAGAGAAGCGAGGAGAAGGAAGAAAGAGAGAGACCGAGAGAGAGAGAGGGAGAGAGAGAGAGAAAGAAGTAGAGTCCGGGAGTTCTCCGCGCCACCGGCTCGACGGGAGCCGGGAGTTTGCCAAGAGTGGGCGGCTTGGCAGGGCTGGGCGAGAGAAAGAAAGCTTGTAGCTCAGGCTTGTGGGGCCACGCGGGCCGGAGCTTCCCATCTTCCCCTCCCGAACGGCTCCAAGGCTGGCTTGTTGAGTGAGAGGCGCCGTTGATGGCCCTGCGCGCCGGGACGGCTTGCTTGGCGCAGCTCTTGCGCAGGGTTTGCCGGCTGCGCCTTCCGCTCTCCAGACGCTCCAGCAGCCTCCTCTGCCTCTCCGCCTCCCAGGAAGACGACCACGCAGGCGGAGAGCAGTCGCCGCCGCCGCCGCATATTCAGCACCAAGGACAGCCGCCGAGCCGAGGGAGCCCTATTGAGCGTCGCCGCCGCCGCCGCCGCTGCCGCCCCGCGCTGCTCGCCTGGCGGGGCGGCTGCCTCGGGGCCACCCTGTCGGATCCGCGGGCGGCCAGGGGGGGACATGGTCCCCTCCGTGGGCCCTTCCTGGCGGCCATGAAGAGGCAGAACGTGCGGACTCTCTCGCTGATCATCTGCACGTTCACTTATCTGCTGGTGGGGGCGGCCGTCTTCGACGCCCTCGAGTCGGAGCACGAGCTGCGCGAGGAGGAGCAGCTGAAAGCCGAGGAGACTCGGCTGAAGGGGAAATACAACATCACCAGCGACGACTACCAGCAACTGGAAGAGATCATCATGCAGTCGGAACCCCACCGGGCCGGCGTCCAGTGGAAATTCGCGGGCTCTTTCTACTTTGCCATTACGGTCATCACCACTATCGGTGAGTCCCCTTCTCGGTGGGTGGTGGGAGGGTGTGGGGGGGAATGGCCTTGTGGAGCCAAAGTCTTGTCTGAGCAATTGACGGGTGGAGCTGAAGGCAAGGAAGAAGTAAGGGACAGATGTCTCAAGCTGATGTTAAGGGTTGGCCAACTGTAGGATTGTGGGAAGAGAAGGCAAGGAAAGTCTTGGATGCTAGGCTGAAGTTTCACCCCTTCCTGGGGTTACCATCCAGGGTCTTCCCCTTTGTTGAAATGCCCACACAATTTGAATTTCCCAAACTTATGCTCCAGTCTTTTCCACTTTCCCATATTCTTGGGAAAAGTTTTCTCCATTGCAAAGAGTTAGGTTGGGAGTAAAAACAGGGACTGGGAAGCTTTCAGGGGAAATTAACTGTTGCTTCAGTCTCTCCACACCCATGTCTGGGGAGCAACACAAATCATGAGCCTGTTTCCTCAGAAACACTAAGGGAGGTGCAAGGAAATGCTTCTGGCGTTGTTCATTGGCATGGATCCCTGATACAAAAATACTTATTTAGAGAAGAATGTCAGCACAGAAACATTTCAAAACAATTGGGCCTGCTATCCTATGCACAAGCCCTGGGAACTACTTTTCAGTCATCTGGGGGACAGGTGTAGAAGGATTTGAGCTGCAAGTTTTTTTGTTTAAGCTTGTTCGTATCCTAGGGAAAAGATTTGCAAACTTCCATGGTTGTTCATGAGCTATTATTATAAAATCATTTTTAATGAGCTAAATACGAATCTTTACAAATGGATAGTTTGGAAGATGTTACATCTGACGGGTTGTTGGGATACAAAGAACTCAATATTATGCTTTTAACTGCTTCTTCTGATCATTTATTTTGGGAAAAAGGTGATTTGTCTAGAAAGTCTTTATGACTATCCTAGTTACAGGCTCATAACTTCTATCACCTCTCATGAAAAAGAAAATAGTCAGCCATCAAGCAATATCACAACATCGGGAGTATTTCTTTTCCAACAGTTGAACTCTTTTAAAAAGTTAAATAAGCTATAGAATTGGCAGTTGGCTCCTGAGAAACTTTCCTCCCTCAATTTAAAGCAAACGTCAGTCTATCAACCCCATCAGCCTGAAACTCCTGGTTAAAAAGAAGTTGGCAAAAGTAAAAATAAAAATATCGAAGTGGTGGGATGTCCCCTCTAGCCATTTTTTTTGCAGTGGCTCCATTACAAGACGCGTATGCTTAAAAAAAGCCAATGGATATGTCTTCTTAGGACATTGCTACCTGTGGCGGTCCCAAGATATGACTGGTTAATTATGCCTCGGTTGGATTCTATTGGGCAGGACATGAACAGATAGATTGGTGTGATTAATCAAGATGGAAATTATCATGTGACTGTTCAGTCTTGTTGCACCCACAGGGTTATTCATACATGAAAAGGCTGCCTGTTTTCTGAAGGAAGGTGCATTTCATCTTAATTAGAATTGTCAGCAAACGACACAGCTGCCACTTTCCTTAGGTTTATGTTTCAATGTTCTTACCTGCAGCAATGGATTGCTAACTGGGCGGATGATCCAACACGCTTCTGTAATTGGTGTCTTCATTTGGGGGTGGAAAAGTTTTGTCTGTCACATGTACGCGTTGGTTCTCTTACACAGCGGTCTCTTTCTAATCTTATAATGAAGGTTCCCTATGAATTTGCAATCTGAATGGTTTAGGAAAGATCTTAACGTGTGTTTATTAGTGGAGAGGCTAAGAACATAAAGTTTTTTTTTAAAAAAAAGCATTCCAGCTGCTTCTTTTTATGATGTTTTAATTTTTTCTATTAATTCCACTTAGTCTGCCCTTTTAGCGTGTCTCTCTGCTACAGCAGTATCAAATAGTTTGCTTTCATTTGGGTTGGCTATTAAGTTAATAATGCAGATAATAAGAGCAAGAGTTGAACAACGAGAAGGGAAATCTTTTGTGCCGATAGGGCCATTTGTTGGAAGCTTGCTGTCTTCCGCATTTCTGAGTTGTTAATTTTAGCAGCAGACTTGAAGTGCTTAGCTTCTGTGCCTCTGGAATGGAGCTAAGAATGTTCTCATTGTGTTAACCACAAAAACAAAAATCACAAAAGTGGCCAAGATTTTAAGTAATCCTGGATGCCACAACCTGGCAAGGCTCCATCAAGAGTGGGAATCATATATTGTGTACCTTACCCATCCAACATTTAACTGTAGGTTCTAAAAGTCTGTATCATTTCAGCGGATGTTACAGATGGGAACTTAAGACAATTTACAGTAAAGGCAAGTCCTGCAGGTAATTATAGATTCTGAAGGGAAATATGGTTGAAATCTATAAAACCATACCAAAAAAGCGATTTATATTGACTGTTTCCTAGTGTAATTTGATTGTTTATTGTACCCTATGACTATCACTAAGTGCTGCACCTTATGATTCTTGACTCTTGACAAATGTATCTTTTCTTTATGTACACTGAGAGCATTTGCATCAAGACAAATTCCTTGTGTGTCCAATCACACTTGGCCAATAAAGAATTCTATTCTATTCTATTCTATTCTATTCTATTCTATTCTATTCTATTCTATTCTTCCCTTCCCTTCCCTTCCCTTCCCTTCCCTTCCCTTCCCTTCCCTTCCCTTCCATTCCATTCCATTCCATTCCATTCTATTCTATTCTATTCTATTCTATTCTATCTAAAAGGGTCTGGAAATACCTTGTTTTCTCACCAGTGTGAAATCTGTAGTCCTTCGTTGTAGAAAAATAATGTGGAAAACCAGAATGAGAAAAGGAAGACCTTTCTGTACACAATATATAGAATCCAACTATGGAATTCCATTCTTTGTCTATTTATCTTTTGAGTGGCATGGTGGCCTAGTGCTGAAGATAATTGTCTCCACTCAGAAGATTGAGAGTTGAATCCTAGGTAGGAGCAGATGTTTCTCTCGTAGAATGTGAAGAAAAGAAAAAAAAATCTGCTGTCAACTCCACATAGGTGTCAGGAAGGGCATCTGGCTAGTAAACGCTCAGCTCCATCCAGTCACCCCAACTCTACTCCAAATACGGACCACATGTTTGTAAAAATGGATCTATCTAACCATCCATCCAGCCGTCCATTGTGAGTGTTCTGATCTAGGCTTCCCCAAGAGCACAAAGCTGATTCCTCATCCTGATAAACCCCTTTCATTTAGTTTACAGTGAATTCCTCTCCAGCCAAGTCCCAGCCAACAGTCTTTTAAGATATTTCTCAATTACAGACCTTTATCAGACTTGGAGAGTTGCCAACCCGATATCTTTCAGAGGCTGCACTGTAGCAGACAATACTTGGCCCAGAATGCAGGAACAGATCTTCACCCAAATGAACTAATTGTCCCCTGCAAAACCCCACTCCCCTTTCGCTCCTCTTTTATACCCTATGGGAGAGGCCATTCACCATCGACCTGTGGCATTACTCCCAAGTCGACCCTTGTTCCTTAGCTGTTCCCTTCTTCTGGCAGCTCTGTGCATGTGCACACTGGGAACAGGCTCCAGCTTTTCTTCTGCCCCACTGATCTCCAGCTCTGAAGGCAACTGATAACTGTTAGATAGCCCTGGCCCCATCTCTGCCTCTGACACAGAGCACTTGTCAGAGCCTTCCCCAGACTCCAGGCTGGCCCATGTTCCTCCCCAAACTTCTCACTGTCTGAGTCTGCCTCCAGCTCTGCTGGCCTCTGGAGGCCACAACATTGAGCTGCCCATTTATTTCCTGAGATAGGTGGCTATAAAAAGCTCTCTCTTTCTCTGTCTCTCCCTCATTCTCTCTGTCTTTGCCTCCCATCCATCTATCTGTCTAAGGAACTCTAGGTGGCCTACCAAATACTATGTCACTGCATTCTATTCCAATGCCTATTGGAAGAGCCAAAAACACCAGTAGGATCAAGGACTCAGAAGGGATGCTCTTCCAAAGGACAGGCCTAGCTGTGGAGAAGACAGGTCTCCTAAATTCCCTGGGATGTCACTGCTTTAGAGCTGTAAAATGGCATCCCAACTCTCTTAGATATGACTGGTTGATAATAGCAGAGAGAGGAAGGCCCCTTGGCCACTAGATGTTATGAAGGACATAGAAATGACAACACTTGATAGAAAGAGTTACCAATGGCTTCTGACTTCCAAATCAAAGTAGCATTGCTACATGTGGTGGTTTTTAGGAAGCAACTGTGATATATTTGCTTTTCTGTCCAGGCTCATGAACTGTCTGAATATTCCTGTGATACAGAATGCTGGACCAATCAATATAGAATAGAATAGAATTCTTTATTGGCCAAGTATGATTGGACACACAAGGAATTTGTCTTGGTGCAAATGCTCTCGGTGTACATAAAAGAAAAGATAGATTTGTCAAGAGTCAAGAATCATCAAGTGCAACACTTAACGATAGTCATAGGGTACAATAAGCAATCAAATCATACTAGGAAACAGTCAATATAAATCATAAGGATACAAGCGACAAAGCAGGGGTGGGATTCAAAATTTTTAACAACCGGTTCTGTGGGCATGGCTTAGGTGGTGGGTGTGGCTTGGTGGTCATGTGACTGGGTGGACATGGCTTGATGGTCATGCCATTGGCTGAATGTGGCCAACTCAACATCACTCACATCGAGGCACGCATCTCCTCGCCTGGCCTCTCATGACTGTGGGGATGCTGCAACAGTCGTAAGTGTGAAAAATGGTCATAAGTCACTTTTTTCAGTGCCATTGTAACTTTGAATGGTCACTCCACACAAGCAAAGTACCAGCAAAGAAGGGAAAAAAAACTCCAGAGATGTTCCTGAGACAGGAAGTCTAGTCCTGCCAAGAATGTAATAAGGGTTAACGGAGAGGCATTTCTGTAAGCAACACCAGAATGTTTCCTTCCTGCCTTCCTTACAGGATTAGGCCAGTAATTTCTTCTAACAACCGGTTCTCCAAACTGCTTAGAATGTTAACAACCGGTTCTACAGAATAGGTGTGAACTGGTAGAATCCCACCCCTGCGACAAAGTTACAGTCATACAGTCACAAGTGGGAGGGGATGGGTGAAAAGGAGTGATGAGAAGATTAATAGTAATAGTAGTGCAGACTTTGTAAATAGTTGGACAGTGTTGAGGGAATTATTTGTTTAGCAGAGTGATGGCATTTGGGAAAAAGCTGTCCTTGTGTCTAGTTGTTCTGGTGTGCAGTGCTCCATAGAATCATTTTGAGGGTAGGAGTTGGAACAGTTTATGTCCAGGGTGTGAGGGGTCTGTAGATATTTTCACAGCCCTCTTTTTGACTCGTGCGGTATACAGATCCTCAATGGAAGGCAGGTTGGTAGTAATTGTTTTTTCTGCAGTCCTAATTATCCTCTGAAGTCTGTGTCTGTCTTGTTGGGTTGCAGAACATAAGCACTGAACATTCAACAACATGGTTGCATATCACATCATTCTGCCTTAAATCAATGCATACTTTCTTTGTTGGCTAAGGATGTGTTAATCCTCATCGTGAAATTAGTTGTGGAAGATATCAAAATCAATGGCAAATTAACCATGATTTAATTTTCAGTCCCGCAGAATTCAGGCAACTTGCGACCCATGACTGTATGAACAACACCCAGGTTCAAGTTGTGATCTGAGGCACAAACTGATGAAATGGGTGAAGGTTTGTACAACTAGCCAACATTAACCAACTAGCCAAGTTGTGGGAATGTATGTGCTCTTTATTTATTGCTGTGTGAATGAAGTCCTTCCAGAAGACATGAAATAGATTAACTTTCTCTCTTTAATGGGTGGCTTTGTCTTCTTCCTTCACATACATTTTTCTTCTGTTCTTTTTTTTTGACTTTAGGAGAGAAAAAAATTGTTTTTAAAGTTGAAAAAACTGGTTGCTGACATGAAGGGCGCTGCTTTTGTTGAGTGTTTAGTGTTTTTGTTAGGGTTTCTTTTTTAAAAAATTGTTTCTATTTTAAACTCACCTTGAAGACATTGTTTGCTATCAGTTTTTCAGCTGAGAAGCCACCTGGGTACAATTCAGAATTAAAAAAAACATTTTGTGGCTTAATGAGAAATGATTTAGCATTTCATTGTGTTGGGACACTAGAATTTAAGTTGCCAATATAATTTGCCTCATCCATGAATACTTCTAGTTGTACTTTCTAGATTCTTATTCAAGTTTGGGAAAGGAATGGAATTGTAACAACAACAACAACAATGTTCCAAAGATTAACTTCTCTGGATGATAAGCTGGTATTTGACTCTGAAATGGTTAAAGTTTTCAAGAATCTTCAGTTTGTTTAAAACATTGAAACATCTAGAATTAAAATTGTCTCATTTCCTTCCAGGCACTGTCTTAATTTGATAATCCCTTTTATAGTTTGATTATTGACATTTATTTCTAGGTACGGATTTTTTTGTTTATTTGAACCAAACCATTCAAGTGAAGTTCCAAGCTAAGAAATAGACACAGTAGAGCATGGGTGTCAAACTTGATTTCATTGAGGGCAGCATCAGGGTTGTGTTTGACCTGAGGGGAGGGCATGGGGGTATGGGCGGGGTGGGTGGGGCCAGCTCGACATCACTCGTGTCGGGGGCATCTGTGGTGGCCAAGTGCTAAGGCAGGATTTCCCTCAGACTATTCCCTCACTCTCATTATTATCTTCCTTCCTTCCTTCCTTCCTTCCTTCCTTCCTTCCTTCCTTCCTTCCTTCTTTTCTTTTCTTTTTCCTTCCCTCTTCATTCTCCTTTCTTCTCCCTTCCCATCTTGGATGAGAGCGAAGCATCTTCAAAGAAAAACCAAAAAGTCCAATTGACTCTTAAAAAAAATGCACCTTTGGAATACCCGGGGCAAGGTTGCATTGCCAACCTCTTTAACTTTTGTTATGCAACTGAGAAAATGGTAGGCTGTAGCTATTTTATCACTGCAGTGGGGGCGTTGCTGTTGATTTTCATCCTCTGCTTCTAATAAGTTGGATCCAGATTTAGGAAGGCTTAAATCTTAATAAGTCGGATCAGATTTAGGAAGGAAGGAAATCCCTGGGACCTTAGTTAGTGGTGAATAAGCTGCCCTGAGGATGTCATTGGGTGGCAACAGCCTACCTCAAGAGAGTTTCATGTGATCTAATGAATTCCTTTCTTTTATGTGAATAGTTTTCAAATGGTGGTATAGTAGTATATAATCATAATCAACAATTCATAATCAGCAATAGCCCTTAGACTTATATACTGCTCCACAGTGCTTTATAGTCCTCTCTAAGCCATTTACAAAGTCAGCCTCTTGCCCGCAACAATCTGGGTCCTCATTTTACCCACCTCGGAAGGACAGGAGGCTGAGTCAGCCTTGAGCCTGGTGAGACTCGAACTGCCAAATTGCAGACAGCCGGCAGGCAGCAGCAGCAGCCTGCAATAGTGCACTCTAACCAACAAACAACACAAAAACACGTACAACAGTAAAATAACCACACACATTATTAGTGACAAGCTAAAAACCGCCTAACAGCAGCTCAACACAACCTTCTTGTATATCTGGATCCCCAAACGTGGTGACAAAATCACTTTGGGGACAAAAACATTTGGGGGGAGGGCATGATGTTTCATAGAGCTAATCCCATCGGTCCCATCAGATGACATTCTATAGTAGATGTGACCTCAAGCTTTCCTTTTCTGTTGTATCTAAAGGGATGGGTGGATATGAATGGGACTGATCTTTAAGTTTATGTTTGAAAGGAAGGAGAAGGAGGGAAAGAAGGAAAGAAGAAAGGAAGGAGAAGGAAGGAAAGAAGGAGATGG
>CM019150.1:215681612-215760443 GCA_009733165.1 Naja naja | reverse complement strand
TCCTTCCTTCCTTCCTTCCTTCCTTCCTTCCTTCCTTCCCTCCCTCCCTCCCTCCCTCCCTCCCTCCCTCCCTCCCTCCCAAACATAACTTTAAGGAAAGATAAGGAAGATAAGAGATCTTCATGTTTGCACCCAATTCTTTTTTTTGGCAAACCCTTTCCTACATTTTCCCTATTTTTGAGACACCACGGTAGACACCATATTGGCTTGTATGGAGGTGGAGATGGGTGGGAATTGAAGAGAAAGTGGGACATGATATCCCTGATGCTAATGATATGCCTCATGTTATTTGCATAATCAATTCATGGCTTAATCCCTGCATGTTGGACTGCATGTTTACTCTTGCATGTAGTCACTGCGATAGAAACGGAGCACTTTCAGGATTCTCCTAGATCAGGGGGTCCTCAAACATTTCAAACAGAGGTCAAGTCAAGGTCCCTCAGACTGTTGGGGCCCTGGACCTGGCTGGGTGGGTATGGCCAGGTGGTCATGTGGGTGGGTGGGGGTGGCCAATTTAGCAGTCCATTAAACAATACACACAAATTAAACTTTAATTTGTTATGCTCCTGGGGGTGGAAAACAGCTTAGTGAAGAGATGTGGCTGCCTTGGGGTATGTTGAGGGACTTCTGTTTGTGTGTGTGTGTGTGTATCTTTCTCTCTCTTTCTCCCTATCTCTCTGGAGGCTGGGGAGGCCAAAAATGGGCCAATTTTTGGCCTCCCCAGCCTCCAGTACCACTCTGCTGTCCAAAAATGAGTCTGTTTTTGGTCTCCTGGGACCTCTGCATGTCCCAGTTTTGGATTCCTCAGTCTCCAGAAGGCAGGTGTGGGTTGGCGGGTAGGTGGGGCAATGCGGGCGGGGCAGCCCCATGGTCCCGTGTGGGTTGGATTAATGTCTTTGGCGAGCCATTTCTGGCCCACAGGCCATAGTTTGAGGATCCCTGTCTTAAATGTTTAACTGATGGGACCCAATAGACCCAAATATAGTCCTCCCCCTCCAGATGTGATTGGTTCTGCTGGCTGCGGATTAGAGTAGATAAAATTTAGTACACCTGGTGGAAACTGGATGGCTGAAGAGACCTCCAACTCTCATAAGCACTGAGATCCTTTGGTCTGTTTCTTACTGAAATTGTGTACAGGTAGTCCTCAACTTACAATCAGCAGCCACCGCCAAAAAAGCCAATGCAATTCTAAGTTGCATTAACAGAGGGATACAATCAAGATCAAGGGAGGTACTGATACCACTCTATAAAGCCTTTGTAAGACCACACCTAGAGTACTGCATTCAGTTTTGGTCACCACACTGTAAAAAAGATGTTGAGACTCTAGAAAAAGTACAGAGAAGAGCAACCAGGATGATTAGGGGACTGGAGGCTAAAACATATGAAGAACGGTTGCAGGAACTGGGCCTGGCTAGTCTAGGGAAGAGAAGGGCCAGGGGACACAGGATAGCAGTCTTCCAATATTTCAGGGGCTGCCACAGAAAGGAAGGGATAAAGCTATTTTCTAAAGCATCTGAAGGCCAGACAAGGAACAATGGATGGAAACTGAACAAGGAGAGATTCAACCTGGAAATAAGGAGAAACTTTCTGACAGTAGGAACAATCAATCAATGGAACAGAAGTTGCCTTTGGAAGTTGTGGGAGCTTCATCACCAAAGGCTTTCAAGTAGAGATTGGACTGCCATTTGTCAGAAATGGTGTAGGGTCTCCTGCTTGGGCGGTGGGTTGGACTAGATGACCTACAAGGTCCCTTCCAACTCTGTCAATCTGTTAAACTGTCTTTTCACTTCCTTGCAATTTCAGTGCTTCCCTTCCTCTCCGCTTTCAGAAAAGGTATTCAGATCTGTTTTAATGAAGTCCTTTGTTAATTACGCCTTCATGATTTTTTAAAAAACATTTATTTATTTATCTACTGCATTGAGTGCTTATTTGCTAATGGAAAAATACAGTATCAGGAGAAGGTATAATAAGTAAATTATGCCATTATGCATGCTAGGGCTTGAAGCAGCCAGCCCCTAAATTTCCTAAGGTTAGAGACTGCCAATTTGGACTGTTTAATTTTGCAATTTCCATAATTTATTCTGATTGCAACATCTGTGGGCTTATAAATGCCCACAAAATCCAGTTTTGCTACCAGGGGATAAGGAGAATTTTGGAAGTCGAGTTGACACGAACCTACTTATAGATGCAATTAAAATTTATCCGTGTGCCCCTCTCTCCATTCTAAAGTGAGCAAACAGTACTGTCAAAATGTGTTCCTAATATCAAAATCACCCAAATATTTCTCAGGCTTTTTGGAATATTAGCCGGACTTATTTATCAAGCGTATGACATGCAATGCCAGGGAAATTTACAAATGCTAGGCACACAATGCAGTCCTGCCCACTTAGATTCATAGTTACTCTATTCAGTGCTTGCTTGCCTATCCTTGGTGCACCGCGGAGGGTAAACTAGCTTTACACCAGCTGATTAATAGTGCTTGAGTTGCTGGCTCTTCTGGGCTCCTCCACCGGTCTTGCCCCACCTTGTGTCTTGCCGCACCTCGTGTCACGATGCCTTGTCTCTGGCCAAGTCCAGTGCCACCTCTCTCCCTTTGCACACACTAACGTGGCTAGGTTTTTTCCCACCAAAGTGGTACCCATTTATCTACTCGTGCTATTGCATGCTTTTGAACTGTTCCTCAGTAAGAGCTAGGGATTGAGCGACTGGAGCTCACTCCATCTTATGGAGCCAGGCTCGAACCATTGGAATGCAGATTTGTTTATTTATTTATTTGTCAAACATGTACAAGGTAACAAGTATAAGGATGAACATAAACATGAACAAAGGAGGTAAATACAGATAAATGGGGACAGTAAGACAGGGACGGTAGGCACGCTGTACGCTTATGCAGAAGGACAAGAAGTTTAAATATTCCCATAGACAGCAATCAGATGCTGAGCTGGCCCCATTGATTGACTGAGCCATCCTGCAGCTCTCTAAGGCAAATCCCAAAGGTGCTTTTCCAAGAGGCAACTGGACTCTCTTTGTTTTTCCTTGAAGATGTTTCACTTCTCATCCAAGAAGCTTCTTCTGTTCTGACTGAATGGTGGAGAATGGAAGGACTTATACTCCTTGTAGTCATCTGGTCATTAGCACTCATCTTGAACGTCGCTGAGGCCACTTGGAGGTTTATCTGTGCCCTCAGGGTCACTTGAATAGTTACAACGCAGTCCTTTCAGCAGTTCCAAGAAGGTTCCACACCTATTTGCACTCTTCAAGTGACTCTGAGGACACAGATAAACCTCAAGTGGTCTCAACAACTCTCAAACAGAGTGCTAACGATAAGGAATATAAATCCTTCCATCCTCCCACCATTCAGTCAGAATGGAAGAAGCTTCTAGGGCAGGGGTGTCAAACTTGATTTAATTGAGGACCACATCAGGGTTGTGTTTGACCTCAGGGGGGCCAGGGTGTGTGTGGCTGGGGTGTGTGTGTCCAGCTTGATGTCACTCATGCTGGGGGGCGGTTGCCACTGGTGGCACGAGCATTCTGCCAGTGAAAACGGGCTCCGTTTTCAGCTGCAACGGTCTCCTGCAACTCTGTCAGTGAAAATGGAGCACACGGCCCTCCCAAACTCCATTTTCACTGGCAGAGGCACCGCAGGCCAGTGCTGTTTCCAGGGAGACCCTGCAGGCCAAATCTAAGCACCCCACGGGCCAGATCTGTCCCCCAGGCCTTGAATTTGACACCTCTAGGCCTTTCTCCCTGTGCTCTGAAATGCCTGTTCCTACTACAGCCAGAGACTACAACGAGATTGTGGGGAATAGGGGCTATTTTCAAATGATATTCTGAAATCTGTAACTTGTCAGAAGGTGCTAAGTCTTGAGGATATGACTCTCCATCTGCAAGGAGGCTCCACGGCAGCCAGTTTAAAGTTTCCCATGGGGCTTATATTTTTGGGCAATCAGACTTTCTTGAAAGCAATTAATTTAATGGAGGAGGCAATAGGTATTACTCTTGCAAATTATCTCTTCTCCCTGGTTGTTCCTGAAGTCTTTACCTTGGCTGCCTTATGCAAAGCTGACACCAGCCAGAGCATAAAACAACTCAAAATAGTAATGCAAGATCAGAAGATGTGGAGAGACCCAGTCCATAGAAGAGCCAAGATTCAGATACAACTGAATGAATCATCATCATCATCATCATCATCATCATCATCATCATCATCACCACCATCAATCCAACACAGAAACCTGACTATTGTTTAATAGTGTCTGGCTTTCCAGAGAAAACTTTAGCTTCCTTTCACCTGATGTTATAATTGGAATGTCAAATACTTCTGCCTCGTAAGGGATATTTCCCCTGGAAGCTATTTCCACATTGGTGGCTGGAAGGTATATTTTACAATTCCACATGGGAATGCCGTCCATTAGCTCTTTGCCCTTAAAGACTACGGATGGTGTAAGTCTCTGTAGACTTCATGAGCAGAGGTGGTATTCAGCCAGTTCTGACAGGTTCTGGAGAACTGGTAGTGGAAATTTTGAGTAGTTCAGAGAACCGGCAAATATCACCTCTGACTGGCCCTGCCCCAATCTATTCTCTGCCTCCCGAGTCCCAACTGATCGGCGTAGGTCTTCTTTTGTTGCCCTGCACAGGAGAACGGAACTGGAAAGCAGGTTAGTGGGGTGGGGAGCGAGTGGGATTTTGTGGTAACCTTTCCCCAGGAGTGGGAAGGGAATGGGGATTTTGCAGTATCCTTCCCCTGGAGTGAGGTAGGACTGGAGATTTTACAGTACCTTTCCCCTGCCATGCCCACCAAGCCATGCCCACCAAGCCACACCACACCCACTAAGCCACACCCACAGAACCGGTAGTAAAATTTTTTGAATACCATCACTGTTCATGAGATCTTCTATAGCAGGGATGTCAAACTCAATTTCATTGAGCTCCTAGCAGGGCTGTGATTGACCTCAGGTGTGTGTGTGTATGTGGCTGACTGGGTGGGTGTGGCCAACTGGGTGGGCATAACCAGCTTGACACCACTCCCCAAACTGCTGGCATGTTTCCTCTTCACATTGGGTAGACCGGGTGGAAGCTACGCTGGCCCGATCTTTCCTCTTCACATTGGGTAGACCAGGATGGTCCCATGGGCCAGATCCGGCCCCATTGCAGACTGGATCTGGCCCATGGACCTTTGACACCCCTGTTCTATAGAAGCTTACAGAATATGATTCATCTCATACGAATTACCTCATGGCTGAAGTGACTAATGCCCTGTGATTAATGGCACTCTTGTCATGACAGTCCTGAGAACCATTAACCTAACCACTACTACTACTGTTAACTTTTACTACTAATACTTACACAGAGCTGGAGGTGGTATTCAGCAGGTTCTGACCAGTTCTGGAGAATCGGTAGCGGAAATTTTGAGTAGTTCGAAGAACCGGTGGTAACCTTCCTCCAAAAGTGGGGAGATTTTGCAGTATCCTTCCCCTGCCATACCCACCAAGCCATGCCCATCAAGACATACCCACAGAACCGGTAGTAAATTTTTTTGAATCCCACCACTGCACAGAGCATACGAACTCTTATCCTCCTGCATTGGGTGAGGAAGAGTGCGTTAGAAAGGGGACACAACTTATCCAGTTTTATATATTTTAATCTCCAACATGAATCAATCTTTTTAAAAAACTCAGTGCAACGCAGCCACCCATTCAAGAACAAGATATTTAGGTGCTTTTTCCAAGAGGCAACTGGACTTTCTTGTTTTTCTTTGAAGATGTTTTGCTTCTCATCTAAAGAAGCTTCTTCAGCTCTGACTGGATGGTGGGGAATGGAAGGATTTATATTCCTTGCAGACGGCTGGTCATTTGCATTCTTTTAGAGAGCCATTGAAGCCACCTGGAGTCTGTGTCATATGGCCATCTGGACTCTCAATGACTCTCTAAAACAGGGCTGTCAAATTCCCAGCCCATGGGCCGGATGCGTCACGTGCTGGCAACTCCCACATCCAGTTTAATGAAGGAGAAAAAAGTCCTGATACATCACATCATGCTGCTATGATGACATGAGTTTGACCCCTCTGCTCTAAAAGGATGCAAATGACCAGCTGTCTGCAAGGAGTATTAACCCTTCCATTCCCCACCATCCAGTCAGAGCTGAAGAAGCTCCTTGGATGGGAAGCAAAACGTCTTCAAAGAAAACAAGGACGTCCAGTTGCCTCTTGAAAAAAAAAGCGTCTTTGGAACAACCCTGATCTGGATGACTGAGAATCTCCATAGATATTAAGGCGTCTTTTAATTTCTCAAGTCTTCTCATCCCAGCATACAATACAACTCAGATAAACCCAGGCTGTTCAAACTGTTTTTCAATCAATTTTCCTATCTTTGAAACTCTTCCCAGTGACCAGGAAGCTACACAAAGCAGAGAGGAGTTGAATTGATCTGAAATGTTTGCCGTAGATTGGTTGCAATTTCTTCTGATGGGTCAGTGAGGAACATCTTCCATTGGTAGGAGATAATCTCACAGGCAAAATGCCAATAGCAGAATAATTGTCCCCCCTTCCACTCTTGTACATTTTGGAAAGTGTAACATTGTTGGTGATAGTTTTGGAAATAAAAGTTCTCCATCTAAGGAAATGTAGGAGAAAAAGTGACAGAATCTGGAGATGGAGTCAAACGCGCGATCAACCTAGAATCTCTACGTAGCTACAAGCGAACTAAGTCCAAACTTCCAGGATAGTGCTAGACATTAGATGAGTAAATTTTTGTGTGTAGGCATGATTAAGTATAAATCAATTTAATTGGACCTTCATGTGTGGATCTGATTTTTCATGCCTGTCAGGAAATAACAGTGATATATTTGCAACCTTCAGGTAAATTTATTGGATCACTTCTGAGGGATTGATCTATTATCAAAATCGACACTGCATTTTTTTTAGTAAGCGTCTTTGCATTACAGAAGGGAAAACATAAAACCAGGTGTGTCTTTTGCTTGGAAGGTATTGCAATGATGAATCTGATAGGATGATATAATAGCTGAGGAAAAAAACCAACATTGTATGTGGCCAAGGCTATCATCCATGAAAGATTGTGATATTAATAGCATGCAATATGAGGTAATCCTTGCTGATCCAACTCAGGAAAGAGTGCCCAGGGCTTTAGTGTTCAGAATGACATATTGCTAGGATAATGCACGTTTCTCTCTTACCAAAAAAATAAAGTTGCAAGGATTACAGGTTCTTGTAAATTTTTATTGTTTTTACTAGAGGTCACAAGTGCCTGGTCATCTCCTACACTGTCATCGGGGTGGATTCAGCCAGTATGGTCCGGTTTGGGCGAACCGGCAGTTCCAGTGATGAGTTGGACCCACTCACCTGCCTTTTGTGGTTTGCTAGCAGCCTGTGCAGACAGCAGCAGAATCGGACAGTGGGGAAGAATGGGGACCAGTCCGGGAGTCTGGAGAGGACTCAGACCAGGGTACTGCATCTGATGCAGAGATGGGGCCAGTACCATCTGGGAGTGGGGAGCTGACTCCAGAGCCTCTGAAGTCTGGCAGCAGTGAGGCAGAGGACCAAGGGGAACCTGTTCCCAGTGCGCATGTGCGCAAAGCTGCTAGAAGGCAAGAGCAGTAGAAACAAAAGAGGTGACTCGGGAGTAAGGCTGGGAGGTGATTGCCCCTCCCATAAGGTATAAAGGACAGGCAAAGGTGATGAAACCTTTGCAGGAAGCAAAGTCATTCATTCTGTTCAGATTAATCCTTGAAGCCCTGTGTGGACTTTGTACTTTGGTTGGTTTTTATAATTCATTTGGCACTCTAGCTGTTGGCAGCAATTCAAAGGAAAGAAAGGTGGGTGCTTATCTCGAGGGACTGTTTGGGACTCATTACTGGCTGGGAATGAAAATAATTCCCAGCATTGAAATAAAACAAGAATTGTTTTAACTAAGCATGTGCTTAATTATGATCTTGGGAAGCTTTGGTCAGAACACTGCCCCTGCCCTAGTCTGTCCTTTGTTTCCTTGTTTTGCAGCTCAGCTGATTCGCGTGGCACAGTGGATTGCCATGCTTCAGCTGTTTTACTCACTGGGGCTGCAGTAGAAGGTAAGTTTTAACTGTTTTTAAATGCTGCGTGCACGAGCAAAGTGAGTGCTCACCAAACCGGTTGTTACATGGTTGAATCTCACCACTGAATGATTTACAATTGTCATTGCTAGGCTCAGTTACAGTTATAAGTTGAGGACTACCTTTTTCATGGACACAACTCTCTAAAATCTATTGTGTTCTGAGAAGCCACCATGAATATGGTGGAGAAACAGAGGTTTGCTGTTGAAGCATATAAGGAAGATCTGTTGGTTTCTATGGATCGCTCTTTTTGAAACATAATGTGATGACCCAGGTGGGATACAAAAGCAACAAAGTCACAAAAACATGTGAAGTCCCTTTAATTCCTTCAACTTGGCTTCAAAGGTCCAATTATCAATGACTGGAGAAAAAGCTCCCCCACAAACAGTTGTGAAAAGGAAGAACTTCCGTTCAAACTCAAAATACATATAAATTATAAATAGAAAAAACAACAACACAAACCACACTGAAGCAATTAATGAGACAAGGCAGGATAAGGGCTTGAAGATGTCCTCAGATATCAAAATACACACACTGGGAAGGACACCAGAACTCAGATAAGAACTGACAGACTAGAAATATTTTCACGCTTTGCTTCCAGCACTGGCCTATGCGCAGTTTGTCCTTTTAAACAGTCCTCACAGCTGCAGCCCATGAAGGGGATCAAGGCCCTTTCCTCCCCCGTAGACCATGCCATTCATGTTTCTCCCTTATCCGCTCCTACCTGCGTGTCTTAGGATGAAGAGGGGATGGGCCTGGGTCTTCCTCTGAATGCCCAGCCGGCCTGTGCCCTTCCCCAGTTTCCCCCACAACCTCTGGAGCCACACTCCCACTCCCTGTTGGCTGTTCCTCCTCTCCCTCAGAGTCAGATTCTAACAGGGCCATGACACATAGATTAAATGGAACCTTAGTGCAGCTGTTGATGTAACATCTTAACACTTGACAGTAAATTATGGTTATCTCTTTTGCTGTAGAAATAAATGTATAATATAATAATCAGAATAGAGCTGGAAGGGACCTTGGAGGTCTTCTAGTCCAACCCCTATACAATTTGAGACAAGTGGCTCTCCAGTCTCTTCTTAAGAACCTCCAGTGATGAAGCACCCACAACTTCTGGAGGCAAAGCTGTTCCACTGGTTAATTGTCCTCACTATTAGGAAGTTTCTCCTTAATTCCAGGTTGGTTCACTCCTTGATTAGTTTCCAGTGCTTTGGAAAATAAGTTGACTCCTTCTTCTTGTGGCAGCCCCTCAAATACTGGATTTTATTTATTTATTTAGTGTATGGCAAATGTTAGCCAGGGATCACTGAAGTGTCCGGCTGTCTCTGTGAAAGGAAGTTTTTGGGGTGGTGTTATTTTTACCTGGGGGATGCCGGAATGCCAGAAGGCAATTGGGGGAGGCTCATATCTTGTCTTTACATGGTTTATTCCCTCACAGGAATCAAGCCGCCAAGCTGCTGACCTCAGCGGTGCGCTGGCCCAGTGTCTTACCACGTGAGCCATCGTGGCGCCACTCAAATACTGGAATACTGCTATCATGTCTCCCCCAGACCTTTTCTCTAGACTAGCCAAAGCAAAGTCCTGCAACCGTTCTTCATATGTTTTAGTCTCCAGGCCTTTAATTATCCTAGTTTGCTCTTCTCTACAGTATTTCCAAAATCTTACTAAGGCTTTATAAAGTGGTGTTATTAATACTTCAAGTGATTTTGGTCCTGTGCCTCTGTTTATACAACCAAGGATTGTATTCATTTTTTTGGCTGCCGCTGCCCACGACTGGCTAATGTTTAAGTCCATCAGGATTCCAAGGTCCCTCCTCACAGTTACTATTTTGAAATAGTTAAACGGAACCTAACTTCTAACTTTAACATACAAAGTCCTACATGACATGGGTCCTTATTATCTAAGGGAGCGACTCCTGCTGACATCGAATATTAACCGCCCTGTGCGAGCTCACAGACGGGGACTCCTTGGGGTCCTGTCGGCCGGGCAATGCCGGCTGGTGGTCCCCCGATGACGTGCCTATTCTGTTGCGGTCCCTGACCTCTGGAATCAGCTCCCCTTGGAGCTGCGCCTGGCCCCTGACCTCTGCACTTTCCGCCATGATCTGAAGACCTGGTTGTTCAACCAATCCGGGCTGTGACCCTTGGGTGGGGTGGTTTTAGATCGTGTATTTTTTAAATTTGTATTTTGTCTTGGGGCTTGTTAGTTTAGTTTAATTTCTTTTAACTATTTATTGTTACTGTCTTTTAACTGTGAGCCGCCCTGAGTCTTCGGAGATGGGGCGGCATACAAGTCCCATTAATAAATAAATAAATAAATAAATAAATAAATAAATAAATAAATAAACCTTAGTGCAGTTGTTAATATAACATCTTAACACTTGAAAGTCAATTATGGTTTTGCTACAGAAATATAGCTGATATCTAAGATGATTGTACATGGATTCTTTGCATCCACTTCTATTTCCGTAACCATTTAACCAGTGGTGGGATTCAAAATTTTTTACTACTGGTTCTGTGGGTGTGGCTTGGTGGGCATGGCAGAGGAAGGTTATTGCAAAATCCCCATTCCCTCCCCACCTCACTAACCTGCTTTCCAGCTCCGTTCTCCTGTGCAGGGCAACAAAAGAAGACCCAGCCAATCAGCTGGGAGTCGGGACGCAGAGAATAGATGGAGGCGGGGCCATTCAGAGGTGGTATTTGCTGGTTCTCCAAACTACTCAAAATTTCCGATACTGGTTCTCCAGAACTGCTTAGAACTGGCTGAATACCACCTCTGCATTTAACTGGAGAACATTGTTTTCACAAGGAATTATGGCTTCTCTTTACATTCTCAGCTGCTGTGTTTACTTGACATAATTTGAGGCCTGGGCCCAATTTTCCCCCTCCCTGCCCATTCTTGGACCATGCAATTTTACCATTGTAAAATTAGGACTGGGTTTCTTCTTTCTTTCTTTCTTTCTTTCTTTCTTTCTTTCTTTCTTTCTTTCTTTCTTTCTTTCCTTCCTTCCTTCCTTCCTTCCTTCCTTCCTTCCTTCTTTCTTTCTTTTCCCTCCCTCCCTCCCTCCCTCCCTCCCTCTCTTTTTTTCTTTCTTTCTTTCTTTCTTTCTTTCTTTCTTTCTTTCTTTCTTTCTTTCTTTCTTTCTTTGTCTTGCAATTCCTGCCATTTTGTCTCTGCCGTTCTCATTGCTGCAGATCTTCTCAGCCCGCCATAGAAATTTCTGCCTGAGTGAAATAAATCCAGGAATATCAGTAAATTCATTCATGTCAGTCCCGGTTTCTCTCTTGACAGAGTAGATGCTTCAATTTGCCGAGTCAGAGGTTCCTCGCCCAGGAAAGACTGAGCTGAAAAATGAATTATGTCAGGCATGAAAAGGATGGTGGTGTGGGGAGACTTCAAGTGTTCAAGCCTTTGTAACATGGGAAGAAGAGAAGACTGAATCAAGAGCCTTCAGCCTGAAGAGATGCTTGAGTAGATTGGACTGGCAAGCCGGGGTGAGGGTGGAGGGCAGGGGGAATAGGAAGGCAGGGCAAGCAATGGGATATGCAGGAAGAGAAGGGGAATTGCAACCTCAGGACTAGCTGATGCTAGCTCAGGACTGTTTAATAGGAAGCACTTAAATCAGGGTGAATTCCAACATAAGAAACAGGTAATGTAAGATGAGACTTAGGTACAGGTACTCTTTAACTTACAACCATTTTTTGGTGATTGTTCAAAGTTATGGCAGCACTGAAAATTAATTAATTAATTAATTAATTAATTAATTAATTAATTAATTTATTTATTTATTTTATTGGACTTATAGGCTGCCCTCTCTCCTGAGGGACTCAGGGCGGCTTACAATAAAAATGAGAATACAAATATTAAAATACAATTAAACTAGTCAAATAAGCCCAATAAAAAATTAAAACCCAATTAAAAACTAAAATCGATAAAACCCCACCCCACCCCACACTTACAAACAGTTCCCACACTTATGACCATTATAGCATCCTCATAGTCACACGATCCTTCCTTCCTTCCTTCCTTTCTTCCATCCTCCATACCTCTCATCTTCTTTCTTTCTTTCTTTCTTTCTTTCTTTCTTTCTTTCTTTCTTTCTTTCTTTCTTTCTCTCTCTCTCTCTCTCCCTCCCTCCCTCCCTCCCTCCCTCCTTTTTTCTTTCTGATCTTCCTCCCTCCCTCCCTCCTTGATAAAGTCAGTAATGACCTGTGACTTTACATTCCATGCCCAAGCATCCCCATTCATCCCTCCTCACGGAATGAAAACTGCTCTGTGCATGGTCTGTGTTGGTCTACCTGGAAGAATCTTGGGTGGCAGAGCAAAACTCTGATCATGACCTGCCTCAGGGCTGTTTCTGGGGCTGGCTTGGAAGCACATTGAAGAAGTAGCAAGCCATCAATCAGCCTAGAAAAGAAATACAGTCCAGCTTCAAAAACTACTGTGCAGTGCTGACTCAGCTCTAAAGCTGCCAGGCTCGAGTCATTCATTCAGCTGGATGTTCGATACATGTATGACTTCAAAGCTTCAATGCAGCAACTCTGCAAGAAACCCCACACAGTATGCAGGAGAATGCAGCTTTCTTGCCTAACTGTGCCCACAGCTACCGGCGTTCTGCCTTGAAGCATGTGGTTTGATTATCTTTCTCATTATTCTAGCTACAAATGTTATTAGTAGCCATAAAATTACCCATTAAAGGGAGAGAGATTACTTGCCTCCACCACCAAGGGAGATAATAGATAATTTGCTAAATGGGTTTAGAGCAGAAATTCACCCTTTGTGTGTGTAAAGAAAGAGTGAAAGGAAGAGCAAAAGGGTGCACTGTTACGTCATTTATTCTCCATATGAACTTGGGAGAAAGCCTCCATACTGTTGTGTTCACTGGAGGACCATAGAGGGTTAGTTGAGTTATTAATTCTCCCACCCCTCTCAGATCTCCCCTGAGATCTAATTAATATATCCAATATACATTTTAACAAATGTATTTTAGTGTTTTAACAAACTGCATCACTGTTTGGTTTGGTGGCAGCAGCAGCTCAGATAGAAAGTCCCTACAGAGAGTGGTGAGGACAGTGGAGAAGATTATAGGAAGCTCGGTTCCTGTTATTCAGGATGCTGCTTATAAGCGCTATGTGCTTAGAGTTCAAACCTTTGTTAGAGACCCCACACACCCACTTCACAGTCCTCATCTGGGAGGAGGTTTCGAAGTATTTCTATCAGGACTACTAGATTCTGCAACAGCTTTGTTCCCTAGGTCATTCATCTGGTAAACTCGCAAGATTTGTTTCTCTCATCATCTGCATGTATAATCTGAACTAGACTGTGTTGTTTCGCTGTGTCACATAATATAAGTGGGTACATACATAATTTTGTATTTATTTATTTTGTCAAGTTTATGTAGTGTATATTGGAGGTGGTGACTCTTTGAGAGCTTTATGTAATGAAATTTTATTTTAATGTATGCCAATTAGTGTACACTCAAAATGACAATGAAATTATTATTCTATGCTATGTTATGCTATGCTGTGCTATGCTGTGCTGTGCTATGCTATTCAACTAGACATACCCAATCAACAGTTCTTCATATGGTATAGCTTCCACTCCCTGAATCATCTTTGTTGCTCTTCTCTGCCAGTTCTACTCTTGGTAACACACTGATGCTGAAAGAAACCCAGCAGTGTTTTATGGTTTTGCCTCTTAAGAAGCATGCATAGGATTGGAGGTCCAGAGTTTGGTCCTTGTAGTGAGAAGGAAAACTCAGTTTGCCTCTTCTTTGGGCCTTCTGCATTACAAAGTTGAAACGTCCTCCACAAATATCCTCCCATCCTTGAGCTGGCAGAAAATAAGCTATCCTTTGACCAATCGTTTTCCTATGTTGGTTGTCACCTAGCCAGTTCCTTGGCTTCTATCCATCTTAGTGAGTGACAGAGTCTCTTTCACAAATCTTCAGACTGCCCTTAGAGACCCACAACTTCTGAAGGCAAGCCCTTCCACTGGTTAATTGTTCTCACTATCTGAACATTTCTCCTTAGTTCTAGATTGGTTCTCTCCTTGATTAGTTTTCACCCGTCGCTTCTTGCTCTGCCTTCAATCGCTGCTAAGCTACTAATCTCAAGCTTTATGGGTAGACGTAGTAAATGGCCTTTTTCACAATTTTTAAAAATGGTTAACTGGATAAATCATAGTTACCTGGCTGGCATATCATGCTAATTCACAATAGGGGCGATTGCATTTTGTATAAAGCAAGTAATTGACATTGTAAAATGCACCTCATATTTATTCACGAAAAGTGGATAAATCACATTAGCGTAATGTTTGGATCAGGTCATCCGTTAGAAAATTCTGCTCTAAAACAAACTATCCAGCATTGATTGCTGTGTGAAGTGAAAGAACACAAAAATGTTGGGTGCAAAGAGCACCCAAATTATATATTTGCAGCCTGAATGAATTATAAACATTGAACCTATTTCTACTCCCCTCTCATGGTTTGTGCTTCCTTTTGTATAATTCATTCTGATTCTTTATATACAGTATAGATACTGGGTGTGTGTGTGTGAGAGAGAGAGAGAAGAGAAATAAAAAGAGATGGGACTGTCTCCTGGTGATTGACCCAAAGCCATCCAGCCAATTTTCATGGCTAAGACTAGAACTCACCATCTCCTGGTGATTAGCCCAAAGTCACCCAAGTGGCTTTCATGCCTAAGGCAGGACTAGAACTCCCAATCTCCTGGTGATTGGCCTAAAGTCATCCAGCCATCTTTCATGCCAAAGTTGGGACCAGAACTCACTGTCTCCTGGTGATTGGCTCGAACTCGCTCAATCAGCTTTCATGCCTAAGGCAACACTAGAACTCACCGTCTTCTGCCAATTGGCCCAAAATCACCCAGATGGATTTCATGCCTGGGGCGGGACTAGAATTCACCATCTCCTGGTTTGTATGACAGCATCTTAACCACTAGATCAAAGTAATTGGGAGCTCCAGTTCAAAGTCTTAAATCCCCCTGGTCTAATTTCTTAGCACCTGGAACCTCAACCTGATTTTTCCAATGTGCATTGGAACATCTTGACAATGTGGCTTAGTGGTTAAAGGGTTGGACTTGGATAGGGGAAGCCTTTCCCAGCCACGGAAATTCACGGACTGGCTTTGAGCCAGCCTCTTTTTCTTCGTCTGACAAACCTCACAGTTTTGTCAGCTGCGGAGATGCGGATCGAGTGCCTAGAGGATAGTCAAGATATAAGCCTAAAAAAATACAGTAAAGCTAAAGGTTCCCCTTGCACATCCACGCTAGTCATTTCCTGCTCTAGGGAACGGTGCTCATCTCTGTTATAAAGCTGAAGAGCCAGCGCTGTCCGAAGATGTCTCCGTGGTCATGTGGCCGGCATGACTAAACGCCGAAGGCACACGGAACCTTCCCACCAAAGGGGTCCCTATTTTTCTACTTGCATTTTTTACGTGCTTTCGAACTGCTAGGTTGGCAGAAGCTGGGACAAGTAACGGGAGCTCACTCCATTACGCAGTACTAGGCATTCGAACTGCTGAACTGCTGACCTTCCTGATCGACAAGCTCAGCAACTTAGCCACTGAGCCACTGCATCCCTTTACACGCACACACACACACACACACACACACACAGAGGAAGTTATTTGGCAGGTTTTTTTAATTCTCTCTCTACCCTCCATCCTCCTCCAGCTCCTGCTTACACTCAAAATAAATCTTCTCTTCTATTGTGCGGTTTGGCTAACCTGCCATAATACAAGGATGCTCCTGGCAAGCTGAAAGTATCTGGAGGGATAGAGGAACGCACTGGTTGCTTGTAGAATAATGGTTCTCTGGCCTGGAAAATTTGGTGGATTTGCTCCAGCTGAGTCTCTCTATTGGGCTGAGATTCCATCCCTCTCGAATTGCAAGCAAGTTTTTAACCATCCAAAGGTCGGTTGTCTCTTGTACCTCTGCATAAGAAGGGGCTCAGAGTAGCTTTTCTTCCTGCTAACTCATGCAAAAACAGAAAGATAAAAAAAAAACAACCCCAAGGATTTCTGAGGCTGATGTTCTAAAAATAAACTGCTAAGGAATTTAAGCCTGAAGTGCATCTCTTAATTTGAAAAAAAGGAATGAAGGAAAGAAGGACGAGAAGACGTTAGGAAGTTGGGAGGTTGGGAAATGTTGACGAGAGATGCTTAGCTGAGTAACAGGTACTCCTCGAAGTATGACCACATTTCTGGGGCTGAGAGAGACAGCTGTTAAATGAGTTTTGCCCCATCTTATCACCTTTCTTGCCACTGTTGTTAAGTGAATTGCTGTCATTATTAAACGAGTCACATGGTGGTTAAGGGGACTCTGCATTTCCCATTGGCTTTGCTTGTCAGAAGTTCGCAAGAAGGGATGACATGACCCTGGGACACTGTGACTGTCATAAACAGGAGTCATTGCCAAGCACCTGAATTTTGATCACATGACCATGGGGATACTATAATGGTTGTAAGTGTGAAAAAACAGTCATAAGTGATCTTTATCAGCAATGCCATAACTTCAAACGGTCAATAAATGAACTGTTGTAAGTCAAGGACTATTTATAGCCATGATGGCGAACCTATGGCACACATGCCACAGGTGGCACGCAGCTGCAGGCAAACTTACCTCACTGCGCATGCATGCGCCTCACAGCTGATTTTTGGCCAGTTTGAGGCCTTTTTTGACTCCCAGAGGTTTGAGGAAAGGCTTCTGCAGGCTTTTCAGGCTAAAAACTAGGCCCATTTCATCACTTCCTGTTTTTCCAGAAATACCAGAAGTGACGAAACAGGGCTAGTTTTCGGCCTGCAAAGCCCGCAGAAGCTTTCTCAAGCCTCTGTGAGGCAGAAAAAGGGCTCAAACCAGCTGAAAATCAGCTGTGAGGTGCCGTGCAGGTAAGGGAGCGGCGGAGGGTGGGTGGGTATTTCACGTGCATGCGGGGGTGTAGTGGGTGTGCATTGCCTTCTGGGTGCTGGCACACGAGCATGAGCGTGTGTTCGGAGGTTTTTGTTGGACAAATTCTTCCAATGCAGTGGGAGCTCCGTTGAATAAGAGTCATTTTATAGGGGTGACAGGTGGCGTAAAAGATAAATAATAATAAAATTAATAAAATAATCTAGAGGCTTCAATTCACTTGTCTCAAATTGTAAAGCGTCTCCTGCTTGAACAGGGGTTGGACTAGAAGACCTCCAAGGTCTCTTCCTGCTCAATTCTGATTGAAATAAGTTATGGAGAGAGGGGGAGAGAGAGAGAGAGAGAGAGAGAAACAAGAAAAAGGAAGAAAGAATGAATGAAAAAGAGAGAGAGAAAGAAAAAGGGAAGGAAGGGACAAAGAGAGACAAAAAATGAAGGAAGGGAGATAGAGAAAGAGAAAATAAGAAAGAGAAAGGAAAAAAGAAAGAGAAAGAAAAAAGGAAGGAAGAGAGAGAAAGAAAAAAGAGAAAGAAAGAATGAAAGAACGAAAGAACAAGAAAGAAAGGGAGGAAGATAGAAAAAAGGAAGGAAGAGAGAGACAGAGAAACAGACTTATAGTAAGAGTGTATAATTTATAATTTCTGGAATGAATGTGTTGATTATTGAGTTCATATACTATTTACTTGCACAAATTACTCTAGTTCTGAGTACAATCATTGGCACTGAATATTTTGCCACCTTCAAAAAAAAAAAAAGAAAGAAAGAAAAGAAACTCATGAAAATTGTATTCTTTCAGGAGAAAAGGTTGGATTTTGCTGGTTTGCATACTGGAATTTGCTCGCAAGCTGTCTCTGCTATTCTATTTCTGTCTTGATTAATTAAAAATAGTTCAAGGGTTAATAACAAGACTCTGATAAACAAAGCACATTGGGAACATCCCTTTCAGCTGTGTAAACATGGGCTGAATTGTCTTTTTGTTGTTGTTTTTTTCCCTTTTCTGAAAAACCACACATCACAGATCCAGGTGCAAATATAGACATCAGTTCTTTGAAAACAAAATCTTACCCAAGAAACCAAGGTGATAAAAATATACCGGTTTCTAAAATAAGGAGGCTGTCTTGCATTTAACAGATTCAAAACAAAACAAAATTTCACAAGCCATCGAACACCAAGATTATGTGACGATTAAAAGACATGGTTTAAAGTCCTAGTCAGAGCCAACTCATGCTGGTTCAAGAATTAAAAATAGAGATCTGAGAATTGTACGACAGTCACCCAATCCTTGTGGTCACATGATGAAAACTTGGGCGCTTGGCAATTGGCATGTATTCACAACAGTTGCAGTGTTCCAGGCTCACGTGTTCACAATTTGCAATTTTTGCAGCCAGTTTTTGATAAGCGAAGCCAGATTCACTGGACAATGGAATTATTCACTTAACAACTGGAGCAAAAAAAAAAAAGGACATAAAAATAGGGAATGATTCACTTAGCAACCATCTTGTTTAGCAATGGAAAGTCCCATTCCAATTGTGTTTGTAAGTTCAGGACTGCCCAAAATAAATATTATATAACGTGATAATAGCCAGAAAAAAATGCTACTAGAGTTTTCTTTGTCTAATTTTGTTGACTAACTCTTCCTTCTCCGCCTTTGTCAAGCTCGCAAAGCAAGCTTCACACTCCTCCATAAATTGCATCTTGTTCTTTAAGACGAAGTTCTGGTGGCGCAGTGATTAGAATGCAATATTGCTAGCTAACTCTGCCCACAGCCAGGTGTTCGATCCTGACTGGCTCAAGTTTGATTCAGCCTTCCATCCTTCTGAGGTCAGTAAAATGAGAACCCAGATTGTTGGAGAGCAAAATGCTGATTTTTTGGTAAGATGGAGCCTTGATGATCTTTTATCTCTTCATGGCTTTGGGTACCATTAGTCTCCTTCTGGACTACATGCAAAGGTTAGATATTAAACTAGTTTATAGTCCTTCTGCTCCTTCCTAAGTGCAGCATTACTATTTTGGGAACCAGATTTTGGGTTTAATTATAAGAATCCTTCCCATGGATTTCCTCCCCCACACCCAAGAAGACATGATAGGATGAGACTTTGAGGGCTGGGCCCTAGAGGGAACCAGAAGGAACTAAAATTACAATCAAAGGAGAAGATCACTTAAATTTAACTTACAAATACAGAATGAAGTAAAATATTTTAGCGTTGAACATATTGAAGGATATTTTTGAACAAAGAACCCAGAAGTTAATTTTAAGAGTGTCTGCCGCTATAGATAGATGGTGATTCAAAGAAGTTATGGAAAAGAAACAAATTATATCATACAAGATTGAGACTGACCTGAAAGTGAATTTAAAAATGATAAGCTACAATGATGATATGAAAAAAGATGCCACAATGGATATGCCAAAGAAACAGGATGATGTCTTAATAGTTAAAAGGGATACATGAATAACAAACCTGGATAATGACCTGGATAATTTTCCTATGTTGGATTTACAGAAGAGATTTGTTAAAGTTTTGAAGAATTTTGTGAGAAAGGACAGAGAAAAAAATAAAAAAAATCAAGTTCTAGGACATTATTTGAAGGGAATAAAGATCAAGATTATTAAAAAATAAAAGGAAGGAATATAAAGTTGGTTTATTTGACCAAGCTTAAAACAGATATATTTGTATCTCTGGTAACCCTTACTAGACATTTTCTGATTAGGATTGAAACAATAAGGCTTTAAGGATTGATTTATAGATAAGAGATAAGAATTACTAAAATTGTTTATATTTCTGATTATAGAGGAAGTCATTTTATATATTTTCTTTTTCTTTATTATATTCTTAATTTTTTTTCTATGTTTCTTTTTCTTTTTTCTTTTCTGCACTTTCTATTTTTCCTTCTATCCTTTTAGTTTTTTTAGTTTGTATTAGTTTTACTTTTGCAATTGCTAATTTTTAATAAAATTATTTTTCAAAAGTTCTTTTTCCCCTGAATCAGCAATTTTAAGAGACCTAATGGCTCTAATGGTTATCACAACCACAAGCTGCTGATAGCTTTCCTTATGTTTTTCCAATTCCCCACCGAGACCATCCAACTAGTAGCCTGCAGAGTAAATTCTGGTACCTGCAGAAGTATTATTATCTTCAGTCTCTTCTGATTCTCCCACATCGTAGCTTCATTATTGTATTATGATTATGGTTATTATTACTAGCATATGAAGTTTTTATATTAGTCAGGAGACCACAATGCTGCTGCAGGGTGGTAGTTTGGATGATAAGTTACCAGCTCTATTGTAGGACACCCTTGCACACTTCCCAAGGTGCATCACAAGAGGGCCAGCTGGCTTTGAACCAGAAAAAAAGATTAGTGGCTCTTCCTGAAGCAGCATCTAAGGCCCCCTCCCTTCCTTGGCCTCCCCCTTCACAAACAAGTGTTGCAACCAGGAAGGTTCAGAGCCAGCAGGAATCTAACTGCCTGCACAGAGCACCAACTCGTCTCCCCACCAAAGTGGTACACATAGAAAAGGCTTTTGAACTGTTAGGTGGACAGAAGCTGTGGTGGATGACAGGCTCACCCCACCATGCAGTGCTAGGATTCAAATGACAAGGCCATCTCCTGCATCCTTAAGCCATGAGCCACAGCTCCTCCCATTGTATTATGATAGAGAGGAATTTAAAAAACAAACACCCTATCCATTTTCTCCACATTCTTCAAAACATGCCACCTTCCATGCTGCTTTTTTTAAAAGGAATTTTTCATTCAGTCTGAACAATCATCAATCAAATTAAACTAAGGATGTTTCCATGAATACCTGCTCACTTCATTACCTACCTCTGAAACAGAACAGAGAACACACAGAGAACCTGCAGTCAGATTTGAAAGATTCAGTTTTAATTCTTTACCACCCAGTCACTGTTATGAAGGAGCTGTGCAGTTTCTAAATATGGTAAACAAGCAAGCAAGCAAGCAAGAAAACAAACAAACAAATAAATCTCAATCTCAATAAAAGTACATCTAGCCATCCTACATAGTTGATTTCATGGTATGGTCTATCTAGTGTAGTTGACATCCATCTTACAAATCTGACAGGTAGTCTTCAACTTAAGGTTGGTCATTTAATGACCATTCAAAATTGCAACAGACTTAGAAAAGTTACTTATGACCTATTCTCAAAGTTATGACTGCCATCCCCTTCCATGGCCATGTGATCACATTTCGGGTGCTTGACAATCTGTTCACATTTAGCAACAGCACTTAGTCTTATATATCGCTACACAGTACTTTACAGCCTTCTCTAAACAGTTTACAGAGTCAGCCTATTGCCCCCAACAATCTGGGTCCTCATTTTACTGACCTTGGAAGGAGGGAAGGCTGAGTCAACTTTGAGCTGGTGAGAATTGAACTGTTGAACTGCAGGCAGCCGGCAGGCAGCAGAAGTAGCTTGCAGTACATTCTAACCACTGTACCATCGTACCAGCTTTATGACTGGTTTTACTGCCTGGACAAAACCACCCCATTCAAAAGACTAAAATTGCTTGATGACCACGTGATTCTCTTTAGGACCATGATGATTCATTTTATAACCATTGTAAAATTGGTCTTAAAATTGAGTCTGATCATGTAGTGCAGGGCTGTCAAACTCGATTTCATTGAGAGCTGCATCAGGGTTGTGTTTTCAGAGCTGGGGTGGGCATGGCCAGCTTGATGTCACTCATGTTGGGGTCTCCTGTGGCGGCCTGAGTGCTCTACCAGCAAAAACGGGCTCTTGAGCTCCGTTTCTGGCTGTGACAACCTGCTGCAACCCTCTGCCAGCGAAAACAGAGCTCCTAAGCTCCATTTTCACTGGCAGAGGCACTACAGGCTGGTCCTTTGTTATTTCCAGTGCAGCCCTGTGGGCCAGATCTAAGCATCCTGAAGGTCGGATCCCACCCCTGGGCCTTGAGTTTGACACCCTAAATTCTGGGCTCTATTGTGGTCATCAGTCAAAGCCTACCTTTGACTCAGTCAAAGCCTAAGGTTGACTCAGCCTTCCATCCTCTCGGGGTAGGTAAATTGGGGACCCAAGATTGTTGGGGGCAATAAGCTGACTTTGTAAAAATGCCGCTTAGTAATAAGCAGGCATATACAATGGAATGAAGGCTATTGCTGAGCACATTGGGTTGTATCCCAAAAACTGTAAGCCGCCCTGAGTCTCCGGAGAAGGGCGGGATATAAATATGAATAAAAATAAAATAAAAATAAAATAAAATACCTATACTCTAATCAATGAGGGAGGCGTGATTGAGTTGCTTGTGAACATTATCTGGGAGTTCTAGGTTTCAAAATGCTCAGACTGTTTTTATTTAGGCTACAGAGACCTCAAGGTCATTAAAAATCTTCTTTAATCTGTACAGCTTGACAGCCATCTGTCTTAGATACCTGAAGGTTGAATCATAGCAACTGATTCAACCTTCAGACAACTTTACATGGATGATTGAAAATCTTCATTGACATCTGTCTTAGTTACTTTAAGTTGGATTTCTGCACCAAGCCAGGTCTGAACTTGATGGCTTCAGTGGTTCCTTCCAACTTTATGATTTTAATACTGTGTTTCCTGATAATGAGACCCTGTCTTATACTTTTTGCCACCAAAAAAGTCACCAGGTCTTATTTCCAGGGGATGTCATCCACTGACTTATCTCACTTGCACGTGTCGCCCCCAACCTCCTTTTTGCTGTCACAGGCCTTCAGGAGCTTCTTCTTCTGTGGCCAGCAAGGCTTTCCTGAAGGTCTCTGCAGCCAATAACAGAGC
Organism: Naja naja; assembly: GCA_009733165.1. NCBI lineage: Eukaryota > Metazoa > Chordata > Lepidosauria > Squamata > Elapidae > Naja > Naja naja. The sequence continues at coordinate 215,737,634 of CM019150.1, read as the reverse complement.
TCTGGATTGATCCAGAGCTTTATTATTGGCTACAGAGGCCTTTAGGAAAGACTTGCTGGCTGCAGAAGAAATGGGCTGGCAAGGCAGGTGTCGGGGTGTGCGAGGCCTGGCTACAACTGTCCAAAGGTAAATAGTAGGGTAGCTCCACCACCCCCACCCCCACCCTAGCTTAATTTTTACCCATCCACTCTGGAGTGGGCGGGATCTTAATTAGGGCTTAGTTTTTGGGATAGGGCTTTAATTGGGCACAGTGTAAAAATCAAGCTAGGGCTTACTTTCAGGGTAGGTCATATTTGGGGGGGGGGAACAGGGTAATCTGGAATCCCCCATTTCCAAAAGTTGGTCCTACCAATTTTGGAAGTGTAGACCTTGACATTCTACTCAGAACCTTGAGTTGACAAGAGTTGGGCAAACCTGGGTTGATGGAACTGACCAAATGCGTATCACAAGTTTGAGGTCAACACATAACCCTCCCCATTTTGAAAAAGTAATAGAAAGAGAAAAATCAACAGGAAGAGGTAGTAATGTCACCAGTATATGTGTAAATTGCTTTTGTGTAAACTTTAATCAATAGTGCATTACTCCTCTGTGAATTTGGAGTTGTGGTTTGACGTGGGCACAAGGAATGCCCTTTTGAGAGACCTTAAATCGTGCCAGAGATCTACTTTCCTAACTAATTTTTAGACAGAAGGAATGAAGCAATTCCTTCCTTCCTATCCGTTCCTCCATCTGTCCTTCCCTTCATCCATGATTGACTCACAAGCCTGACTCAGGTGCTGAGAAGCAGGCTGGAAGCCAAGGCAATGAGGCAGCCAAGCAGAAGTGAAGAAGCAGCTGCATGTTTTTGTGTAGCTGGGACTGCAGAAGAGTGGTAGCCTTTATCCTTGAGTACGTCCTTTCCTTCCTGTTTAGGTCAGGGGTGTCAAACTTTCGCAACTTCAAGATCTATGGACTTCAACTCCCAGAATTCCTCAACCAGTCATTCCCCATGCTGGCTGGGGAACTCTGGGAGTTGAAGTCCACAGGTCTCGAAGTCATCAAAGTTAGACAGCCCAGATGTAGAGGGAAGTGAAAAGTTGAGGCCCAGCACTTCCAGCTGATTATCCATGATTACAAATCCCTGCAAATCCCTTTTTTTATTCACATTTATATGCTGCCCTTCTCCGGAGACTCAGGGCGGCTTACAATCTTTGGAGCACAATCCAATGTGCTCAGCAATAGCCTTCATTCTATTGTATATGCCTGCTTATTACTAGGGCTTTTTTTTGGCTTCCCCCCAAGCGGCATTTTTACAAAGTCAGCTTATTGCCCACAACAATTTTGGGTACTCAATTTACCTACCCCGGGAGGATGGAAGGCTGAGTCAACCTTGAGCCTGGTGGGATTCGAGCCTGCACTAATTGCAGGCAGCTGGAGCTAAGTGCTAGGTGTTTAACAGCCTGCACCACCAAGGCTCTCTTTCCTGGATTTGGTATTGCAGAAGAGATGGGACTTATGCTTTGGCTCTGGAAATGTTTGATATCTTCTATAACCATGATGGCAAACCTATGGCACGCGTGCCACAGGTGGCACACAGAGCCATTTGTGTGGGCACACAAGCCCCAGCCAAACTTACCTGCACTGAGCATATGCGCACCTCCAGCTGATATTTGGCCCATTTGAAGCCATTTTCGCCCTCTTGGAGGCTCGAGGGAAGCCTCTGCAGTCTTGGGAGACTGAAAAATGGACCTTCTGGAAATACTGGAAGTGCTGAAATGGGCCCATTTTCAGCCTCCCAAGGCTGCAGAGGCTTTCCTCAAGCCTCCGGGAGAATGAAAATGGCCTCAGATGGGCTGAAAATCAGCCGGGAGGTACGCGCTTGTGCAGTGCAGGTAAGGGAGTGGGGTGGGGGTGTTGCAAGTGCATGTGCAGGGGGGGCAGGGTGCATTGCATTAGGGGTGCCGGCACATGCACACACACTTTATTTATTTATTTATTTATTTATTTATTTATTTATTTATTATTTGGTCTTGTATGCCGCTCTATCTCCCTAGGGACTCAGGGCGGCTCACATCATAAAAACACACAATACAAAAGTTAAAAGGAATTAAAAGATTATTAAACCCAATTAGACCAAATAAATTATCTAAAACCCCATAACATGACATTTAAAAAACTAAGACCCCCCCGCCCCCCCCGTCCAGGTAGGTCCGGGCGATTTTGGCACACCACAACAAAGAGGTTTGCCATCACTGTCCTATAAGACAATGGATGACTTTTCAATAGCATTATAAAGTTGGGAGTGATGTTAATTGTAGCTTCCTGCCTTCCTTCACTGCAATTCTTTCTCAAACCCTTCCCCCCCCTATTTTTAGTTTTTTTTTAAACAAATCAAAAAAATAAAAGCAATGCAAGAGTGATAATTTAAACAAAAAAAGATGACACATACAGTTAGGGATGTGTGTGTCTGTGTGTGTTTTGTGTGTGTCTGTGTATAATACTGTAGTGATAAGTGGAAAATGGAATGGGTAATCCTTAAATTACAACAGTTCATTTAGCGATGGATCAAAGCAGGGGTAGGATTGTGCCGGTATAACAACCGGTTCGGTGATGGCACGCATGCGTGCCTGACATGCACTGCACAGGTGTGAACAGCAATGCAAAAATCCTTACCTGCTCTGTTACTTCGGGGGAGTAACACAGCTGAGGAGCGGCAATCTGCTCTTCCATGTTGATCAGCTGGGGCGATAAAGGTCAGTACAGCACAGAGGCGTGCAGGCAGGCCCACATGATCGTCAGAGCGAACTGGTTCTTTCCCAGCTGATCTTTGGAGCTAGGAGTTCACCCAAACCGGTCCAAACCAGCAGAATCCCACCCCTGGATCAAAGTTACAAAGCCATTGAAAAAAAATGACTTATGACCATTTTTCACTTTTAAGTGTAGCTGGTGGCATTTGTTTAGTGAGCTTTGTCCCATTTTATGACCTTTCTTGCCACAGTTGTTGAGTGAAGCACTCCAATTCTTAAGTGAGTAACATGGTTGTTCAGTGAATCTGGCTTCCTTGTTGACTTTGCTTGTCAGAAGGTCCCAAAAGGGGATCATGTGAGCTCGGGACATTGCAACCGTCATAAATATGAGTCAGTCGCCAAGCATCTGAAATTTGATCACATGACCACGGGGATGCTGCAACAGTCAAATGATCATAAGTCATTTGTCTCAGTCCTAAACAAACTGTTGTAAATCAAGAACTACATTGGCCACGGCTGTTCTGACCCAAACCCTTTAACCCAATAAGACAAACAATAACCAAAGGGAACAGAAACCTTTTAATGATTCTTACAAATCCCCGGATAAAAGGCTGCTGCAAACTAATTAACTTTGATAAGCACAAACCTCACCAAAACTGTGCAAAACTGCCAAGAGTCACATATACGAAATATTTCACAACACAAGAGTCTTCAAATACCAACTTAAGATACTTTAATGTCCACGAGGCTGAGTTTCAAAACGTCTTTGCTTCCTGCAAAGAACGTTCACTTCACAGCTGGCTTTTATCTTCTTGAAGGAAGCCTTACAGCCTTACTCCCAAGTCACCCGTGCTGTTGCAGCTGCTCTTTCCTGCGAGCAATCCTGTGTGCACGCATACTTGGCACAGGCTCCTCAGGAACCTCCTCATCGCTGCTGCCAGCCCCCACAATCTCTGAAGGCAGCAGTCCACTCCCTAGTGGTCCTGGCCCCTCATCTGAGTCCTCACTCTCCTCAGCCATCTGCACTTGCTGCCGACTAACCACAACAATGGCATACAAGGAAAACCTTTATAAGATGTTTTACAGGTGGCATCTTCTGCCAGCAAGGCTTTCCAAAATGTTCAAAAATATATCTCCAACTTGTTGGAAGTGCAAAGATGTATCAGGCACATTTTTTCACATGTGGTGGACCTGCAATGTTGCAAAAAAGTATTGGAGACTGATTCAGACATGGGTGGAACAAATGGTGGGAGAATGTATTCCATTTAAACCAGAATTTTTTCTCCTAGGAATAATATCAGAAAGATATAGGAAGGATTTAAGGTATCTAATAGTACATGTATTGACGGCGGCTAGATAATATATGCACAATACTGGAAAAATGAAAACATACCTCCAGAAACAGAGATAATAAGAAAATTATGGCATGTGCAGAATCAGATAGGTTAACTCTGGAATTAAAAGACGAAGGAGAATCTAAATACTATGAAACATGGAATAAATTTTATCAATGGTTACACAGAAGAAGGTAAGGTCGGAACATTAGTAGCTATGATGATTAGAATAATTAGTAAATAATATATCGAACAAGGAGATTATAAATGATGAAGTAAAATGTATATATGTATAACAATTGTAATGCTAATTCGGTTGCACTGTGTTGTATTCTTATAATTAAAATAAAAAAATAAATAAACTACCTGTAAAAGAATCACACACACACACACACACACACACACACACACCCTATCTGTATATGTAAATGAACCACCATCAAGTATAAATTATAATTCAGAGCTGCACTCATTCCCAACAAACTTTTGTGGCTACACAAGTCTTATTTACCATGATAGAAGGCATAAGGTGGTTTCAGATCATTTATTTTCAGTTTTCTTCTCCTACTGTTACTCTGCTTAGATTTCTTCCATGAGGTGGAAGATCAATATACTAAATAATAAATGTGTTGACTACTCCAGAAAAAAAAACATTAAAAAATATTTTGGATGAAGAAGATCCTTAGTTCACTCTTCCAGCGGTACCTAATAAAAAATTGGAGAGAATCCTATGAAGAAAGCCAAGATTGCTGTTCACTCTTCGCCAACTTCTACAGAGAGTTGTGGGTAGGTGTCTATTAAGTATGTAGACTTCTCAGAGATGACATCCCAGTTGTCTGCCATGCTCTGCCTGGAGAGACTTGATTAAATCTCCATTGTAGATTTTGCAGCCTCCGATTTATTTATTTATTTATTTATATTTGAACTTGTATGCCGCCCCATCTCCGAAGACTCGGGGCGGCTCACAACTAAAAACATAGAACAATAAATATTTAAAAAGACATTAAACTAACAAGCCCAAATATAAGACACAACAAGACAATAAAATATATTAAAAAACCCATCCCTCCCCCCAAAGGAGGGTCACAGCCCGGGTTGGTCAAACAACCAAGTTTTTAATTCCGATGAAGCCCTTTCTACTCTCAGTTGTGATGCCAACCATTGTATGGGTTTCTTTAGATGGGATTTGATAATCTGCCTGGGATCTTGACTATTGACTGAGTAAGCGAAGGCCTGAAGCTAAGTTTGGTCGTTATGAGTTTGCTGTGTTGAGGCCACAGCTAAGGAACTTAGATGGAAGACTAAGCAACCAAAAGTCTTGAGGCACGTTAAGAACTAATATTCCTTTTGGCATAAACTTGTGTAGACCCTATCGTTTTTTTATGCTTTCATGGATGAAACACAAAGACTGATACAAGACAGATTGGTTCAAAACAGATGCTGAGGCCCTAGAAAGAGTACAGAGAAGAGGACAAAAATGATAAAGGGGTCTGAAGGCTAAGTCACATAACAAATGATTGAGGGACGTAGGTATGTCTATCCTATTGAAGAGAAGGATTGGGAAGGACATGGTAACTGTCTTCCAATACTTGATGAGCTGTCACAGAGAAGAGGGGGTCAACCTATTCTCCAAAACACCAGAGGGCAGGCCAAGATGTAATGGTCGAAGCTTGTTAAAGACAGATCCTATCTTGAAGTACCATGTTTTTCCGAAAATAAGACCCTGTCTTATATTTTTTTTTGCCACCAAAAGAGGCACCAGATCTTATTTTGGGGGGATGTCATCCACTGACTAACCTCACTTGCGTGCGTCAACCCCGGCCTCCTTTTCGTTGTCAGAGGCCTTCAGGAACTTCTTCTGTGGCTGGCAAGGTGTTCCTGAAAGCCTCTGCAATTGATAACAGAGCTCCGGATCGATCCAGAGCTTTGTTATCAGCTACAGAGGCCTTCAGGAAAGCCTTGCCTGCCTTACTGGCTGCAAAAGAAATGGGCCAGCAAGGCAGGTGTCGGGGTGTGCGAGGCCTGACTACAACTGTCCAAAGGTAAGTAGTAGGGCAGGTCCACCCCCTCATCTCTACCCTAGTTTAATTTTTGCACATGCACTCTGGAGTGGGTGGGATCTTAATTAGGGCTTATTTTAGAGGTAGGGCTTATATTGGGCACATGTGTAAAAATCAAGCTAGGATTTACTGTCAGGGTAGGTCATATTTTCAGGGAAACAGGCTAGGAAGACATTTTCTGACAAAGAGAACAATTAATCAATGGATTAGCTTCCTTCTCAGAGTTGTGGTGTTCCACCCCTGGAAGTTTCAGAAATATATTGGACAACCACTTCATTATGATGGTATAAGATCTTCTGCCTTGAGTGGAAGGTTGGGCTAGAAGACCTTTGAGGTACCTTCCAGCCTTATGATTCTATGTAATATTGACAATTAAGAATCCTGAGTTTTTATTTATGAGATTTATATGCCGCCCTATCTCCCGAAGGACTCAGGGTGGCTTACAATACTAAAAAATAAACTGTATAATTTTTGTCACTACTCTACATGTATTATGTAATTAGTGGGTTGTAGATGAAGAATATGTTTATTTCCAAAAAAGGTCTCCAGATTAGAGATGGAAGCTTGTACTAAATAGTGTGAATACAGCTGGATGCTATAGTCACTTTTTTTTAAAAAAAAGATCATACTGGCCAAAATGCACCCAAATGGGCCATATACCCATATTATATTCACTGTGACCAGCAAAAGCTGTATGTGGCATAGCTATGATTGAGACTGTTAATCTAGATTACTTATTCTTTGTCTTACTAGTAAATATTGTATGAAAGTCTTAGTTGGGCACAGCCTTAATGAGAAGCCATGATATATGGGCCTATCTGATGATGATCATAGTGTAAGGAAGCTTGGGACTTGGAATGCCGGAGAAGTAAATGGCAAAGTAAATGAATTAAATGATGTGATTAAAAGGAAAAGTGACATGTTGTATGTCTGTAAAATTAAAAAAAACATGGGAAGAGTGTAGTAGCATTGAATGAAGATGGTTGATTCTTGAAGGAGCTGCCACAAAGAAGAAGAGGGTCAACCTATTTTCCAAAGCACCAGAAGGCAGATGAGAAACAGTGGATTGGAACTAATCAAGGAGAGAAGCAACCTGGAATTAAGGAGAAAATTCCTAACAGTGAAGACAATCGACCAGTGGAACAGCTTGCCACCAGAAGTTGTGGGTGCTCCATCACTGGAGGTTTTTAAGAAGAGTTTGGACAGCCACTTGTCTGGAATGGTATAGGGTCTCCTGCTTGAGCAATGGGCTGGACTAGAAGACCTCCAAAGTCCCTTCCAATTCTGTCATTCTGTTATTCTGATCTGTTGGAATGCAGGGGTTGAATTAATCCAAGGCAGTGAGGATTTAGACTTAATTATGAATGAAAGGGTTAACATAGCCATCAGAAACACCAATGGGTAAATTGGCATTACTCAGGTTATTCTGCGTGCACCAAGGTTGGTGACAGTTGCATGAATACACTCCAGGAAACAGTGATAATAGAAGAACCAGAATTCAGTTGTTATAATATTCTGAATTATTCTTTTGGTGACATGAATGGGTGGGAAGGAAAGAAAGGACTGGGAAAAAAATGATTGGGTGATTGGGACACCCACAAATGAATGAGAAGTGTGACCATATACTTAGAAGAGTTTGTTTGTGCCATATACACATGGTTTAAGCTGGCAGGAATAGCTAAGACCCTAGAGGATAGGCTGAAGATCCAGATGGATCTTGACAGGCTAGAACACTGGGACGTATCTAACAAAATGAAATTCAGTGTAGAGAAAAGTATAGCCTTACACTTAGGCAAGAAAAACCAAAAGTACACATATAAACTGGGTGAAACCAAGCTTAATAGCAATAACTGTGAGAGGGATTTTGGAGTCTTAGTGGACAACAAGTTAAATATGAGCCAGCAGTGTGTGGCAGCAGCTAAAAAAGCCAACACAACCATAAGTTACATTAACAGAGGGATAAAATCGAGATCAAGTGAGGTATTAATACTATTCTACAAAGCCTTAGTAAGACCATACCTAGAATGCTGCATCCAGTTTTGGTCACCACACACTATAAAAAGATGTTGAGACTCTAGAAAGAGTGCAGAGTACAGCAACCAGGATGATTATGGGACTGGAGGTTAAAACGTACGATGAACGATTGCAGGAACTGGGCTTGGCTAGTCTAGTGAAGGAAAGGACCAGGGAAGACATGATAACAGTGTTCTAATATTTGAGGAGCTACCACAGAGAGGAGGGGGTCAATCTATTTTCCAAAGCACCCAAAGACCAGACAAGGAATAATGGATGGAAACTGATCAAGGAGAGATTCAATGTAAACATAAGGAGAAATTTTTTGACAGTGAGAACAATCAACCCATGGAACAGAAGTTGCCTTTGGAAGTTGTGGGAGCTACATCACTGGAGGCTTTCAAGAAGAGATTGGACTGCCATCTGTCAGAAATGGTGTAGGGTCTCCTGCTAGGGGGGAGGGTTGGAGTAGATCAGGGGTCACCAACCTTTTGGACTTCAGGGACCACCAAACTCATAATTTTAAATCCCAGGGACCACTAATATGAATTTTGATGGTGGCTTGCTGACGTTGGTGGGAGAGAGAGAGAGTGAGTTCTGATCTAACTTCTCTCTCTCTCTCTCTCTCTCTCTCTCTCTCTCTCTCTCTCACACACACACACACACACACACACAAACAGAGGCAGGGGTGGGATTCAAATTTCTTAACAACTGGTTCTTGGGTATGGCCTAATTTGTGGATGTGGCTTGGTGGTCATGTGACTGGCTGGACATGGCTTTTATGTAAATATTATAAATACTTATGTAAATATTGAATTTTTTTTATAAAAAAGAGCAACTTTTATCCAAAATCAGGCAAAGCAGGTAGGCAGATTGAGTTGCTCACAGAACCACAGATTCACTTAGAGATCTGTTTTTCTGCCATCGGCTATCTGAGTCTGTCAGAAAGTAGAACTTTCTGGAGTTACTATGCAGTTTACAAATTAGTAGAGTTTGATGGGGTGATCAAACCTACCAATGACAGGGTGGCATTGAGCACCTCACTGTGATACTGTAGGACACACCCCTGAGTATAAAAGGGCTGTCAACTGTCATTTCAATTGAGGAGATTCTGAGGAGATTCTGTGGAGACTCATTTTGTCTGAGGGAGATTGGAGATACTGAGAAGATCCAAGACTCTGAGGAGATAGTAAGATCTGACAGACTGAGGACTGTGTATGAGAAAATCTATAACCTAAAGAGAAAGGGACTTTCTAAAGAGGTTAGCTATATCTAAGAAGAGGTTATGAGAGGAAGAACTGTGAATCTCATAGTGACTTCTAGTTCCTTGAAGGACTATTTAAGAGGAATGAAAGAAGAAAAGACTTTGTATATATTTAAGAATGATATATTTATTGATTGTTCTGTTATAAATAAATCTGTTTTGATCTGACACAACTTGGCATTGCAATTTATTGAATGACTCTGTGAAATAGATATAGGTTTAAAGATCCAGGCCAAATTAATATTATTTAACAGAGTCTGTCACATAAAATTTGCTTGCAAGCAAACTTATAACATTTGGCCATGTGGGTGGGGCAGACTTGTGTTCCTGCGCAGTCTGGATTAATTGCTTTGGGGGGGGGTTGCTCTGGGGGTGACATTTCTCTGTGGCCCAGCAAAATTTTCTCATGGCCCACCAGTGAGCTGTGGTCCACCAGTTGGTGACCACTGGACTAGATGACCCACAAGGTCCCTTCCAACCCTGTTAATGTAAAAAAAAGTACAAGTCCATTCATAGATTTACATGGCAAAGGGGTGAATATAAGTCTCAAAGCATGGTTATTTGGATCTAGATGGAAGATTGTGGGATGAATCATTTGATAGAAACTGAGGCACTAGGTAACTAGATATATAAGAAAAAGAAGGAGGTGGAACAAAACCAGAGCGAGATACAGATCAACTGCAGAAAAAGAAAACACAAGTCCAGCTTGAAATAATTTTAGAAGATAGATTAATCTCTCGACACAGTGAATAGGACGTGGGTATGAAAAAAGAGAGTGGAAACTACTTTGATCAGAGTGAAAAGGATTACATTTTAGAGTGCCGCAGAAGTGCGTGGAATTGCTTACAGCCAGCGGTGAGGGGCCCATAATGGAGATATAAGCAAGATGAGAATATGTGAAAAGACTTAGCAAAGGATTCAGCCTCAAGCAGGGAATAAAACCAGGACATGATGCCTCTTGGGATTGTGTAGCGCATAGGTATGGGTTAGGGTGTTTAGTATAGTACAGGTGGTATATTTAATTGAGAAGGAATGTTTATGATGATGTTAAAGATGTGATTGTTGGGACATGAACATATGTGCACTATTGTATGCAGATTTATTTACTTAGAAAACACATAGAGACACATATCTATCTTCAATCAATCAATCAATCAATCAATTCTATCTATATCTTCAATCAATCAATCAATCATATCTATCTCTCTATTTATCTTTTATCAATCAATACTATATCTATCTACTACATTCAATCAATCACTAATATCTATCTACTATCTTCAATCAATCAATCAATCAATAATCTCTATCTGCTATCATCAATCAATCAATCAATCAATAATCTCTATCTTCAATCAATCATACAATCAATACACATACACTATCTATCATCATCATCATCATCTATCTATCTATCTATCTATCTATCTATCTATCTATCTATCTATCTATCTCCACTCACAACTTTGGAGCAGCTAACTACAGAAAATGAAAACAATATAATAAAATATTACTCAAGCAAAAGCACAAAACTGAATTAAGCATAGTACAGTAACTCAAGCACCACAACATTCAATCCACACCATACCTATGCTGGGGTCATCTATCAGTCTGATCCAGCCTGGAGAACAAGCCAGGTTTTCTCAACCTTCTTGAAGGACACAGTCACCATGACGGAGAAGACACAACTCCTTGGTGTCACAAAATGACATTGATGAATAAAGTGGACCTGAAATGCAACTGCCTGATCAGATCTGTGGGATGGGCAGAAAGAGATCTAAGGACTACCTTACAGATAGGCAATCCCACGATTTCCCATCACTTTGTGAGGTGCTGTTGAAAGAAGTAAATATAGATGGATAATGGGTGCTGAATGAATGTGGACTGAAAACAAAATGTGTGACTATTCATAAAAGGACATTGCGGAGGTTGTAGAGAGAAAATGAACAAGGTTCTACTCTTAAAACAAATTTAATGATATATATATATATATATTCATTAAATTTGTTTTAAGAACATTCTCTCTCTCTCTGATATATCTGATATATCACCTCAGGGATCACCAAACTCATAATTTTAAATCCCAGGGACCACTAATATGAATTTTGACTGATGGTGGCTTGCTGACATTGGTGGGAGAGAGAAAGTGAGTGAGTGAGTGAGTGAGAGAGAGATCTGATCTAACCTCCCTCTCTCCCCCTCTCCCTCTCCCTCTCTCTCTCTCTCACACACACACACACAAACAAACACACAGAGGCAGGGGTGGGATTCAAATTTCTCAACAACCGTTTCTGTAGGCGTGTCCTAATTTGTGGATGTGGCTTGGTGGTCATGTGACTGGCTGGGCATGGCTTGTATGTAAATATTATAAATATTTCTATAAATATTGATTTTTTTATTTAAAAAAAGCAACTTTTACCCAAAATCAGACAAAGCAGGCAGGCAGATTGAGTTTCTCATAGAATCACAGATTCATTCAGAGAACTATCTATCTGCCATTGGCTAGCTCAGTCTGTCACATAAAATTTGCTTGCAAGCAAACTCATAAAATTTGCTAGCAAGCAAACTCACAAAATTAACTCACAACACACCATGTATGTAAATATTGATTTTTTTATATAAAAAAGAGCAACTTTTACCCCAAAGCAGGCAAAGCAGGCAGGCAGATTGAGTTGCTCACAGAATCACAGATTCATTCAGAGATCTATCTATCTGCCATCAGCTACCTAAGTCTGTACTGACAGATAGACACTTCAGTCCTAAGGAAAGTTTGGCTCTGCTTAAAAGCAGAGCCGAAGATCTAAAGACTAGCTAGAAAGCAAGAAATCCAACCATTTCCTGCTTCCTAGCTAATCTAAATCTCCCAGCACAGCAGAATAGCTGATAGTCGGAAAAAGGAAAATAGCAATTTAGCAGGCAAGTTTGCCAGGTAAGGAGTGAGTGAGTGGGGAGGGTTCCTGCAGGCCATGTGGGTTGCGCAGCCTGGATTAATTGCTTTGGGGGGGTGCTCTATGGGTGACATTTCTCTGCAGACCACCAAAATTTTCTCATGGACCACCAGTGGGCCGCGGCCCACTGGTTGGCGACCACTGGACTAGAAGACCTCCAAGGTCCCTTCCAACTATTCTATTCTATTCTATTCTATTCTATTCTATTCTATTCTATTCTATTCTATTCTATTCTACACTACGCTATGCCATGCCATTCTCCCTTCCCCTATTCTATTCTATTCTGTTCTGTTCTGTTCTGTTCTGATCTGTTCTGTTCTGTTCTATTCTATATCTATTCTAAATAAGTTTTACCTCAGATGCCATTATATGCATCAATACTTTAAATGCTGCTAGCAACTCTGAGAGCCTACAGTGGTTATATAAATGAAGTGAATGAATGAATGAAAATACTGAATGGGTCAAGAGAACAAAGAAACCGAGAAATGTGTGGTTTCTTCTGCTGCTTAAGGAACTGGTAAATGTGATCTCTCTCTGAATGTCATCTCAAATTACTGACTGTAATCTTTGAGCATTTCTGAAGCACAGCAGAAGTGCCAGAAGACTGAAGAAAAGCTAAGGCTTTGCCATCTTTAAGGAAAGGAAAGTACAGACCAGTCAGCGTGACATCAGATCCTCAGAAAATCTAAAGAAGACAAACAAGCAGGGGATTTGCAAGCATTTAAAAAGGAACAAACTAATTACTGGAAACCAGCATGGACTTGTTAAAATAGCTTATGCCAGACAAACCCTACTGCTTTTTCCATTTGACAAAGTGGTTAAAGAGAATGATGCTGATGTCAGGATGTAAGGCTTTTGATCAAGTTTATGACAAAATGGAACAATGTGGGAGCTGCAGCCTCATGAATTTATGAAGCCTTAGTAAGGCCAGATGTAGAATACTGCATTCAGTTTTGTCACTACATTGCAAAAAAGATGTTGAGACTTTGGAAAAAGTGCAGTGAAGAGCAACCAAGATGATTAAAGACCTGGAGATTATAACATATGAAGAACAGTTGCAGAGAAAAGAAGGACTGGGGTGGGGGGCATGATCAGTATTTCAATATTTGAGAGGCTGCCACAAAGAGGAGGGGGGGTCAACCTATTCTCCAAAGCACCAGAAGGCAAGACAAGAAAAATGTGTGATGACCCAGGGCGTGGCACAAAGGCAACACAGTCACATATGTAAGAAAAGTCCCTTTAATACCTCCAACTTTGCCCCCAATGTCCAGTTACCTTCGGCTGGAGGAAAAACTCTCCCAAGAACAGTCTTTAAGTGGAAGAAATTCAGTCCAAAAACAAAGTACATACAAACTGTAAATAAAAATCCACACAAACCACGCTGCAGCAATTAACTGGACAGGGCAGGATAAGGAATTGCAGACTTCAAAGGCCAACAAAACACACACAGATGGGAAGACACCAGGAACCCAGATAAGCTTTGACAATAAAAGATAACTCATGATTTGCTTCCCACAAATTGCTGTGCACAAACTCCCTTTTTAAATGCTGTGTTCCCAGATGCAGCTAATGAAGGGAATCAGGGCCCTTTCCTCCCCCGTAAGCCACACAACTCACATTGCTCCTTTCTCCGTTCCTCCCTGTGTGCCCTAGGATGAAGAGCGGGTGTACATGGATCTTCCTCTGAATTCCCTCTGCCTTGCTCTACCTCTTCCCTGCTCTGCCCAGCCGGACTGTGCCCTTCCCCAGTTTCTTCCACAGCCAATGGAGCCACACTCCCACTCCCTGTCAGCTGCTCAGCCTCCCCCTTGGAATCAGATTCTGACAGAGGCATGACACAATGGAGGGAAACTAATCAAGGATAGAAGCAACCTGGAATCAAGGAGAAACTTCCTAACACTGAAGACTATTAACCAGTTGAACAGCTTACCTTCAGAAGTCATGGGTGCTCCATCACTGGAGGCTTTTAAGAAGAGACTGGACAGTCACTTGTCTGAAATGGTGTAGGACCATGATGGTGAACCTATGCACACATGCCAGAAGTGGCATGCAAAGCCATCTCTCCGGGCACACCAGCCGTTGCCTGTTGCTCTTCCAGTTTCCAGGGCATGCATGCGCGCTGGCCAGCTGATCTTCACGCACACAGGAGTGCCGGAAACTGGAAGAGGAGCTCCCCAGAACTCATGCATGCACCAGCCAGCTGGTCTTCTCATGCACATGCATGTTAGAAACTGGAAGACCAGAGGGCTAGCGCATGCACATGCAGGGAAGCTAAGTTTCTGGTTTCTGGCGCTCCCACGTGTGCACATCGGGAAGTTGCTCTTCCGGTTTCCAGCACTCCTGTGTGCGTGAAGATCAGCTGGCCAGCGCGCATGCACACCCTGGAAACTGGAAGAGCAACAGGTAACGGCTGGCATGCCCAGAGAGATGGCTCTGCATGCCACTTCTGGCACTCAGCGCCAAAAAGGTTAGCCACCACTGGTATAAGACCTCCTGCTTAAGCGGGGACTGGACTAGAAGGCCACCAAGGTCCTTTCCAGCTCTATTCCTGATTGAATTCTTTAGCTCTTTAACTTTATAGGTTGACTCAGCCTTCCCTCCTTCTGAGGTTGGTAAAATGAGGGCCCAAATTGTTGGGGACAATATGCCGACTTTGTAAACTGCTTAGAGAGGGCTGTAAAGCACTGTGAAGCAATATCTAAGTCTGAGTGCTATTGCTATAATTAGGGGCGATTAGATTGCAGTCTCGGTTCAGAATAGCTTCTCCTTTGCAGTTTATGGCAGTCCTATCAATTCTGTCTTGCTCTGTTAAAGCTGTAATTTATAGTACCGAAAGTAAAGCTGACCTCTGGGCCATTTCTGCACTGGTGACTTCATGTTTCTTCGTGTCATCATCTGGCCTTCGTTGAAGTGATGTAAAACTTGTCCTCACTACCCCACTATTCCGGCACGCTGATATTTGGATGACTCTAAAAGATGCTTTCAGCAAAGGAATAATTACAGCTTCAGGCTGACTGGGGGAAAAACATTTATAACTTATATACTTCAATGCAGACACATTAAGGTGAAACCAAAGGGCAAGCAAAAAAGTTAAACCAAGCCAAAGGAACCTGGTGTTTTAAACTCTAGTTAGGTCTTGTATTGTTGATAAGATATCCCCCAAGATTAAACATCTTTGTTTTATTCAGTGCTGCAAGATTTGTGGCATCAGCATTTTAATGAAAAAACTAAGTTTGGCTGGAATATATGGAAATGCTATTAATTCATTCATTTGAGCTGCGGTGGCGCAGTGGTTAAATTGCAGCACTGCAGGCTACTTCTGCTGACTGCAATTTGGAAGTTTGAATCCCACCAGGCTCAAGGTTGACTCAGCCTTCCACCCAGAGATGGTATTTAGCAGGTTCTGACCAGTTCTGGAGAACTGGTAGCAGAAATTTTGAGTAGTTTGGAGAACCAGCAAATACCACCTCTGACTGGCCCTGCCTGCATCTATTTTCTGCCTCCTGAGTCCCAACTGATCGGCTGGGTCTTCTTTTGTTTCCCTGCACAGAGAACAGAGCTGGGAGGTTAGTAGAGGGAATTTTGCAGTAATCTTCCCCCTGGAGTGGGGTGGGAATGGATATTTTACAGTATGCTTCCCCTGCCACACCCACCAAGCCACACCCACCAAGCCACGCCATGCCACGCCAAGCTCACCACTGCTTCCATCCTTCCAAGGTCAGTAAAATGAGGACCCAGGTTGTTGAGGGTCAATATGCTGGCTCTGTAAACCACTTAGAGCAGGAGTGTTAAACACAAGGCCTGTGGGCTGCATCTGGCCCATGATGTGGTCAGTTCCGGCCCATGGGGCTGTCCTGGAAAATGTAAGGGGCTAGTCCACATCGCTTCCACCCATTCTATTCAGTGCGAGCAGGAAATATCGGGCCAGCCTGGCTTTGGCCTGGTCTACCCACTGCAAACAGGAAACATGGCAGCAGTTTGGGGGGGTGGCATCAAGATGGCCATGCCCATCCATTTGGCCACAGCCACCCAGTTGGCCGTGCCCAGTGAGTGGCGTCAAGCTGGCCACACTCACCCAGTTGACCACACCCACCCAGTCAGCCAGGCCTGCCCCCAAGGTCAACTACAGCCCTGATGCGGCCCTCAATGAAATTTAGTCTGATACCCCTAGCTTAGAGAGAGCTGTAAAACATTGTGAAGCGGTATATAAGTCTAAGTGCTAAGTTTGCTTTTTCATTCATTTGAATTTACACAATTAACCTTTGTAATACATGTGTTATTTTCAGGAGGGGGGAAAAACATAATATTCAGATAAAAAAGATCAAAGGCTTTATTTCCTCCTACAAATAGTCCTCAACGTACGACCCCAGTGGAGCCCAAAATTTCTGTTGCTAAGTGAAAGATTTGTTAAGTGCATTTTGCCCGATTTTACAACCTCTCCTGCCACGATTGTTAAGTGAATCATTGCAATTGTTAAGTTAGTAACACGGTTGTTAAGGGAATCTGGCTTCTCTGTTGACTTTGCTTATCAGAAGGTCGCAAAAGGGGATCCCAGGTCACTGCAACTGTCATAAATATGAATCAATTGTCAAGCCTCAGGATTGTAATCATGTGAGCATGGGGATGCTGCAATGGTTGTAGCAATAGCAATAGCACTTAGACTTATATACCGCTTCACGGTGCTTTACAGCCCTCTCTAAGTGGTTTACAGAGTCACTCTATTCCCCCAACAGTCTGGATCCTCATTTTACCCACCTCAGAAGGATGGAAGGCTGAGTCAACCTTGAACCTGGTGAGATTTGAACTGCCAAATTTTAGGCAGCCAGTAGTCAGCAGAAATAGCCTGCAGTACTGCACTCTAACCACTGTGCCACTGTGGTTCTTAAGTGTGAAAAATGATCACAAGTCACTTTTTTCACTAACTTCTAACGGTCAGTAAATGAACTGTTGTAAGCTGAGGATTGCCTGTAATTGGGTCAATTTCCCCAATGCAAATGCTCAGTGAAGCAACATAGGATAGAATAGAATAGAATTCTTTATTGGCCAAGTGTGATTGCACACACGAGGAATTTGTCTTGGTGCAAATGCTCTCAGTGTACATAAAAGAAAAGATACATCAGTCAAGAGTCAAGAATCATAAAGTACAACACTTAATGATAGTCAAAGGGCACAATAAGCAATCAAATCAAACTAGGAAACAGTTAAATAGGATATTGGAATATAGAATAGAATAGAATAATGAATGGAATGGGAATGGGAGTTGGAATTGGAATAGAGTAGAGTAGAGTAGAATAGAATAGAATAGAATAGAATTCTTTATTGGCCAAGTGTGATTGGACACATGAGGAATTTGTCTTGGTGCATGTGCTCTCAGTGTACATAAAAGAAAAGATACATTCGTCAGGAGTCAAGAATCATCAGGTACAACACTTAACAATAGTCAAAGGGTACAATAAGCAATCAAATCATACTAGGAAACAGTTAAAATAGGATATTGGAATATAGAATAGAATAGAATAGAATAATGAATGGAGTGGGAATGGAATTGGAATAGAATAGAATAGAATAGAATTCTTTAGTGGCCAAGTGTGATTGGACACACAAGGGATTTATCTTGGTGCAAATGCTCTCAGTGTACATAAAGGAAAAGATACGTTCGTCAAGAGTCAAGAATCATCAGGTACAACACTTAATAAGTCATAGGGTACAATAAGCAATCAAATCATACTAGGAAACATCCAATATAAATTGTAAGGATACAAGCAACAAAGTTACAGACCTACAGTCACAAGTGGGAAAGGATGGGTGATAAAGAGTGATGAGAACATTAATAGTAATAGTAGT
Organism: Naja naja; assembly: GCA_009733165.1. Taxonomy (NCBI): domain Eukaryota; kingdom Metazoa; phylum Chordata; class Lepidosauria; order Squamata; family Elapidae; genus Naja; species Naja naja. The sequence continues at coordinate 215,719,445 of CM019150.1, read as the reverse complement.
GCAGACTTTGTAAATAGTTGGACGGTGTTGAGGGAATTATTTGTTTAGCAGAGTGATGGCGTTTGGGGAAAAACTGTCCTTTGTTGCTGTTTTGCTAATGCACCAATTCACAACATTTTTCGGTAATAGGATGTATTATTTCTCCAAATGGATCTCCGCACTTGAAATATGTGTGAAGGTACCAGCAGATCTTCGTTCCCTTTATACGTTGATTTGACAATTCGGAGTCTGCTGTGGCAGGGATGTAAGAACAGAAGAGACCTATTCTGCCCCATCCTTGACAAGGTGAAAGTCTGGAGAAGAAAAGATTACACAAATATCAATTGCCGGGAACGCATCAACGTAATTTCTTCTGTCATCTTCTGTCTCAGGATTTGGAAGTCTGGAAAGATATAGTTATTAGAGAGATGGGGAAATATCTAGGTTTCATAATGCATGTTAAAAAAAGAGCTGCTTGACTGCTTTGCTTGCGGTTCTGTTTATTTAACAGTTGGCTGTCTGTCAAAAGTTGATTTACAACTCATTCATGGCCTGTTGTGGTCAAAAAGAACAAAGCAAAAACCTCAAAGCTTCCGGGATTTGATCGATAGCAGGACTGTTTACATTACAGAGTGACGTGCAGATTGGTTTTTAGTTAGCGATTAGATTTTGCTCTTCCCAAAGGTCTTGATCAGTCATCAATCAATCAGAATAGAGCTGCAACGGGTCCTTGGAGGTCTTCTAGTCCAACTGCCTGCTCAAGCATTTTAGACAACTGGCTGTCCAGCCTCTTCTTAAAAAAACCCCAGTGGTGGAGCACCCATGACTTCTGAAGGCAAGCTGTTCCACTGGTTAATTGTTCTCACTATAAGGATGTTTCTACTTAATTACGGGTTGCTTCTCTCCTTGATTAGTTTCCATCCGTTGTTTCTTCTCTTGCCTTCTGGTGCTTTGGAAAATAATTTGACCTCCTCTTCTTTGTGGCAGCCCCATAAATACTACAACACTGCCATCATGTCTTCCCTAGCCCTTCTGTTCTCTAGACTAGCCATACCCAGTTCCTGAAACCATTCTTCATATGTTTTAGCCTCCAGGCCTTTAACCTTCATAGTTGCTCTTCTCTGCACTTCCCTGCCCAAAAGTCTTAACACCAAGAAGAGCCTCGGTGGTGCAGTGGTTAGAGTCCAGTACTGCAGGCTACTTCTGCTAATCACCGGCTGCCAGCAGTTTGGCAGTTCGGTTCTCACCAGCTCAGGGTTGACTCAGCCTTCCATCCTTCCGAGGTTGGTAAAAGGAGGACCCAGATTGTTGGGGGCAATAATGCTGACTCTGTAAACTGCTTAGAGAGGGCTGTAAAGCACTGTGAAGCGGTATGTAAGTCTAAGTGCAATAGCTATCTTTTTTGAAATGCGGTGACCCAAACTGGATGCAGTATTCCAGGTATACAGTATTCCAGTCCTTGGGCTACATCAAAAATATATTTGAAAAAATGCACCGAGTGTGAAAAGAAAAGGCTTTTCTTTTTGGAAATGTATTTTTTTCTTACAGAATGCAAAAGTTTGTTTTCCAGATTTCTTTTTTTTTTTTAAAGTGGCTAAAGTAGAAATAAGATTGGATGGATCAAGAGATGGATCGAAGTTGGTAACTGGACTTCTTTTCTTGTTGGTTTGAAAAGATTTGCTGCTCATCCAAGTACCTACATAAGCTGATAAACTGAAGACCCTACTTTCAGAACAGCAGAGAAACATTTCAAACCAGGGGTGGTATTCAACTGGTTCGGACCGGTTCGGACCGGTTCGGACCGGTTCGGGTGAACCAGTAGTTCCGGTGATCATTTGGCCCTGCCCACCCATCCCTGCCCTAATCTGTCCTTTATTTCTGCATTTTGCAGCTCAGCTGATTTGCGTGGCACAGCTGTTTTACCCACCAGGGCTGTAGCAGAAGGTAAATATTAGAGCTGAAAATGGGCTGTTTTCAAATGCTGTGTGCCCGCGTGAAGTGTGCGAGCCTGCACGAAGTGCACGCTCACCAAACTGGTTGATACACTAGTTGAATCCCACCATTGTTTCAAACCAATAAGTTAAGAAGTCCAGGTGCCATGACTCAACTTCTCAACATGATGGAGAATCTTCATCGGCAAGAGATGGATCAGCAATATCTGTTTTGTTCATTAGCACAAACTGCTGCAACATAATTAGGCCTAAACAACATCAGTGCAACTTTTAAATTACCTATAGCGCAGGTGGTTATTCTGATATCATGAATTCTCATCTGAGCTGTGATATGCAAGTACTTAAATATGGGCTGCTCTGACATTGAGTGTACTTTTCCTGTTGTTGGCATGATCTGGCTTGAAGGTTTACCTTTTGTTATATTGGCTTTTGAATTTTGGATAGTTTTGTTCATTCGATTGTCTCAAAAGTGTTTTTCCCAAGAGGCACCTGGACTTTCTTGTTTTTCTTTGAAGACATTTCAATTCTCATCCAAGAAGCTTCATCAGCTCTGACTGGATGGTGGGGAATGGAAGGATTTCTATTCCTTGCAGACAGCTGGTCATTTGCATTCTTTTAGCAGGATGTTAAAGTCACCTGGAGATTTATTTGTGCCATCAGGGTAACCTGAATGTTGCAAATTGGTGTGGAGCCTTCTTGGAACTGTTGAAAGGACTATGTTGTAGATTGTAGATAGATGATGTCATATCCCTCCCCCTCTGTTAATGGAGGGTTGTTCAGTTTTGGCACAGATGGCCTCTTCGACCCCTCTTTCAAATCAGCAGTCCTTTGTGTCCAAAATATGGACTTGGTTGTCTTCAAAAGATGGCCTGTGTCTTTTAAAGGCAGGTGGACTGCTGAATCTAGTCCTGATGTGTTTGTTCTCCTATGTTGAGCCATGCATTTATGAAGTGGTTGTTTCGTTTCCCCAATGTGCACACGGCTCACTGCATTGTACTGCATATATCACGTTGCACAATTTCTGTCTGGGTGTTTTATCCTTGGGGTGGACCAGCTTCTGCCTTAGTGTATTATTGGGTTTGAAGTGTGCACGTATGTTGTATTGGCTGAAGATCCTTCTGAGCTTTTCTGATATGCTTGCAATGTATGGAATGACAACGTTGCTTCATTTATTGTCATTGTCTGTTACAGAGGAGTTCCTGTAGTGTCTTCTTTGAAATTGGATGAAGGCCCACTTGGGATAGCCACATATTTGAGAGGCTGCCACAAAGTAGAGCGAGAGTCAAGGTATTCTCCAAAGCACCTGAGGGTCAGGCAAGAAGCAACAGATGGAAACAAATCAGGGAGAGAAGCAACACAGAACTAAGGAGAAATTTCCTGATAGTTAGAACAATTAATCAATAGAATGGCTTGCCTCCAGAAATTGTGGATGCTCCAACACTGGAAGTTTTTAAGAAGAGATTGGACAACCATTTGTCTGAAATGGTATATAGGGCCTTGATGGTGAACCTATGGCATGCACGCCAGAGGTGGCACACAGAGCCTTCCCTGTGGGCACACACACATCACCAGCTACTCTTCTGGTTTCTGGCATGCCAGCCAGCTGGTCTTTGTGGGTGCCGGAGCACTGGAAAATGGCCCCCAAAACAGGCTGTTTGGGGCCTTTTGGGGCCTTTTTCAGGCTGTTTTGGGGCCTTTTCCAGCCTGTTTTCCAGCCCATTTTCTGGGCCATTTCTGGGCCAAAAACAACCCCAAAACACCTTGAAAAATGGCCCCCAAACAGCCCAAACCACCCTGAAAAATGGCCTGAAAATGACCCCAAAAGGGTTTGAAAACAGCCCCAAAACTGCCCAAAGAACAGTCTGAAAATGGCCAAAAAACAGGCATGCACATGGCGCTCCAGCATCCACGCACATGTACATGTATTCCAGTTTGGGCACTTGGTGCTGAAAAGGTTCACCATCATTGGTATAGGTTTCCTGACTGAGCAGGTGCTTGGATTAGAAGACCTTCAAGGTCCCTTCCAACTCTGTTATTCTATTCTGTTTCTAAAGCTATGGAAAACAGTAGTTTTTTTTTTCCTGAAGAAGAACCAGAACTTGTTGTTGTTGTTGTTGATGATGTAATTTTATGGGTGAGGCCTCTCCACATCTTCTGATTTTGCACTGCTTCTTCGAGTTGGCTGGTGTCATCTTTGATGGTGTCCAGCCATCATGTTCTTTGGTGGCCTCTTTTCATTAAGCTGACATTAGTGGGATTAGAATTACGCCTAAATAGTTTCTACATCAGAGGAAATGGGAAGCACAAATATATTCCCAGCAGGTTGCACTGAGAATAATGCTGATATTTATAAGAAGTGGTGGGATTCAAATTTTTTACTACCGGTTCTGTGGGCGTGGCTTGGTGGGCATGGTGTGGCTTGATCTGTGTGACTTGGTGGGCATGGCAAGGGAAGGATACTGCAAAATCTCCATTCCCTCCCCACTCCAGGGGGAAGGTTACTGCAAAATCTCCATTCCCACTCACTCCAAGGGAAGGATACTGCAAAATCTCCATTCCCACCCCATTCCAGGTGAAGGATGCTGTAAAATCCCATTCCTTCCCCACTCCAGGGGAAGTCTACTGCAAAATCCCACTCCCTCCCCACCCCACCCCACTAACCTGCTTTCCAGCTCCATTCTGCTGTGCAGGGCAACAAAAGAAGACCCAGCCGATCAGCTGGGACTTGGGAAGCAGAGAATAGATGGGGGCGGGGTCAGTCAGAGGTGGTATTTGCTGGTTGTCCAAACTACTCAAAATTTCCGCTACTGGTTCTCCAAGAACTGGTCAAAACCTGCTGAATGCCACCTCTGAATGGGACTAAAAATGACATAGAATGGAAAGAGGTGGGACGAAACAAATGCAGAACTTGGAGAACGAGGAGATACAGAGAAATGTTGGCTGCAAGCTTCAAAAGAATTTGCAGAGGTTGGGTTCATATCACGTTGAAAACCTAACAAAGATCTACAGAGAAAGGTTAATTAGTTGATGGACCAATTAGAAGAGACGGGAGCATAAAATAGGAGTATAAAAATATATCCGTCCTTTCTTGAGGATGAATTAGCTACGGGCAAATTAGCTACCAAAGGTTTCCTTTGCTTAGCTAAGCCCTATCAATGGCCAACGTGTCATCACATATTACTCAGTGAAAGCCGAGGGAAAAAAAAACGCCACTTTTTCCTATTAATAATGTAAAAAAAGGAGTACTCTTTGTGTCTATCTTCTTCTTGTGCCATATTCATCATCGGACGTTGGTGACAGTGGTGGTATGCTATCGATTTGGCCCAGTTCTGCCGAGCTGGTAGCACTGATGAGCAGTGGAGATTGAACCGGTTCTTTCCGCTGCTCTGCTGTTGGGCCCACCCGCCCACCCGGGCTCCCATACTCACTTTTATCTTCTGCTTTTGAAGCACAGCTGCTTTGGGTGGCACAGAAGAGTGCTGCGCGGCATCGGCTGAAGCGACCGGGAGAGTGCAGGCTTGCAGGAGGTGAGATGAAACACCTGTGCACCTGCACAAAGTGTGTGTTTCGCATGCATGTGCTGGTTCAAGGTGCTGGTGTTGACCTATAAAGCCCGACATGGCTTGGGTCCGGGGTACTTGCAGGAGCGTTTTCTGCCACCCTCGAGCTCCAATCACCCGGTGTGCTCCCACCAGCAGGGCCTCCTTGGGATGCCGTCGGCCAGACAATGTTGGTTGGTGGCCCCCAGGGGTAGGGCCTTCTCTGTGGGAGCTCCCACTCTGTGGAACCAGCTACCCCTGGGGTTATGGTTGGCCCCTGACCTGCGTTCCTTCCGCCACGATCTAAAGACTTGGCTGTTTTTGCAGGCCGGCCTGGATGGAGGGGGATTGGGGTTTTTAATTGGGCATTTTAATGTGGGATCTTATTATTTATTTGGATTGGGTTTAATACTTTTTTACTATTTGTATGTTATACTTCTTATGTGAGCTGCCCCGAGTCCTTTGGGAGATGGGGTGGCATATAAATCCAAATAAATGAAATGAAATGTGTGTGCATGCATGCAAAGTGAGCCCACCAAGCCATGCCCACCAAGCCACGCCCACCAAACCAATGGTAAAAGTTTTTGAATCCCACCGCTGGTTGGTGATCATGTTGGCGATTCTATTTTTATCAACAGCCGCACGAAAAGTGCTGTTGAGTTTTGTCCAAACCAATCCCTTAGATTTTGAAGCCATTGATGTTCTTCTTTTGCCTGGACCTTGTTTGGAGCTCGGTTGCAAAAGGGGGTCCCATGACTCCAGGACACTGCAATTGTCATAAATATGAGTCGGGTTGTGAAACATCTGAATGTAAACAGAGATGGGGGATGTTGCAACAGTCATAAGTGTTAAAAAAATGTTCATAAATTTTCAATTTTTTCAGTGCCATTGTAACTTTCAATGGCCACTAAGAGAACTTGTTGTAAGTCAAGGACTACCTGTATTAGGAACCAGCAGGCAGGCAATCCTCAACTTACGACCATTTGTTTAGCAACCATTCATACTTGTGCTGAAAAAAACCATGTCTTTGCACTTATGAACAGTTCTTGCACTTACGACCATTACACTTCTCCCATGGTCACAATTCAGGTGCTTGGCTCACATTTGCGACCAGGTGTAGTATCCTGCAGTCATGTGATTAGGCTTAGGATTTGATTAGGATTCACTTAACAACTTAATGACCTTGTCATAAGTCAGGGACTATCTGTATAGGGAAAAACAGGTGTTGCTGAACACATAACAATTCTTTATTGTAGTATTGTTTTACCTTTACCACTGTAATCGTCATAAAGGTGAGTCAATTGTGAAACATCTGAGAGTGTTGCAATGGTCATAAGTGTGAATTTTTTTCCATAAATGTTCACTTTTTTCAGTGCCATTGTGACTTTGAAGGCTCACTAAGAGAACATGCTGTAAGTGGAGGATTACCTGTATTCTAAAAATTCTGAATTTTTCATCTGAGTTCCATCAGAGTTGCTGCTCTAAGAAAGTTCAAAACGTGACTTGAGAACGAATGGGGAAATTCTTCTGAATCACTCTGCCATTATCTCCATGGTTAGTAGCATTTGCAATTTGCCCGCCAGGGCTGTCACTGAAAAAGAGAAGAGCATTTCCAGTCATCACAAGATGACTGGACGTGACACTGTCTGCACATTTGGGGTTCTGAAGATGTTGGACACTTCCTTTTTAACGTAAAATCTAGGCTAGTAACTGGCCCCTGGGGAATGTAGATTAGAGATATCATCCATTTCAATTATTGATTAATATGTCTATTCCTGAAAACTTGGGCTGAATCCTAGATAGAGAGAGACGCTAATGTGGGATTCAGACCAAAAAATACCAGAGGTTCTCAAGAAAGCAAAATTAGATCTATAAGAATAGAAGCAAATGTGCTCTTTCTCCTCAGAGATCCTTTAATAAGGATACATATTAATAATCAATGCAGGTAATCCTTGACTTACGATCACAATAGAGCCCGACATTTCTGTTGCTAGGTGAGACATTTGTTAATTGAATGTTACTCCGTTTTACAACTTTCTTGCCCCAGTTATTAAGTGAATCACTGTAGTTGAATAACTCTCAGGTCACGGGCTAATCACCACTGGGCCATGTGAGTGGCCGGCCAGCTGGTGCATGTGCCTGCATTTGCGTGCACAGCCCTGCTCATATGAGCCTCACTGCGGGTACTTCTGGTTCGTGCTCCCATTGCCATGAACATTGTGGGCGCTCACTCCCGTGCATGCCCACACACATGTGCATCCTGTCAGCATTCCAATGAAACTCCTCCTTTCATTCAGCACTCAGAAACAAACTTCATCCAAGTAAGAATTTATTAAGGAAGTCATACTGGCACATCTGGGAAAACCCAAATTGGAGAGTTCGGGGTTTTCCCTTCCCAAATGAAAATTCAAAACCCATCCCCTGCATCCACCAGACCATCACATGGCCCAATCAACCATTGTCCCAACTTGCGATATTCCTTCAACCACTCCTTTGCAGGTGCAGGGTAACTTGTCCTTGACTATATGTGTTGTGGTTAGCCAGCAGCAGGTGCGGACGGCTGAGGAGAGCAAGGACTCAGATGAGGGGCCAGGACCATTAGGGAGTGGGCTGCTGCCTTCAGAGATTGTGGGGGCTGGCAGCAGTGATGAGGAGGTTCCCAAGGAGCCTGTGCCAAGTGTGCATGCATGCAGGGCTGCTCGCAGGAAAGAGCAGCTGCAGCAGCATGGGCGACTCGGGAGTAAGGCTGCCCCTCCTTCAAGAAGATAAAAGCCAGCTGTGAATCGGACGTTCTTTGCAGGAAGCAAAGACGTTTTGAAACTCAGCCTCATGGAGATTGCAGTATCTTAGTTGGTATTTGAAGACTCTTGTGTTGTAAAATATTTCTAGGTGACCTTATCTGTTATTCTTGGCAGCCTCGCACAATTTTGGCGAGGCTTGTGCTTATCAAAGTTTATTAGTTTGCAGCAGCCTTTTAACTGAGGATTCATAAGAATCATTAAAAGGTTTCCATTCCCTTTGGTTCGTGTTTGTTTTATTGGAAAAGGGTTTGGGTCAGAACAATATGAGAAGAATGTTGTTATGTCTAATCTTCCAGCTCCTGTGGTGGAACTCATCTCCAGTGGGGATGAGTCTTCCTACCGAGATGAGGTGGACCAGTTGCTTTTGTGGTGTGGAGACAATAACTTGGTCCTCAACACCAATAAGACCAAGGAGCTTATAGTGGACTACAGAAGGAATAGATCAGACATCCAGTCCTTGTTTATCAATGGAGAGCGAGTGGAGCAAGTGGCCAGTTTTAAGCTTCTGGGTGTTACCATAAAAGAGGACCTGACCTGGGGTGCTCACATTGCAGCACCGGTCAAAAGGGCTCAGCAGAGATTATACTACCTGAGACTTCTCAGAAAACAACAACTGAATGAAAAACTGCTGGTGACCTTCTACCGCTGCACCATAGAGAGCATCTTAACACTGCATCTCTGTCTGGTTTGCCAATTGCACAGTGGCAGATAGGAAAGCACTCCAGAGGGTTAATGTCATTGCCCAGAAGATCATTGGTTGCCCTCTCCCCTCTTTGGAAGAGCTTTATAGCTTCCGCTGCCTTAAGAAAGTTCAAAACATTCTCAAAGATCCATCTCATCCTGGGCACCCTTTTTTTTTGAAACTATTAGCATCTGGCAGACGGTACAGAATAATAAAAACAAGGACAAATAGGCTGAAAAACAGCTTCTATCCTAGGGCAGTAGCTCTGTTGAATTCTACTGTATAGTGCAGTGTTGGTGCGGTGTCAGGGGTTTTCAATTCAATTTGTGGAGCGTGAAGGATGTGTGTTTGTGTTTATTGTCATGGTCATGATGTGCACTGAAGATGGTGTTTGATTTTGTGGTACAAGATGCAATGACAATAAACTAAACTAAACTAAACTAAACTAAACTAAACTAAACTAAACTAAACTAAACTCTTCATGAAATCCTCCCTCCCAAATTCCCAGGCACTAAGGTGTGGCAACTTGTAAGCTTCTGAATACAATATGGCTGCCAAAGCTGACATATCCCCTCATTCCCCTGCCCCTGCTGCAAGGCTGCCAACCCAGAAAGGTTGGGAAACTCTGTTTTATGTAGTCCAACCATGGTTGTGAGCCTGGGAACAGAGAAGCATGCTTTTTATCATGTTACTGCTGGCAGATATCCCTAGGGCTTGTATGTGTTCTTATGGAATTTATATGGCCACTCAACTTGAACACCGTGTATCTGGGTGACTTAGAAAATGAAAACAACCACAATAAATACTAATTTATGACCTGGCTCACAGGCTTACTCCCCTCCAATGAGAGTGTAGAGGATAGCAATTGTGGAAATAAAATTCAGAGCAATGAGCAATGAACCAATTTCTTTCCAAGCATCATTATTGATATATGGTGCATTCCTACAAGTAGTTACTACCAGAGGTCCATGCTTTGCTTTGTAGCAAGCCAACTTTTTTCAAAAAGTACTAAAGTACTAAAAGTACAAGTACTAAAATTAAATCAAATAGGTAGGGCCAGGGTGGGATTCTACCAGTTCGGACTGGTTTGGGCAAACCGGATGTTAAATTTGGAGGGGGAAAATCAGGCCTTCTGGAAGTCTGAAAGATAGGTATAAAGAAGGATGAGAGGAATAATAGTAATGCAAACTTACTAAATAATTTGACAGTGTTGTGGGAATTAGTTGTTTAGCAGAGTGATGACATGGGGGAAAAACCTGTCCTTGTGTCAGAACTTGGTTCCTTTTTATCAATCTTCTGAAGGGATCTTTTAGACAAGATTTCTGGCTTTTTGTACAGCCTGCTTATGTTCCTGCTTCATCTTTAAGTACCACAGCTTCAACCTAATCTCACAAGGCAAGAAATGAACATTACAAAAAATGGTTCAATTCCAACATGAGATGAGGTTCATAGAGACAAATGCTCACAATTTTAAACATTGTTAAGGGGAGAGGCGTGAATCAAAGGGACTCTAGAAAGACTTCATGAAACCTTATGAATTGCCAACTTAGTGGCTGTTATACTTCGGCATAAAGGAGTGTAAGCCATCCCAACCTGAAACAAGCAATTTAAGCAAATGACACAAATAAAAATGTTTCCAATGAATTATGGGCCTTTAGGTTCCAAAACTCCTGGATGATGGTTTGTTGAAATGATCCATTCTAGAGCATGTCAGAATACTAGAAAGGTGAAGGAGGTGGCAGGACATTTCTCTGAAGAGACTGACTGTGGTTATCAGTCCAACTTGACTTCCCACATTGCATTCAGGTCTTAGAGGAGCATTTTAGGAAACAATAGAGAAAATGCAAGAAAAAATAGGAGTTAATAATAATGCAATATTCCTTTCTGATGTCAAGGAAAAATGAAGTAGAATTCAGATGGGGTGAGATGGAAAAGAATAATCTCATTCAAGCACCAGTGCACGGGGAGAGAGAAACCTCTTGTCATTTGTTCTATACTCATTGTTTTGTTCTCATTCAGCCAATCTTTTAAATATGAGCCAACAATGTGCTGCAGCTGCCAAAAAAGCCAACACAGTTCTAGGCTGCATTAACAGAGGGGTAGAATCAAGATCACGTGACGTGTTAATACCATTTTACAATGCCTCGGTAAGACAACACTTGGAATACTGCATCCAGTTTTGGTCATCATGATGTAAATGTCACGACCCTAGAAAGAGTGCAGAGAAGAGCAAGAAAGATGATTAGGGGACTGGAGGCTAAAACATATAAAGAATGGTTGCTGGAACTGGGTATGTCTAATCTGATGAAAAGAAGGGTGACATGATACCAGTGTTCCGATATCTCAGGGGTTGCCACAAAGAAGAGGGAGTGAAGCTATTCTCAAAAAGCACCTGAAGGCAGAACAAGAAGCAATGGATGGAAACCAATCAAAGAGAGAAGCAACCTAGAACTAAGGAGAAATGTCCTGACAGTGAGAACCATTAATCAGTGGAACAGTTTGCCTCTAGAAGTTGTAAATGCTCCAACACGGGAAGTTTTTAAGAAGAGATTGGATAACCATTTGTCTGAAATGGTATAGGGTTTCCTGCCTAAGCAGGGGGTTGGACTAGAAGACCTCCAAGGTCCCTTCCAACTCTGTTATTCTGTTCTGTTCTATTCTATTCTATTCTTTCTATTCTATTCTATTCTATTCTATTCTATTCTATTCTACTCTACTCTACTCTACTCTACTCTACTCTACTCTACTCTACTCCACTCCATTCCATTCCATTCTCCCTTCCCTTCATCTATTCTATTCTATGCTATGCTATGCTATGCTATGCTATTCCATTCCATTCCATTCCATTCCATTCCATTCCAATTCCAATTCCAATTCCAATTCCAATTCCAATTCCAATTCCATTCCATTCCATTCTGTTCTGTTCTAGTCCAACCCCCTGCTCGAGAAGGAGACCCTATAGCATTTCAATTAAGTGCCTGTCCTGCCTCTTCTTAAAAAGTGTTGGAGCACCCACAACTTCTGGAGGCAGGTCGTTCCACTGGTTAATTGTTCTAACTATCAAGAAATTTCTCCTTAGTTCTGAGTTGCTTCTCTCCTTGATTGGTTTCCACCCATTGCTTCTTGTCCTGCCCTCTGGTGCTTTGGAAAACAGCTTGACCTTCTCTTTTTTGTGACAGCCCCTGAGATATTGGAGCACTGCTATCATGTCTCCCCTAGTCCTTCTTTTCATTAGACTAGACATACCCAGTTCCTGCAACCGTTCTACATATGTTTTAGCCTCCAGTCCCTAATCATCTTGGAGGAGGAGGAGGAGGAGGAGGGGGACTGTGGAGTTGTTGGTACTCTCTGACTTGGTTATTTGCTTGAAGACTTTTTGTTAACCAACTGGGTAACATTATCAGTGCAAATGACGATCAGTGATGACCATCCCTGATGAAGTTACTTGGTCTCATGATGAAACATGTGTAAGTAAACAAATATCTGCAAGTAAACGAACAAGCTCAGCAAACACCAAGGACTCCACATTGGTGATTTTATCCACATTCCTGTGGCTGCTCCAGTTTTATAGGTAGATTGGTTAAATGTAGTATTCTGCCCAGGAAGCCTTATAAGATGATGATGATGATGACGATGACGATGACAAAATGTATTCATTTTAATCTTCTGAGCTTCTGTTGCAATGTTAGAAGAGGAACTTCATACAAGAACCATGAAGGAGTTCTTGAGAAGTTATTTCAGTTTTCCTTGTATGTTAATGTTTGAGGAAGGTGTCTTATTGTGCACTTCAAATATAGGAGAAATAGGCACAAAATGACCCTGAATGTTTGCAAGTCGTCTGTTCCTTAGCAAAATCTATATTTCTCAATGTGCCCAGAGCATTCTGAAATACAGGCTTGGCACATGGGTCACTTTCCTACAAACGTGACTTTCTTCCTAATAATAGTTTAGTAATGTATGAGTAAGAGATGAGTAAACAGTGACTAAGGAGACAAATCGGGAAAGGGATGAATTAAAAACAGATGTCCTTTTTCATTTGCATTTCTTGTTTGATACTGACCAGTCAAGAGAAAGTGATAGGGTACAATAGGAATCATTTCTTTCTTTTGAGGATCACACTATTCTGGGGTAATCTTTGGGGTTAACATGCCACAGCTCCAGCTCCAGCCCCTCCTTTCTCTATCTGTTGGCCTGAAGTGGTATGTGTGAATGACCTTGGGAGACAGGAGGAAGAATGGTAGACTAGGCAATATAAAAGAAACAGCTGAGCCCACAGAAGGAATAGAGCAAAGGTCTTCAAACTTGGCAAGTTTAAAGCTTGTGGACTTCAACTTCCAGAATTCCTGAGCTAACATGACTGGAGGAGGAATTCGGGAAGTTGAAGTCCACAAGTCTTAAAGCTGCCAAGTTTGAAGACCCCTGGAATATAGACATGGCAAACATCTCAGAAGGAACCCTCTCTAATTTCTTAGGATGTAAAGGCAAGGGGGAGAAATGTCCTTCAGGCTCACAAGATTCTGTTAAACCAACCATGTACAGTTAGTCCTTGATTTACAATCACAACTGAGCCCAACATTCCTGTAGCTAAGCAAGACATTTGTTGAGTGAACTTTGCCCTAATTTACAACATTTCTTGCCACAGCTGTTAAGTGAATGACTGCACAGTCATAAGTCACTTTTTTCCAGTGCTGTCGGAACTCCGAATGGTCACTAAACAAGCTGTTGTAAGTCAAGGAGTACTTTTAATAAAGAAGGGTTCTAGGCTGGCAACGTGGAAAAGTTCATTTGTCACACGAAGAAATGGTCACATTTCAGAAGGGTGAGAAACCAGCCATCTTATTTTTAATCAACATCACAATCTCTGTATCGACCTTTGATAGATGACAAAAGAATTCTACCATGGTTTCTTCTCAACCAGCTCTTCCTGATACTATGTGAAGTTGGCTGGTAGTTGGCCATCAAAGTTGCTCTATAAGCCTCTCCTTATTCGTCATGTGTCAGCTTCCTTAGGCCTCTCCTTATTGGCCCTGTGTCAGTCCTGAAGCCATTTTGGAGCATCTTCAGGGCTGCTACAGCAAGGCTGGCTGGAGCTGTGGGAACGGGAGGGGGGGGAGATAGAGATAGCTGGGGGATGTGTAGCCAAAATAACATTCTTCCCTTGGGAACCAAGGGTGTTCTCACCAGGTGCTGGAAAGGCATGGACTAAAGCCAAGTGGAGTTGGGACTGTGACCTGATTGGACCATGTGATGGACACGTGACCTGAGGGCAAGAACTTTGGGTTTTGATTTAGGTGGGGAAAACCTTGGGACCTTCAGAGTCAGGTTTTCCCCAGCTGTGCCAATATGACATTCCTAATAAATTCATACTTTGAGGAAACTCCAAGCCTCAGCATTTTGATTGTGATTGTGTAGGGTCTGTTACTTGGAACCCTGACACCATGCTAGCTAGGACTCTGTTGGTTGCAGCACCAAATTTTCTTTTTTTTTTAATAAAGGTTTTATTTTTCCAAAAAGAACAAACATAACAAACAAACATAAAACACACAAATCCATATCAATTTCAAGTGTGTCGGTCGGTCAAAAATCATAGTGCCTTCCCCTCGTTATTCATACTCATTATTAAAAGGAAAAACCATTATCATTATTAATCCTCTACCATATTATAATCTCTAGATTGTTTCAACAGTTCTATCTATCTTTATATTCCATATATATCCCATATATTACCAAACTTTTTATCTAACCATTGATAAAACATGTTCCATATCTTATAAAACTGCTTTTCTTCTTGATCCCTAATTTCAAATGTTAGTCTACTCATTTCGGCACAGTCCAAAATCTTCTTAATCACTTCCTCCTGCATAGGTATCTTGTCATTTCTCCAATTTTTAGCAAATACAATTCTAGCAGCTGTCAGTACATTAACAATCAAGTATTTCAGTTCTTTGTTAAATGTCTCTGGTATAATTCCCAATAGGAATATCTCGGGTTTCAGGTCTATATGTTGTTGTGTCATTTTTTCTAACCACATGTGGATTTTAGTCCAGTATCTTTTAGCATCAGCGCAAGTCTACCACATGTGGTAGTAGGAGCCAGGTATCTGATGACATTTCCAACACTTATCCAATTTGTCCTTAAACATCCTTGCGATCCTTCTCGGGGATAGGTGCCACCTGTAAAACATCTTATACAAGTTTTCTTTATGTGCAGTTGACATTGTCGTTTTATAATTCTGATCCCACAGTGTTTGCCATCTCTCTAAATCTATGCCATAACCAAAATTTTCCCCCCAAGCAATCATTGTTTCCTTAACCTGTTCCTCTTCCATTCTAACTTCTAATAAATGACCATAGAGGTTTTTAATCACCTTTTCATTCATACCCATCAAAATTTTATCTAGTTCATTTTGCTTTTGATAAATACCTTCAGGACTGAAGGCAACACCAAATTTTCAAGGAGGCTTCAAGGAAGGAGCCCCAAAGGTGCTTTCTCAAGAGGCAACTTGGACTTCCTTTGTTTTTCCTTGAAGACCAGTGATGGTATGCTACTGGTTCGGACTGGTTCAGCTGAACTGGTAGTAAAAAAAAAAAGCCTCCCACGATCAGCTGAGAGGAGAAAGAAGAGAAAAGCATAGGATCGGTTCTCCCACCTACCCCTGCGCTTTTCTTTCTCCTCTCAGCTGATTGGTGCTGCAGGCCTCAGCTCATGTGTGGGAAGCTGTGCACCTGTGTTAGGTATGCATGCGTTAGGTGCACACACAATCACCAAACTGGTAGTGGAAGAAGGTAGGATCCCACTGCTGTTGAAGACGTCTTGCTTCTCATCCAGAACGGAAGAAGCTTCTTGGATGGGAAGTGAAATGTCTTCAAGGAAAAACAAAGATGTCAGAGTATATTCACGAACTGGAATAGAGCATGGTAACAAGGTCAGCCAATGAATAGGCATAGTAACTAAGTCAGCCAATGAGGACAGTTTGGAAACTGAAACTAGAAGTAGCCTAGGCGTGGCTCTATATTAAGCTCTGCAACTCTGCAGCTATGTGGAGCTCTGAGTCTGTCTGTTGAAAATGAAACTGCTTCTCTTCTCTGCTTGCCTGCTGAACTAAAGTGAAACTGATGTCTGTTTCTGAGCTGAAGCTGAGTTGCTGTTCTGCTCTGCACTTGTAACATGTGTGCTGAAGTTACTTGCAACATGCTTCTGTTTGAGTCTGCTCCATTCTGGAGAAATCTGCAACTGGTATTGTAAAATTTATTTAATATGTTTATAAAGACGTTAAATGAAGCATCAGCCACCTGTGTTTATTTTTCTGGCGCTAAATTTATGCTGCAAAACTCTGACCAGAAGAAAGTCCAGTTGCTTCTTGAAAAAGCACCTTTGGGACAAGCATGACCTAGATGACTGGAGAATCTCCATAGTCCTTCAGGAAGGAGAGATCTAAACCAAGTGAAAAAGCGCAGGGCATTTGGACGAATCTTTGAATCTAGACTTTTGACTGATTGAAGAGCCATCAATTCAATTATTATCTAAATTGCTGGCTGATATTTTTCCCCTCTTCCCCGGATAACAAGATGTGATTAGGAATGATCTGAAGGTCGCTTGAGGTAAAGGGGGGAGAGAATCTATAAAAGTGAAGCTTTGTTGTTGTTGAGCAACACACAGCAAGGGTTCGGTGATAGGATTTTTTTTTTATTTTTTTGTTTCAGAGAGATTTCTTTTCTCTTTCCTATTCGGTAAGTCAACCTCAACTAATGCAATCAAGCAATTGATGACTCTACTCATTCTGTTTTACATAGAATCCAATTTTCCCCTTTCTCTGCTTCTAAAACATTTCCTGCAGGCCTGAAGGACTATATACAGCAATGTAGATGAAAATGATGAGTGGATCCACATCGGTTTTTCTGAATGTTATTGCTTGCCAAGGCAGCTGTTGAAACTACTTTTATGAACATTTAGAGCAGCTGTCAACCTCAGTTCCTTCCTCAGTTAGAATTAGGGTGGAACATAGGACATCATCAGAGCTGGAAGGGACCTTGGAGGTCTTCTAGCCCAATCCCCTGCTGAAGCAGGAGAACCTAGATCATTTCACGACTGTCCAGTCTCTTCTTAAAAACCTCCAGTCATGGAGCATTCACAACTTCTGAAGGCAAGCCATCCCACTGGTTGATTGTTCTCATGGTCAGGAAATGTCTTCTTACTTCTAGGTGGCTTCTCTCCTTGGTTAGTTTTCATCCATTGCTTCTTATCTTGCCTTCTTGTGCTTTGGAAAATAAGGTGACCCCACCTTCTTTGTGGCAGCCCCTCAAATATTGGAACGCTGTTAATCATGACACCCTTAGTCCTTCCTTTCACTAGATTAGATATATCCAGTTCCTGCAATCGTTCTTCGTATGTTCTAACCTTTGTCCTTCTTCTTTGCACTCTTTCCAGAGTCTCAGCATCTTATTTATAGTGTGGTGACTAAAATTGGATGCAATATTCCAAGTTTAACGAGATCTTCATAGGTCTTTTCAAAGGTGGCTCCACTAGACCTCAGAAAGCGGATACCAGATCAAAAAGGGAAACAGCTTAATGTATAAATGGAGAAATGTTTATTGAGATTCTCAATCATCCAAGTCATGGTTGTCCCAAAGGTGCTTTATTTCAAAAGGCAACTGGACTTTCTTGAGTTGTTTCTCCCTCCCCCCCCCGCTTTGAAAATGTCTTGCTTCTCATTCAAGAAGCTTCTTCAATTCTAACTTCAGTTCTTCTCCTTCCCCCTGTTTCCTTGATTCTTGTGAATCGGTCACATGGAATCAACTCACAGGGCTTCTGAACTTAATCCTGGCTCCTGTGTGTTTGAGTGGTAAGGTGTGCACTGCCTGCTACTCACCTGATTCCCCCAGTGCAAAACTTTCCACCTGATTGACACTCATTCCTAACCCTGATCATGCTGATTGAAGGCAATGAATTGACAGCTGAGTAGTGCAGACAGACAGACAGATATATGATAGATAGGTGGACGGATAGAGATAGATAGGTAGGCAGACAGATAGACATATAGATACACATATAGATAGATAGATAGATAGATAGATAGATAGATAGATAGATAGATAGAGATATATATGATGGACGGATGGATAGAGATAGATAGATAGATAGATAGATAGATAGATAGATAGATAGATAGATAGATAGATAGATAGGCAGGCAGGCAGGCAGGCAGGCAGGCAGGCAGGCAGGCAGACAGACAGACAGACAGACAGACAGGAAAGACAGAGTGAAGGCTCCTTGATGCTCCCCGAACTTGGTTGTTTTCTTGCACACATTTCATTACCAAACTAGATAACTTCATCCATTTATAGTTTAGTATACAGCTGTCAAATTCAATTGCATCACGTGACTTATCGAGACGTATCGACACATATTTTGCCTTTGCGGAGCTGGGTAGGTGTGGCCTGCGCATGATGTATCTGGCCGCCAGTTTGTCAGGCCCATTCTAGTGGCTTGCCCTGTCAGTTTTAAGTGGGCGTGGTCTTGGTTGGACTGTTCACTGTTAGCATATTTGTCAGTTCCTTGATTGGGGGTATTGTTTACTTCTTGATAGTCAGTCTTATGTGAATCTTTGAGTTAATCTATGGCCATCTGGGGGCTGATTGCTTACGGGGAGGGGTGGTGGTTTTGTGCATAGTAAAGGCAGTGTGTATTAAATGGAAGATGGTATGTGCAGAGGAATGGTGGGATTCAATTTTCTTTTACTACCAGTTCTGTGGGCGTGGCTTGGTGGACATGGCATGGCTTGGTGGGTGTGGCAGGGGAAGGTTACTGCAAAAGCCCCATTCCTTCCCCACCCCACTAACCTGCTTTCCAGCTCCGTTCTCCTGTGCAGGGCAACCAAAGAAGACCAGCCAATCAGCTGGGACTCGGGAGGCAGAGAAGTGATGGGAACGGGGCCAGTCAGAGGTGGTATTTGCCGGTTCTCCGAACTACTCAGAATTTGTGCTACCAGTTCTCCAGAACTGGTCAGAACCAGCTGAATACCACCTCTGGTGCAGAGAGATGGTAAAATGCAGGACAGCTGTTGAATTTTCCAGAATTAGCTGTGCTGTTCAGGGGAATTTGTTTGGCTCTTTATGGCAAAGTGTGCAACAAGGAGACACTTCTGGCTTGACGTCAGACTCTGACATTCGATTGCAGGAGAGGCTGGAATTCATGCTGCTGTTCAGTCCAGTCTGGGTCTCTTCTTGGCCGGTCCTCCCTCGCTCGCTCGCTCGCTCGCTCCCTTCCTTGGGCAGTGGCCATTGCCTGACATACTCGCCTGATTAAAAAGGATGGAGAAGCGTTCCCTGAAACTTGATTTTCTTTTTTATTTAGATTCAACCTTGCCAAACGAGATCACCCTGTACAGGTCAGGAGCGAATTCCTTTCCTGGCATTTAATAATGACAGGCTGGTTGTCAGAGGAGCTAAATTATGACTGAAGAGAGGCTGCCTTTCGAAAGGCGCTGCTGACAGAGTTCAAGACGACAAGCCTGCGCTCCCGTGTTTGAATGTTGAGAGAGGGATCCGCTGTTTTACAAGACTGAATTCTCTCCTCAAGCCCATTTATACTTGGCAACTCCCCCTCTGTTCCCCTTCCCCCTTCCCCTTCCTCCTCTTCCTCCTCCTTCTCCTCTTCTTTTTCCTTCTGCCTCCTCCTCTTCTTCACTATCTCCTCCTCTTCTCTTCCCCCCTCCTCCTCCTCCTCTTTCTTCTCTCTTTCTCTTTTTTCTTTTCCCTCTCCTCCTCTTCCTCCTTTCCCTTCCTCCTTTTTTCTTCCCCTCTCTGCTCCCCTCCTTCTCCTTCCTTCCTCCTCCTCCTTCCCCTCCCATCCTCCTTCCCTTCCCCTTCCCCTCTCCTCTCCTCCCTTCTCCTTCTCTTCCTCCTTCTCCTTCTCTTCCTCCTTCTCCTTCTCCCCCCCACTCCTCCTCCTTGCTCTTTCAATCCTTGATCAAGGCTCTTTCCTAGATTTATCACATAATGGAGACATTCGGAACACATCCCCCTCAATATAAAAATGGATATGTTAGAATCATACCTGCTTGTCATGGCTCATTAATGATCAGAAACTGTCTGGCCACATCCCCTGAAGCTTCTTGGATAATATCATTGTGCAGGAGGTAAGCACACACACACACACACACACACACACACACACACATACATTGGTAGTTACAACTGGCCTAACTAATCCAGGTTCCCCTTCCTTTGGAAGTGAACCCTTGGCGAAGTCATTTCTTACTGACCTGGAAGGACCGCAAGCATAAGCAACTGAAGATTTATTTTATTTATTTAATTTGTTTGTCAAACATGTACAAGATAACAAGTATAAGTATGAAACGTGAACAAAGGGAGTAAATACAGATAAATGGGTACAGTAAGACAGGGGTGGTAGGCACGCTGGTGTGCTTATGCACGCCCCCTTTAAGGACCTCTTAGGAATGGGGTGAGGTCCATGGCAGATAGTTTGAGGTTGAAGCTGTGAGGAGTTGAGGCTGCAACAACGGAGTTGGGTAAGGTGTTCCAGGCATTGACTACTCTGTTGCTGAAGTCGTATTTTCTGCAATTGAGTTTGGAGCAGTTTACCTTGAATTGGTATCGGTTGCTTGCCCGTGTATTATTGTGATTGAAGCTGAAGAAGTCGTTGACAGGCAAGATGCTTAAATTGGACCACAGGCGGCACAGTTCCAGATTGTCCAGGCCAATTCATAGCTCCTTTCCCAGTGTTGCTAAAGATGCAACATTAGAGCACAATCTGGCTAGTTGTGTAATGGAATGGATTAATGGCCTTGAGGAAGAAGGAGAGATGCCACCTAAGAAACAAAACATCAGTCAAGGGGGACAGGAGCCCGCAATCACTCAACAGTCACAGAAACAAAAAAAATGAGAAAGGACCCACCTTAATGAATCACACACTTAAAAGTGGCAGACAAGAAGTCTGGACTTGCAGACTTGAAAGATCGATGTCAGCCAACCCCCATAGGTAAACTAGATGAGAAACAAGGATTAAATAAAGTAATTCTACTTCATGACAAGGCTACCGTATCGGAATCATGCAAGTCCAAAACTATAGGTAGACTTACAACCATTCATTTGCAATTGCAATAGCACTTAGACCAGTGGTGGGATTCAAAAATTTTTTACTACCAGTTCTGTGGGTGTGGTTTGGTGGGCATGGTGTGGCTTGGTGGGCATGGCTTGGTGGGCATGGCAGGGGAAGGATTCTGCAAAATCCCCATTCCCTCCCCACTCCAGGGGGAAGGTTACTGCAAAATCCCATTCCCTCCCTACCCCACTAGCCTGCTTTCCAGCTCCGTTCTCCTGTGCAGGGCAAGAAAAGAAGACCCAGCCAATCAGCTGGGACTCGGGAGGCAGAGAATAGATGGGGGCGGGGCCAGTCAGAGGTGGTATTTGCTGGTTCTACTGAACCATTCAAAATTTCCGCTACTGGTTCTTCAGAACTGGTCAGAACCTGCTGAATACCACCTCTGACTTAGATTTATATACCGCTTTATAGTGCTTTACAGCCCTCTCTAAGTGGCTTACAAAGTCAGCCTTTTGCCCCCAGCAATCTGGGTCCTCATTTTACCCACCTCAGAAGGATGGAAGGCTCAGTCAACCTTGAGCCTGGTGAGATTTGACCTGCCAAATTGCAGGCAGCTGACAGTTAGCAGAAGTAGCCTGCAGTACTGCACTATAACCACTGCACCACCGTGGCTCATTTAGTGACTCTTCAAAGTTACAACAGCACTAAAAAAAGCTTCTCACACTTACGACCATTCACTTGGCAAGTGGTTTATATTTATGATGGTGGCAGGGATCATGTGATCAGCTTTTGGGACCTTCCAACAAGCAAAGTCAAGGGAGAAGCCAGATTGGTTTAACAACCGGGTTATTAATTTAACAATTGCAATGGTTTACTTAACAACTCTGGCAAGGAAGGTGGTAAAATGGGGGGGGGACTCACTTAACAACTGTCCTGCATAGCAGTGGGAATTTTAGGCTCAATTGTGGTTGTAAGTTGAGGATTTGAACATGGCGCCTTATCTAACAAAATGAAATTCAATGTAGAGAAAAATTAGGTTTTACCCCTAGGCAAGGGAAAATCAAATATATAGGTACAGATTAGGTGAAGTCTGGCTCAATAGTAGTAACTGTGAGAGGGATCCTGGAATCCTAGTGGACAATCACTTAATTAGGAGCCAGCAGTTTGCAACAGCATCCAAAAAGGCCACTGCAACTCTAGGTTGCATTAACAGAGAGATAGATCATGTGAAGTACTAGTGTGGGAAGTCCCCCACCCCCGCATCCCAGAATAATGAAATATTTGGGGAAATATTTTTTTTAAAAAGCAGAATATTGTATTTCCCTAAAGGAGAAATGGAGAAACATGTTTTTAGAGGCAGAAAGCAGCCCCTGTCTTTCTTAATAGCCCACAGTGGATGCCAGCACTTAAGAGATAAAGAGCTTATTGAAAGAGGAAGACAACTATCTAGATAGCTCTATTCATAAGCAAAGCAAATACTGCTGGCAGAAATCAACTCAAGGCAAGATATTTCAAAACGCCTTGCAGCAAAGTTTGACAGCTAACGAAGGCAGAATGGTAGGATTAGAAAGCACCCCCTCACCCAAGATCCAACACAGGATGAAAGCCATTAAGGCACAATAGGAATTGTCCAACACCCTTTCACAACCCAAGCCCCTTCATTGCACCACCCCCAGAACAGTTCAAACTTCAAAGTCACGGAAACCTATAAAGATCCATCCACTCATTCAACCATTTGGTCAGCTGCGGTTGGTTCTGTTCATCATTAAACTTTCTTTCCAATCAGCCTCCATGTTTCTTCCAGCATCTTTCTCCCAGCTTGGAACTGTACCAGGTGGATTTTCCCTCCAACACTAATGCTGCTTTATAAAAGCCTTAGTGAGACCACACCTGGAATACTGCATCCAGTTTTGGTCACCATATTATAAAAAAGTTGTTGAGTCTTTGGAAAGAGTTCAGAAAAGAGCAACAATGATCATCAGAGGGATGGAGCAGCGGTGGGATTCAAATTTTTTTGAAAATTTTGAAAACCCACCAAGCCACGCCCACCAGTTCTGTGAGCGTGGCTTGGTGGGTGCACTGTCAGGGCTCCTGTCACAGCCTGTAAAGCACTGGACACATTTGCCAGAAATCACGCTACTCACAGTGAAGAGAAACACAATTATAAGGTTTAATGTAGGCTCCTTCCTCCAGCAAGACCCCGGCAGGGAATCCAAACACTGCAGGAACCACTGGAGATGTGCAGGATGTGGGGGAAGTGTAGAATGCCAGCCTGAAGGCGAAATGCGACAGCCGGGCAAACAGCCACAACGCCGCCTCCGCTCCTCACAGAAGGACGTCGGAAAGGAGGGATACAACTGGAACGGAGCTCCACATCTCAAGATGTTGTCGGGACTGGAGCTCAACAGCTCCAACAAATCCACCCCCATTCAGATCATAAGTCTCTAGCCGCATCTCTCAGAGTTAAAAAAAAAATGATTTATTAGGAGTGGCCACGTCAGTGTTAGCTGGATGCAGCCAACACTAAAATACATCATTCATTTCCCCCTTGACCCTGGTCTTCCCCCCACCCCCTAGATGTATATTCTCCAATGGGACACATCCATAGCCAAGAGTCATCAATCATGCTCTCCAGTAATATTCTTGCGTGCCGACAGCTTTGGGCTGCCAAGGCGATTATCTAAGGCATTTAAGGAATGCATTGCTTTCCCCCACTCTCTTTCTGCTGGCAACTAAAAATACCAAAGGGGTTTTTTTTTTAATTGACATGTGCTTTGCACGTGCGCGTGCAGGGGGTTTGCTACTGACCTTCTCCTGCAATGCTACACTCTCCCTGTGTCTTCAACAGCTGATGTGGAGCAATCCTCTGCGCCGCGCGAAGCAGCTGAGCTTGAAAACCAGGAAATAAAGGTCAGAATAGAGCCAGGGTGGGTGGCCTGGCCCTAGCAGCTGATCGTTGGAGCAAGCCAGTTTGCTCACACATGATCCTAGAAGCTACCGGACATGGCGTGGATTAACACCTTTAAATGGTGGTTTTGGGTGCTCTTTTTGGCAGTTCCTGGTAGCTACCTCTCCCTGACGTTAGCTGACTTTCATATTTCTCGTTGGGAGAGGGAGCTGATGAAGAAACTACACCTGCTACATTTTACGGGGGATGCCCTGGGAGATTATGGCCTTAAGGATGCCCAATTTAGGGTACTCCAATGGCTTGTGGACATTGACTTGCAATATCTAAGAGCCAGAGCTAACAAAACCTACTCTCCTCTGATCTTCAGCCAATTTAATAATTATGGACTGAGGATGGCTTCTTATTTTTACACTCTAAACATCCCCAAGTATAGAAGAGCTTTCTCCCAGCTTGTTTCAACGTCTTGCCCTCAGCACTACCGGACAGGCGATTCAAGAGGCTCCCGATAGTGAGCAGCTATGCTCCTGTGATAGAGCTGAGGTTGAAATTGTGGAGCATGTCTTTTTATACTGCCCTATGTATAACACAGGCAGAACTAAGTTACTGTCTCTCCTTGAAATAGACCGCTCCAGACCCAATGCTAGTAATTTGTTCTTATATTGTCTAGGGGATGGCTCTTCATACATCACTTCTCAGGTTTCCAATTTTTTTAAAGAGCTGTAACCATCAGAGGAGAACGCTGTAATTCCCCTCAGTCAAAGTTTCTGGTGACCCATTGTTCATGATTTTATTTTTCCCATGTTCTTCTTTTATTATACTTGTATTTTGGTCTGTGACCGCAAGAAATTAAAATAAATGAATGAATGAAGCTACCAGTTTGGCTGAACTGGTAGAATATCACCCCTGGGTTGGAGGCTAAATTATAAAGAATGGTTGCAGGAATTGGGATGCCTAGTGAAAGGCAGGACTAGGGGTGACATGATAGCAATGTTCCAATATTTGAAGAGCTGCCCTGAAGAAGGGAGAGTCCACCTATTCTCCAGAGCACCAAAAGACAAGAAACAATGGATGGAAACTAATCAAGGAGAGAAGCAATTTAGGACTAAGGAGAAACTTCCTAACAGAGAGAACAACTAACTAGTAGAAAATGGCTTGGATGAGCCAGTTGCCAAGCATCCGAATTTTGATCACGTGACCATGGGGATGCTGCAATGGTCATAAGGATGGAAAAACAACCACTTTTTTCAGTGCCCATTGTAACTTCGAATTGTCACTGAATGGTCGTAAACCAAGGGCCATCCGTGGGTTATTTGTTATGAGTCAAGCGTAAAAGCATTCCTTCCAATCAACTATCAAACTTGCCTGTTGGTTTCGTTTGTATGTACATTTGTTCTATCACAAGCGTTTCCCGGGTAATAAAAACATTTTATTCAAAGCAGATGAGAAAATAAAGGATAATTGAGACTTTCCCCCCTCCACCTCCCTTGTCCAGCTGCTATTTTTTTGCTTTTGTGTTCCAGATAGTACTAATCATCATCTAATGTTGGTTATCAAGGCAGATGTTTTCAACTTCCTTGCTGTTTCAAATGGGATGACAGCCTTTGCTTTAAAAGCAATAAATGGAGCAAAACCTGGGAATTTTACCAGGATTCTATAATTGAGTTCGGACAGCTACATTTAGGGCACAAAAGAAAATGTTGTTTCTGCTCCTTTCCTCAATAATACAGAGTTTATTGATAGAATAATGAGGTTCTGTGTCATAATGAGATGTAATAATATTGGACTTGTGCCTAAGTCATTGATTTCTAGGGCTACTGAACTGCGTGCTGCAAAATCTGGACAACCACTAGTGAAGAGTTACTGTACTCTCAGAAGAAGAATTTGGAGTCCTAATTCAAGCTGGGGTTTATTTTATTTATTTATTTTTTTGATTTGTCAATCGCTTACAAGATAATAGATATAAGTATAAACATGAATAAGAATACAGGAAATAGGTACGAATAAATGGGAACAAAAGGACAGGGACGGTAGGCACGATGGTGCACTTATGCACGCCCCTTACAGACCTCTTAGGAATGGGTTGAGGTCAATAGTGGATAGTAGTGGATAGTTTAATCAATCTATCTATCTATCTATCTATCTATCTATCTATCTATCTATCTAATTTTATTTTATTTTATTTTATTTTTTTGATTTGTCAATTGCTTACAAGATAACAGGTATAAGTATAAACATGAGTAAGAATACAGGAAATAGGTACGAATAAATGGGGACAATAGGACAGGGATGGTAGGCACGATAGTGCACTTATGCACGCCCCTTACAGACCTCTTAGGAATGGGGTGAGGTCAATAGTGGATAGTTTGAGGTTAAAGGAATGGGGGTTAGAGGATGTAGCAACAGAGTCCGGTAGCGCATTCCAGGCATTGACCACCCTGTTGCTGAAGTCGTACTTTCTGCAATCCAGCTTGAAGCGGTTTACATTGAGTTTGTATCTGTTGTGTGCTCTTGTATTGTTGTGGTTGAAGCTGAAGTAGTCATTGACTGGTAGGACATTGTAGCAGATAATTTTGCCAAGTATAAATCAGAATGAAATCCAAACATGTTGTCGGGAAAGGAGATATATTTATTTCCAAAAGCAAAGAGGTTTGCCTGTCAGGGTAACTTCAGAGAAAATGAAGTACAGAGAGGTTGTTAGAATGAATAGAATAGGATTGGAAGGGACCTCAGAGGTCTTCTAGTCCAACCCTCTGCTCAAGCAGGAAACTCTATACCATTTCAGACAAATGGCTGCCCAATTGCTTCTTAAAAACTTCCGGTGTTGGAGCATTCACAACTTTTGAAGTCAAGGCTGTTTCACTGTTTAATTGTCCTCACTGTTAGAAAGTTTCTCCTTAATTCCAGGTTGCCTCTCTCTTTGGTTAGATTCCATCCATTGCTTCTTGTTTTGCCTTCTGATGCTTTGGAAAATAGGTCGACCCCCTCTTCTCTGTGGCAGCCTCTTAGATATTGGAAAACTGCTATGATGTCACTCCTCGTTCTTTCCATTAAAGTAAAGGTACCCAATTCCAGCAACCGTTCTGTATATGTTTTAGCCTCCAGTCCCCTAATCATCTTGGTTGCTTTTCTCTGCACTCTTCCTACCTTATAAACTTCATAATAGAATAACAGAGTTGGAAGAGGCCTTGAAAGTCTTCTAATCCAAGTCTTCTAATCCAAGTCTTCTAATTCAAGCAGGAAATCCTATACCATTTCAGATAAATGGTTGTCCAATCTCTTCTTAAAAACTTCCAATGTTGGAGCATTCACAACTTTTGGAGGCAAGTCGTTCCACTCATAACATATGAATGGTAGCTCACATGGTTAGGATGCTGGGCTGACAATCCACAGGCTTTTGCTCAAGACCTGTTTGCTGCTGCATGGCAGGGTGAGCTCCCATCAATCACTCCTGCTCCTACTGACCCAGCAGATGGGTACCACTTCATTGAGCAACTTAGTGGGGACACAAAAGGAGCCCACAACTGGCTGTCCCATGGGCCACAGTGGTGTCACTGGCTGATCCTTAGCCATAAGTGAACTAACTATTTGTCAAAGCCCCTGAAGACAAGGGATAATGGAGGGAAGCTGATCAAGGAGAGATTCAACCTCGAAATAAGGATAAATTTTTTGACCGTGAGAGAAATCAACCAACAGAACAGAAGTTGCCTTCAGAAGTTGTGGGAGCTTCATCCCTGGAGGCTTTCAAGAAGAGACTGGACTGCTATTTGTCAGACATGGTCAGTGGTGGGATTCAGCTGGTTTACACCGGATCGCGCGAACCGGTAACAAGAATTTGGCGTGGGTCGCTGAACCGGTAGTGTCATGCCCCTGGTGGAGACTGACTCTGAGGAAGAGGAGGAACAGCCAACAGGGAGTGGGAGTGTGGCTCCAGAGGTGGTGGAGGAGACTGGGGAAGGGCAGAGGCCGGCTGAGCAGTCAGAAGAGGATCCAGGCCCATCTCCTATCCATCCCAGGGCATGCAGGGAGGAGAGGATCAGGGAAAAGCGTGGTCTACTTGGGAGGAGAGGGCCATGACCCTCCTCATGGGTTGCAGCTGTGAGCTCTGTGTAAGAGTTTGTAACTGCACAGTCAGAATTGCTGGAGTCAAAGTTAGTGTTTCCTTTGAAGGAGGTTTATCTTTGTTGGAGTTCTTCCCAAGGACTTTCCCTGATTATCTGTTTGGAATGTATAATTACCTATCTTGGTTTGCTTCGGAACTTTCATCGAGACGGTTTGTTCTTGTTTTCCTTTTGCCTCCTTATTTACTTTTGGGACTTTAAACTGTGACTAATAAAACAGTTAAGTTGAAGGCACTGCCAGACTTTAATTCATGTTTTGGGTTATTTTGAGGGACTATGGGTCATCACAGGTAGTAAGTTCTGGCTGGCCATGCCCCCGATCCAGTTGCCCTCCTGCCTGATGCACGCTTACCCGCCCGCCTGATATTCGCCTAAGGTATTTCTTTCTTTTCTTTTTACCTCCCAACAATCAGCTGTGCATAGATCAGCTGTGCTGGGATTCCACTTGCTGAGGCCCAGAAAGCAAAAAATGGAGGGAGGAGCTCAGCTCCCCCCTCCATTTTCTGCCTTCCAGAGCTCCAGAGGGGCCTTAGGGGAGTAAAAATGCCCCCTCCATAGGCTCCTCTGAGGCTAGGAAGCTCCCAAAAATGGGTGGGGGTGGCAAAAAACCAAAAAAAGCCACACCCACCCAGTTACATGGCCACGCCCACCAAGCCATGCCCACAGAACTGGTAGTAAAATTTTTTGAATCCCACCACTGGTGTAGGGTCTCCTGCTTGGGCGGGGTGGGTGGATTGGACTAGATGACATACAAGGTCCCTTCCAACTCTGTTAATCTCTTAAAAATATCCAGCCTCCCTTGAATTCCTTTGACCCTTATCTAACTCCTTAGTTGAGAAGATTCCTGCATGGGCCATGATTAGCAATAAATAAATTTAATTAGACTTTCATTTTTGTGGACCTGATCTCATTGTAGCTGACAGCAGAAGAAGCACATTTCCTTCCCTCCAGATCCCACCTCAAGTCATCCACTAGCAAGACCGATGCAATCCCATGTTTGGGCCTAGAATTTTAAAGAAAAGGACTCAGATAATCAACTTCCTCCTAGGTGCTCTGCACTTAAAATAGCCATCAACGACAACCTTTGAAAACTGACTTCTGCGTGCCAACTGTGTGCTGTGGTTTTGAGCTACAGCCAGGAGTGGGATTCTACCGGTTTGGACTGGTTTGTGTGAACTGGTAGTTCCGGTGATGATTTGGCCCAGACTACCTGCCCTGGCTCTTTCCTGTGCTTTATTTCCTTGTTTTGGAGCACAGCTGATTCACAGAGCGGTTTTGCCGTGCCTCATCTGTTTTACTCACCGGGATGCAGTAGAAGGTAAGTATTATAGCTGAAGATGGGCTTTTAAAAAGGTTTGGTGTGTGCGCACATTTGAGCACTGAACCGGTTGTTATACCAGTTGAATCGCACCACAGGCTACAGCCCTTTGGAACAGGAAATATACTACAGCTGAGGTTCAGGATATTTCTCCAGGAAGAAGTGAGCAGTCTTGAGATCCCCCATCAAATTCAAATGCTCGTTGTGTGGGAGGCTGGTTGTTTGGGTGCTCCCAAGATTGATGCTATTTATAAGACACTCCGTGTGAATTTTGGTTAACGATGGATGTTGCTTTTTTCCAGAGAGGTTGTTATGTTATGCAAAGAGGGTGGTGATGTAAAGCAGGAATGAATGATAGTGTTCTTCATACATTTTACTATAGGAGAGGGGTGTCAACCTTGATTTCATTGAGGGCTGCATCAGGGTTGTGTTTGACCTCAGGGGTGGGGTGGGCATGGCCATCTCGATGTCACTCATGTCAGGGAGCACCTGTGGTGGCCAAGTGCTAAGGCAGGACTTCCCTCAAACCCTCCTTGCCTCTCATTATAATCTTACTTCCTCCCTCCCTCCCTTTTCTTCTTTTTCCTTCCCTCTTCATTCTCCTTTCTTCTTCCTTCCCCTCTTTCCTTCTTTCTCCTTCCTTGCTCTCTTCCCATCTTCTCTTCTTTTACTTTCCTCTTTCCCTTTCTCCTTTCTGCCCCTTCTTGCATGCTCAAATGCAAAAGGGGAAACATTTCTCCTTTTGTTTTGTTTTTAGTTTGTTTTGCTAGTCCTCTGCCAGTGAAAATGGACCCCAGAGAGGGGTGGCCGTGCATGCCCCAGGCCCTGTTTTTAGCTGTGACAGCCTTCTGCAACTCACTGCCAGTGAAAACAGGGCTCAGGGGGGGCACTCATGGCCCTCCTGAGCTCCATTTTTGCTGGCAGAGAGTTGCAGAAGGAAGGATTTATACTCCTTGCAAACAGCTGGTCATTTGCATCCTTTTAGAGCAAGGGTCTTCAAACTTGGCAAGTTTAAGACTTGTGGACTTCAACTCCCAGAATTCCTGAGCTAACATGGCTGGAGGAGGAATTCTGGGAGTTGAAGTCCACAAGTCTTAAAATTTGAAGACCCCTGTTTTAGAGGGTCGTTGAGGCCCTCTAAACTCCCATTTGCACTAGTCAGGTGACCCTGAGGACACTGATAAAACTCCAAGTGGCCTCAATGGCTCTCTAAAAAGAATGCAAATGACCAGCTGTCTTCAATCTCTTTGTTGTTTGGAGAGACTGTGATGGCCAAAATTTGCTGCCCCATTCCTACAGGAATGTTGAGTTTGCCATAAATTCACACTAGAAGCTAGTTGTCAGTGTTCCATTAGTTCTCCATTCTAACTCTAGATCTCCAGCTTATCAGATTTACCTGAAAATGTCACATATAACAATTCTTCCAATATATCTGATTGCCAATGTTCCATGCATTGGAAATTTTCCATTTGTTTACTGACTGCTCAAAGTTACAATAGCGCTGAAGAAAAGGGACATGACAGTTTTTCACACTTATGACCATTGCAGGATCCCCGTGGTCATGTGATCAAGATTTGAGGCTTGGCAACTGCTTCATAGTTATGATGGTTGCAGTGTTCCAGGGTCATGTGATCCCTTTTTGCAAACCTTCTGACAAGCAAAGTCAATTTGGGAAGCACCATTCACTTAAGACTGTTTTACTGAGTTAACAAGGGCAGTGATTCACTTAACAATTGTGGCAAGCATGGCTGTAAAATGGGGCGAAAGTCACTTAACAATTGTCTCGCTTAGCAGCAGAAATGTTAGGCTCAGTTGTGGACTGCCTGTACATTGTCCTTCTCCAAAACCTTCTTCAAAGTCTATTTAATTGTATATGTTGTTTCCCACTATTTATCTAGCTTTTGGTTTACCTAGTCTACCACAGCTCAAACAGTTTTGCATATCTTCCCTCCCCCGCCAGCTGGCATGGTTATCTTAATTTTTTTTCTTGGTTAAAACCAATTTGAGTTTCCGTTCAAAGGAAGTATATTGGTTTCTTGCATTCAAGTTTTCGAATATACTAGAACAGGTTATCAAACTCAAGGCCCACAGGCTTGATCTGGCTGTGGGTTGATTAGCTGTGGCCTGCAATCCCTCCCTGCAGTGGTGGGATTCAAAAATCTTACTACCGGTTCTGTGGGCATGGCTTGGTGGGCATGCCTTTGTGGGCATGGCTTGGTGGGTGTGGCAGGGGAAGAATACTGTAAAATCCCCATTCTCTCCCCACCCCACTAACCTGCTTTCCAGCTCCATTCTCCTGTGAAGGGAAACAAAAGAAGACCCAGCCAATAAAGTGGGACTTGGGAGACTGAGAATAGATGGGGCGAGGCCAGTCAGAGGTGGTATTCTGAACTACTCAAAATTTTGCTAACAGTTCTCCGAACTACTCAAAATTTCTGCTACCAGTTCTCATGAACTGGTCAGAACCTGCTGAATACCACCTCTGCTGCCCTGGAAACAGCGAAGGACCGGCCCATAGTGCCTCTGCCAGCAAAAACAGCTCTGTTTTTGGCCACAACAGCCTCCTGCAATGCTCTGCCAGTGAAAACAGAGCTCAGAGAGGCTGCACATGGCCTGCCCAGGCTCAATTTTTGCTGTCAGAGGGGAGCAGGAGGCCATTGCAGCTGAAAACAGAGCCTCTATGAGTGACATCAAGCTGGCCACGCCCCCTAGCCACACCCCCTAGCCCCCGAAGGTCAAACACAACCCTGATGCGGCCCTCAATAAAATTGAGTTTGTCACCCCTGTGCTAGAAGTAGGGAAAGGGGTTCAACTCATTTCGAACAAATACATTGTCTTGATAGTTGGATTAGGAGAAGAATTCCCCTTCAAGCAGTGGTGGATTCTACTGGTTTGGACCGGTTCTATAGAACTGGTTGTTACGATTCTGTGCAGTTCGGAGAACTGGCAAATCATGCCCCTGCCTGGCCCCGCCCCTCTCTGCCCACCCCTCCCCTTCCCACCCAGTCAATCCTTATTGCGCATGCACGACATCGTGCGCATGCCCAACATCGCTGACTGAATTCTCCTCCACCCAGTCACTCCTTAAAGTATTTCTATTTTTTTCTCCTGACGATCAGCTGTTTGCTGTGCTGGGATCCCCCTCACTGTCTTACTGCTTCACCCAGGAGGCTTCCCTCAGGGAAGCCTTCTAGGAGCAAAAACGTCCCCCCAGGTGGCTTCCCTGAGGCCCAGGAGGCCAAAAAAAAACGGAGCCTGTGTGTGTGTGTATGTGTGCTGTGCCCCCAACACTGTTTTTTGCCTTCCTGGGCCCCAGAAAAGAAGAAGAAGCCTTGCCCACCCAGTCACATGGCCATGCCCACCTAGCCATGCCCACAGAACCTGGTTGTTAAAAAGTTTGAATCCCACCCCTGCCTTCAAGTATTTGTGATGGGGGCGGGAGCAAAAACAGAATGAAAGCCAGGAATAACACAACAAATACATTTTCTAGCTTCTGTAGCAGGGTTGGGTCACCACAGCTGCAGCCCAAGCGAGCCACCTGCTCTTCAGCTGCTTCCAGTTTTTAATTTCAATCCCTAGAAGGGACCAGTTCTGGTTTTTAAGCTTTTACCAAGCTTGAGAGAATTGCTTTTGCTCAGATTAAGTTGAAAAACCGAAACCAAACAAAGCAAACTATGCTTCAAAACTCAGATTAGATCACGGGCGGGCGATAAAATTAAATTTTAGGATTTAATCCTATTTGGAACGGGTTGTATTTAAGTCTTATTGATTGAAACAGTTCTGTTCTAAGCACAATGAAATCCAGATGAAGTCCCTTTTCTTTTAGATCTGTTTTCTTTCTTTTTTTCTTTTCCCTTTTCCCTTTTCCTACATCTTAATGGTAATCCCTACAGGGCCAGACCTTGGTTAGATCAAAAGCTGAAAGAGTCTAGTATAGCTTATTTTTTTTAAAAAAATGCTGAAGTACAATGCTATTTTCGTTGGGGTTGCTATAACGTAGCAGAAACAACACAGAGTTTCGTAAGTTTCCTAAAGCATAGGTTTTTGCAGTCTATAGTTTATCATTTGCAGACTAGAGTTTTCACAGTTTATTATTGATAAATGGTCCATAATGTAGCCCAGAATCAGCAGATGTATGTGTGTGGGCGTGGGTGTGTTTTGTCTTACCTTTATTTTACCACAAAGGTTCATGAGGACTAGTTCATCAGCCTGAGAATGTTTTATCAGTAGAGGCTTTCAGGTAAAAAGGGAGGATTTTTGCCCTAGGCAGAATCAGATTAAAAGACCTCCAAAATCTTTCTTGGTGCTATAATTCCAAAATTGTATCTTTGGGTAAAACAAACTGTTATGTATGCAGGTTTAAAGTCATTGGTTTAGTTTGAACTGTTCTTGTAAAATGTAAGAAATGATTGGTTTAAAAGTGCGGAAAACCCTGCACTCTGATTGGCTGGCAACGGCTGCTGGCTATAAGTAGCCGCAGCCCAGCCAAAGTGGGTTCATTCTGAGCTGTAGTCACTAATAAACAAAGAGCTTGAAGCACTCTGCATCTGTCTCTTCATGCAAACTTAACACTGGCGACGAAGGTGGGATCTCCCTGAAGAAGAAAGCAATGCGGAACAGAAGAAGAGAGAGATGGCTGCACTGAACACACCCCCAGCCCCGTTCGATCCGACAGCAGAAGACTGGGAGTCGTATGCAGATCGTTTCCAAATGTATCTGGAAGGAAACGATCTCGCCGACATTTCCGAGAAGCGGAAGAGGGCGGTCTTTCTCACGCACTGCGGTCCGGCAGTTTTCAAGATGGCAAAGGCATTGGCGGGAGCTGCAGATGTGAAGGTAATGGAATGGCCTGACTTAGAAAAGTTGTTAAGAGCCCATTACGCCCCACAAGTATCGTGCCTCATTAAGAGACACGAGTTTTACCATCGGGATCAAGGGGAAAGCGAAAACATAAATGACTTCGTGGCAAGTTTAAGAGACATTGGGGTGCATGTGAATTTAACAATTTAGAAGAGGCCATGCGCGATCGATTTGTTCTGGGCCTTAAAGACAAGGTGCTTCAGAGCAAGTTATTACTAAGACCTAAGATCACGCTGAAGGAAGCAATAGAAGAGGCCTCTTCAGCAGAAGCTACAAAGTCCTCAGCAGTGGCCATGAAGAAAATCAACAAGGCCACAAGCCATCCTGATGTGGAAAAGTCCACAACAACTCATTGTGAGCAAATAGATTCTGGGTCAGACTGTAGTGAGGTGGAGGAAGGAATTTATAGACTCAGAATGGAGCAGAAAAAGAAAGACCTGGGAAGAAAGAGGCAAGATTTCTACTGCAGAGGTTGTGGGGAAGCCCCCCGCACTGAATGCAAGTTCCTAGATACCATCTGCCTCCGTTGTGAAAAAAGAGGACACCTAGCAAGAGTCTGCAAATCATCCAGAACTCCACCCAACAGAAGGAAGTTTCCTGACAAAGAATTCAAGCCCAACAACCTCAGTGAGAAAATGGGGCGCAGCACAGAAGCCAAGGGGAAGAATGAAACTCATCAGACAGTAACTATTGGTCATTCTTCTTCTATCAATAACAGAAAAGTGCATGTCAAGGTACTAATTGAAGGAAGGCCTTACCAAATGGAAGTGGACTCAGGCTCATATTTATCTATGGTGTCATGGGACACTATTCACAGACTACTCCCAAACATTCAGAAGAAGCATTTCAAGAAGCAAGCACTGACTCTTAAAGACTACCAAGGGAACAAGATTCCAGTAGTTGGAACAAGAGAATTCAATGTGAAGTTCAAAAGCCACACCAAACGCTTGCCCCTGACCATCGTGGACAAGGATCGCCCAAGCTTGCTGGGACTTGAGTGGTTCAATCCACTAGGCATCGAGGTGACTGGCATCAATCACATGAGCAACACTGAATGGGAGGAGGCCTTGAAGTCTGAGTTTCCAGAGGTCTTCAGTGAAGGATTGGGCAAGTATATGGGGACCCCTATCACTTTCAATCTAGATTCCAAGGTGCCACCAATTGCTTAAAGCCCAGAAGGGTCCCATTTGCCTTAAAGGAAAAAATTGATGCACAATTAGATAAACTAATAGCTCAAGGAGTTTTAGAGCCCACTGACCACTCCAGGTGGGAGACACCCATAGTCACACCAGTCAAGACTGATGGGTCAGTTAGAATCTGTGGAGACTATAAGGGGACATTGAACCATGCGCTTCAACAGAGCATATCCAGTTCCAGTGGTGCATCATTTACTACATTCACTTGGCAGGGGTACAGTCTTTGCCAAACTGGATCTGGCCCAGGCATATCAACAATTAACAGTTGATGATGCCACTGCAGAGGCCCAAACCATTGTGACTCATAGAGGTGCTTTCAAATGTAAAGGTTACAGTTTGGAGTAAGCGTGGCACCAGGCATCTTCCAAAGCCTTATGGAAAGGATGCTCCAAGGACTGCCAGGGGTAGTACCTTACTTTGATGATGTGTTAATCTCTGCTGAAAATGACACTCAGTTACAAGAAACTCAGAGAAGTCCTTACCAGATTCAAAAAGTGGGGTTAAAAGTCAAGGAAGAAAAATGCACTCTTAGAACTGACAAGGTTGAGTTCTTGGGCTATATGATTGACAAGCATGGTATCCACCCCACAGATGCCAAGGTTCAGGCAATCAAAAGCCCCTAGACCAAAATGTAAAACAGATTTGCAAGCCTTCCTTGGACTCATTAATTTTATCACATGTTCCTACCTCAGAAGGCAACCATTGCAGAACCACTGCACAGATTATTAGACAAAAAGTCTGTGTGGGTCTGGGGCAGAAAAGAACAATCTGCATTTAACAATATTAAAAGATTAATCACGTCTGATGCTGTACTGATACAGTTCTCTGAGAATTTGCCTGTTGTACTGACTTGTGATGCATCCCCTTTTGGAGTTGGGGGGTTGAGCCACAGGCTTCCCAGTGGGAGGGAAGCTCCTATTGCATTTTACTCTCACACCTTGACCAAAGCAGAGAGGAACTACAGCCAACTGGACAAGGAAGCCTTGGCAATTGTTGCAGCTGTCAAGAAATTCCATGAGTATTTATATGGGAGAACATTTACCATTGTCACAGATCACAAACCTCTGTTAGGCATTGTGGCAGGAGACAAACCTATGCCCACTATCCTGTCACCAAGAATGCTGAGGTGGACTGAATTTCTTGCTGCTTATTCATACAAACTCATCCACAGGCCTGGCAAAGACATTGGGCATGCAGATGCTTTGAGTGCTGCCCACTTCCTTCTCACACTGAGGACTTTGCTCCTGAGACTTACACCTTTTCCTAGAAACTGTTGCCAAGCTTCCAGTACACTGCTGAAATTGCCAGAGAGACTGCCAAAGACACTGTATTGGCTCCTGTTATAGGCTGGATTAAGAAAGGTTGGCCTCTTCAAGATCTACCTCAACTTGCCCAACCTTTAAATCCAGGCAAACTGAATTATCTGTATTAAGAGGATGTATTTTGTGGGGTAACAGGGTGGTTATTCCTACAAAACTGCAAAAAGAGGTTTTGGAAATGTTACATGAGGGTCATCCAGGTATTGTCAGAATGAAGGGATTGGCCAGGAGTTATGTATGGTGGCCAGGTATTGACAAAATGGTTGAAAACTGGGTTGCATCTTGTCCCAACTGTCAGGTAGTCGGCCTCCCCACCTCCGCCCCCACACAGGAATGGGAATGTCCTAGGGCCCATGGTCCAGGATTCACATTGATTTTGCTGGCCCTACCAGAGGGCACACTTTCCTTATTATAGTTGATGCATATTCCAAATGGCTAGAGGTTATCCCTATGGCATCCACCACAACTGAAGCTGTCATCAAACAGCTTAAAAAGCTTTTGTAACTCACGGGTTACCTGATGTGCTTGTTTCTGACAATGGCCCTCATTTACATCCAACCTTTTGAATCTATCTAGCACAACAGGGTATCAGACATGCCCTGACAGCCCCTGGGCATCCTTCGCTAACGGCCGGCTGAACGTATGGTTACGATTTACCAAGGAAAAACTTCAGCAATTGGGTCCAGGGGATATCACTGAGAGAGTTGAAAACTTCTCAGTGTTCAGCATATCACTCCCAACCCTCAACAATTTGTCCCCAGCTGAATTGTTGATGGGTAGGAACCAGGTCTCCCCTTGATCGCTTCATCCCACTTACGCACCCAACGCACCACTAGATTCCACTAGCAAAATTCGCACATTCACTGTGGTTGATTCTGTTTATGCTAAGAACCTTATGGTGAACCTTATGGATTCCTGCTGAGATAACCCAAATCACAGGCCCCAGGTCTTACAGGGTACAAACGGAGGATGGTGTCCTCTGGAGCAGGCACATTGATCAGTTAAGATCCAGATTGCCTCAGGAGCATCGTTTTGCTCCTCTCTGGTTCCCATACCTACTGCCTCTTCTAGGGGGGAAAGGGGAGGATCATGAGGGTA
>CM019150.1:215478570-215680612 GCA_009733165.1 Naja naja | reverse complement strand
ATAGATATAGGCAGGCAGGCAGATGAGATAGAGCTAGATAGCTAGATGATAAAAATAATAATAATAGTAATAGTAATAATAATACTTTATTGTCATTGAACAATATGCACATACAACAAAATTCACATAACATCCAGAGACCAGACCCAACATGCACACACACATGACAATCCCCAAACACCCACCCACCAAAATTCCTCACTCCCTAAAACACACAAGCATCCACCCAACAGACCAAGTAATCCTGTCCAACAGCTCACAGATGGTGGTCCTTAAGTTCATTGTTAAGTGCAGTTATAGCTCTGGGATAAAAAAAACTGTTCAGAAAACGTGTGGTCCGAGTTTTAATTGTTCTGTATTTTCTACCAGAAGGCAACAGTTCACAAAGATTGTAAGCAGGATGGGAAGAGTCTCTGAGAATGTTGTGCGACTTCCTCAAACAGTGAGGTGTGAAGATGTCATCCAGGGCTGGTAGCTGGAGCCCAACAATATTCTGGGCAGTTTTAATGATTCTCTGTAGAGCCGTTTTGTCCGCTACAGAGCTGCTCCGATACCATGCAAGAATGCCATATGTCAGGACACTCTCAATGGTGCTGCAGTTGTAGGACAGAAGTAGATGCTGAGATAGATTGATCTTCCTGATGAATCTATCTCAGCCTCTTCTGTACCTTCTTCACAAGCATGTTTGGTAGTTCCTTGATTGGGGTATTATTTACTTGATTGTTGGTCTGGTGTTGATCTTGGTATTCAGCTATGCTCATCTGTTTGTTGATTGCTGGTGAAGTGTTTTGGTCTTTTTGTTCCCCTTTTGCCTTATTGATTGTCTCTTTTGTACAGTATGTAGATGTTGTTTATGTCTGTGTCTATCGATGGTCAATTTGTCAGGCTTCCAGGAATTCTCTAGAATTTTTGGACTTGGTCTGATCTAGGATGATCACAGTTTTCCAGCTGAAACTGTGGCTCAGATGGAGCGATCAATCTCATATAGGTCTAGACTACTTTTGTTGTAACACCATTAGTAAAAGAACCTGGAAGGTCTGAATGTGCTTCCCCTTCCATACTATTATCTTTGTGTGAACTACAGGTGGGATGTCAAGGAATTGCACAACAGCTGTCCAGATAACAGATATCAGAGTTGGAAGGGACCTTGTAGGTCATCTAGTCCAATCCCCTGCCCAAGCAGGGGACCCTACACCATTTCTGACAAATGGCAGTCCAATTTCTTCTTGAAAGTCTCAAGTGATGATGCTCCCACAACTTCCGAGGGCAAGCTGTTCCATTGGTTGATTGTTCTCACTGTCAGAAAGTTTCTCCTTATTTCCAGGTTAAATCTCTTCTTGTTCAGTTTCCATCCATTATTCCTTGTCTGGCCTACAGGTGCTTTAGAAAATAGATTGACCCCTTCCTCTCTGTGGCAGCCCCTCAAATATTGGAAGGCTGCTATCCTGTTTCCCCTGGTCCTTCTCTTCACTAGACTAGCCAGGCCCGGTTCCTGTAACCGTTCATCGTATGTTTTATCCCCCAGTCCCCTAATCATCTTGGTTGCTCTTCTCTGTACTTTTTCTAGAGTCTCAACATCTTTTTTATAATGTGGTGAACAAAACTGGATGCAGTACTCTAGGTGTGGTCTTACAAAGGCTTTATAGAGTGGTATTAGTACCTCACTTGATCTTGATTGTATCCCTCTGTTAATACAACTTAGGCTTGTATTAGCTTTTTTGACTGCTGCTGCACATTGCTGGCTCATATTTAGCTGGTTTCCCACTAAGACTCCAAGATCCCTCTCTCTGTTAAGTCTGGTTTCACCCAGTCTATATGTGTGCTTTTGTTTTTTCTTGCCTGAGTATAGGACTTTACTTTTCTCTACATTGAATTTCATTTTGTTAAACGTTCATTTTTGTCCAGATGAATTTGGAGACACTAGCACAAAACTTGTAGTCTTTTATATGAATACAGATAGATTTATCATTCAGAAAAGGAAGAACATAAGATAGGAACATAGGACAATCATGAGGTAAATCAACAGCAGGATACAGAACACAGAGAAGAAAAAAAGGTGAAACTCCCCCTTTGTGCTTACAGCAACCAATCAGAGCGTAGATTGCCTCATGAATGAGTCAGCACTCTCTCACTAATCAACTGCAGGTGGTCCTCAACTTACGACCACAACGGAGCCCCGAAATTTCTGTGGCTAAGTGAAACATTAGTGAAGCGAATTTTGCCTCATTTTACGATGTTTCTTGGCCCTGCCAGAATCCCTGCAGTTATTAAATTAGGAATACGGTTGTTAAGTCATCCCGGCTCCCCCATTGACTTGCCTTGTCAGAAGTCACAAAAAGGGGATGACGTGACCCCCAGGATACCGCAACCCATCATAAATATGAGTCAGTTGCCAAGCAGCTGAATTTGGATCAGGTGACCATGGGTCCTAAGTCCCTTTTTTCAGTGCTGTTGTAACTGTGACTGGTCACTAAATGAACTGTTGCAAGTTGAGGACTACGTGTACAATTGGTGTGTTCTGGCCTATTGTACACTTTACTGATCCAGCTATTAAATTCAATATCCTAAGGGGGAGCTTATCTGAAATGCTTTTTTTTAATATTAATTTTTTGGTCCGGGCTACAGCATTTCCTTGGTAGCGGCTGCTCCTTCTATTCTTCAAGTCTATTCCCTAAGCTGCCTACATTTGAGGGCAGAGTAAACACAATACAGACCCCTCCAGGTGCACATGTATACAGATACTCCTCGACTTACAACAATGTTCTGACTCGGGCTTCACAAAATCACGAAACAGACTCCTTGTCCCGACAAAACCCCTTTTTATTTGACTAATGTGAATTCCTAGCATTCACATTCAGCAACGTCCCGGCAAACAGTCTTTCAAGGGTGAATTGCAATCGCAGACCTTATCAGGCTTGGAGAGCTGCCAGGCCAATAGCTTCCAAGTGCAGCGCTGTACAAGAAAATAATTGTCAAGGAGTCTCCGAGAGTCACAAACAAATCTTCACCCTAATTAAATGAACTAATTGTCTCTTGCAAACACCACGCCCCTTCTGCTCCTCTTTTATTCCCTATGGGAGGGGCCATTCAGTGTCCACCTGTGCCTTTACTCCTGAGTCGACCCTTGTTGCTTAACTGTTCCCTTCTCCTGGCAGCTCTGCGCACATGCGCACACTGGGAACAGGCTCCAGCTGTTCTTCTGCCCCACTGATCTCTGACTCCGAAGGCAGCTGATAACTGTCGACAGCGCTGGCCCCATCTCTGCCTCTGACGCAGAGCCCTCGTCAGACCCTTCCCCAGACTCCAGGACTGGCCCATGTTCCTCCCCAACCTCCTCACTGTCCGAGTCTGCTGCCAGCTCTGCTGGCCGCTGGTGGGCCACAACAAACAGTTCATTTAGTGACCGAAGTTACAACGGCACTGAAAAGAGTGACTTATGACCCTTTTTCATGTTTACAACTGGTCACATGATCAAAATTCAGATGCTTGGCAACTGACTCATATTTATGATGGTTGCAGTGTCCTGGGGTCATGTGATCAGTTTTTGACAACCTTCTTGACAAGCCAAGCCACTGGGGAAACCAGATTCACTTAACAACCATGTCGCTAACTTAACAGCTGCAATTATTCGCTTTACAACAGTGGCAAGAAAGATCATAAAATGGGGCAAAACTCACTTAACCAATATTTCATTTAGCAACAGATTTTTTTTGGCTCAATTGCGGTCGTAAGCTGAGGACTACCTGCATTGAATATTCATAGTGAAAATTAA
The DNA here is from genome assembly GCA_009733165.1 of Naja naja. NCBI lineage: Eukaryota > Metazoa > Chordata > Lepidosauria > Squamata > Elapidae > Naja > Naja naja. The sequence goes on along the minus strand of CM019150.1, from coordinate 215,676,840 downwards.
GTAGGATCCTTTGCCAACAGTTGCAGCAGCTCACTGCAGGAAAAGAAAAAGAAGAAGAACCAATAGAGTAACAGATCTGATTAATGATCTTTAAAACCTCATTTACTGACCAGTTAATTAAGCAAGGAACGTGGGACTGTGCTGCTGCTAATAATGCCACTTAATTACGAGAATAATCAGTACTATGAATTGTGGCCAACACTTGCACGTTTGCTGATTAAGGAGCCGAATTTGAAAGGATTGCCTAGGGTGGATGGTAGGAAGAGCACTTGATTAAAAATGATGATTTCAGTGAAGAATGCAAGGGAGGCTTCTTTGGTTAAACAAGTGGCAAGCTAATAATTCCCTCCATTGTATTTATTTACCTTATTTTGGATATTTTTTGTTCCACCATTGTTATTTTGAGTTATTATGTTATTTGAGTTCTTTTGTTCATTACGTTATTTTGTTATTTTCCTCCGTTGCTATTATTTTATATATTGAGACCAGAGGTGGTATTCAGCCAGTTCTGACAGGTTCTGGAGAACCGATAGCAGAAATTATGAGTAATTCAGAGAACCGGCAAATATCACCTCTGACTGGCCCTGCCCCCATCTATTTTCTGCCTCCCGAGTCCCAGCTGATCGGCTGGGTCTTCTTTTGCTGCCCTGCACAGGAGAACAGAGCTGGAAAGCAGGTTAGTGGGGTGAGAAGGGAATGGGGATTTTACAGTATCCTTCCCCTGGGGTGGAGTGGAAATGGAGATTTTGCAGTATATCCTTCCCCTGCCACACCCACCAAGCCATGCCATACCTACCAAGCCATGCCCACAGAACCGGTAGTAAAAAAAAATTGAATACCACCACTGATTGAGATTTTGGAAAAAGTGTGTCAGGGTTCCAAGTAATAGACCCATAGCAAACAGGACTCCGAGGCAGGATGATGAGGTTACCTAGTTGGATAATGAAATGGTTGCAAGCCAACAACCAAGCTCAGAGAACATCAAGAGCTCTACTGTTCAATGCTGCGCTACAAATATTCTCTTTTATTTAGCTCAATATTGCAATTGTAGCCACCATATTGATTTTTTTAAACTCACATTCTTCCATCTCAATAAACGATCCTGATGCCAGAACGAATTACTGCTTAAGCAGTAGCAAAGCCTACCTCAAATAACCATGGAGTCTTTTCACTGGAGTTTTGCAAATAGGTTGGATAGTGACCTGCTGGGGATGGTGAAATAGACTCCTACCTTGAGCAGGAATTTGACTAAATGTCTTACAAAGTCCTTTCCTAACAATTAGAACAATTAATTGCAATTTATACAAATGCAATTATACATTAATTTATAACATTCCTGACAAATTTCCTGACAGTGAGAACAATTCATCAGTGGAATGACTTGCCTAGAAGGGAGTGGGGTTTACTCTCTGTTTATATGCGGTAGCTTGCTCCTTCTAGTACTGATGAAGTAGCTACTGCTAAAAACAGTGGAGTCTTTGGTACTCTCTGAGCCTGGTTGTTTTCTGGTGGACATTTCATTACCTAACTAAGTAACATCATCAGTGCATTATTATCTAGTTGGGTAATGAAACATCTGCAAAACAACCCACATCACTTGAGACTTTCAAGAAGAGGTTGGACTGTCATCTGTCAGAAATGGTGTAGGGACTCCTGCTTGGGCAGGGGGTTGGACTAGATGACCTACGAGGTCCCTTCCAACTCTGATTATCTGTATTATCTGTAAAAAGCAAGCTTAGACAGCACCCAAGGACCCCACAATAACTGAAGCTCCATCATTTTTCTTTACATGCAGTGCACACAAACCATCATATAACAATGGATAGTTAGAATTGCAGAAAAAACAATTGCTACAAGCCTATCTTCCATTGAGGACCTGTATATTGCACAGGCCAGAAAAAGGGCTGTGAAAATACCTGCAAACTCTTCAGATCCTAGACATAAAACTGTTTCAACTTCTTTCCACAAGACGACACTATAGGGCACTGCACACCAAAGCAACTAGACACGAGGATAGTTCCTTCCCCCTCTGCTAAACAACTAATTCCCACAGCACTGACAAACTACCTAATAGGGCAGTATCTTCTCATCTTTTCTATTACCTATTTCCTTATCTTCTTATGACTATAACTTCATTGCTTGTATCTTACGATTTATATTAATTGTTTTATTTAGCATCCTAGGATGATTTATGTTGAATGCTTATTTAGTCTCCTAGGACTATCACTTAGTGTTGTATCTTATGATTTATGATTAATGTATTTTATGATGACTATGATCATAATTTATCACTCGTTGCTTGTATGCACACCGAAAGCGTCTGCACTGGTGGCAAATTCCTTGTGTGTCCAATCAATATCAAATGTCAGCCTTGGAAGCCATAGAAGCTTTGAGGCTGTCACATCTTAGTGCCTGGGAATTTGGGAGGGGAGATTTCATAGAGTGGTGGAAGATTAGACTCAACAACATTCTTCTCTTAAAGTCAAGGATAAGCAACCCTGCACCTAGAGAGGAGTGTTTGGAGGAATGTCTCCAGTTGGGATGATGGTTGATTGGACTGGTGGGTGCAGGGGATGCATCTTTGATTTCTCTTTTGGGAAGGGAAAACCCGGAACTCTCAGATTTGGGTTTTCCCAGATGTGCCAATATGACTTCTTCAATAAATTCTTACTTGGATGAATTTTGTTTCTGAGTGCTGAGTGAAATGGGGAGTTTCATTGGAATGCTGACAGCAAAAAGGTATGGAAAGAGACATGCTCGGCATCACAAGACAAGATAGAAAAACCTGCACATGGATTAGGGAACAAACAAAAATATACGATATCATCAAGAGAGTAAAAGAATTGAAATGGAAATGGGCTGGTCACATATAGCAATAGCAATAGCACTTAAACTTATATACTGCTTTATAGTGCTTTACAGTCCTCTCTAAGCAGTTTACAGAGTCAGCCTCTTGCCCCCAACAATTTGGGTCCTCATTTTACCCACCTTGGAAGGATGGAAGGCTGAGTCAACCTTGAGCCTGGTGAGATTCGATCTACCAAATTGCAGGCAGCTGACAGTCAGCAGAAGTAGCTTGCAATACTGCACTCTAACCACTGCGCCACCAAGGTTATATCTAGAAGAATGGATGGCAGGTGGACCAAGGCAGCCACAGAATGGATCCCATTTGATAAAAACATCCATGAAAGAGACCTAAAACAAGATGGCATGATGACATCAGCATGTATGGCAAGCCCAACTGGCGAAAGAAAGTTCAAGACTGTATTATTTGGAAACATGCAGAAGATGCCCCCATCCTGCAGTGGATAGACAATAATGATGATGATGAAATATGACTCACAACAGGCAGCCAATATATGGGAATCAACCAAATCATCTACCCTCTAGAACAGGGGTGTCAAACTCGTGGCCTGTGGGCTGGATGCATCATGCACTGGTCATGCCCACACCTGGTTTAACAAAGGGGGAAAAGTTGTGATATGTCATGTAACACCATCGTGATGATCCAAGTTTGACACCCCTGCTCTAGAAGTTTGGCAGGTGTCTATTCGCCTAGCCTTCCATAAAGTTTTGAAGACCTGGCTTTCCCCCCAAGCACTGGGATAAGACTGGATAACTGCCCATTAGAAGGTGGACTTGATACCAAGTTTTGGTTATTTTTGACATTTTTAATGGGTCTGACTTTATGGTTTTCTTTTATATAGACTTGTCCACAGTTTATAGACTTTGTCAGAATATTCATGAACTGGCAGAGGCATGGTAACAAGGTCAGCCAATGAATAAGCATAGCAACTAAGTCAGCCAATGAGGACTGTTTGGAAACTGAAACTGGAAGGAGCCTAGGCGTGGCTCTATATTAAGGTCTGAGCTCTGAAGCTGCATTCTAGTATGCAACTCTGAATCCAAACGAGTCCTTGGTGGCTCAGGCTGTTAAATGCCTGCTCTTAAGATCCAGCTGTCTACAATTACTGTAGGCTCGAATCCCACCAGGCTCAAGGTTGACTCAGCCTTCCATCCTCTCGGGGTAGGTAAATTGAGGACCCAAGATTGTTGGGGGCAATAAGCTGACTTTGTAAAAATGCCGCTTAGTAATAAGCAGGCATATACAATGGAATGAAGGCTATTGCTGAGCGCATTGGGTTGTGCTCCAAAAATTGTAAGCTGCCCTGAGTCTTCGGAGAAGGGCGGCATATAAATGTAATTAAAAAAAAAAACCTGAAACAGTTTTTTTGCTGTTCAGTCCCTCTGCTTGTGTTTTTGCCTATACCACGTTGGAAAAACCTACACTGGTATTGTACATTTACTTATGTGTTATTATGTATATAAAGAAGTTAATGAATCCTGCTGAATCAGTCATCTGTGTGTGCTTTCTGCAACAAACTCTAACAGACTTGTTTTCTGGTAGCTCCATTCTGAACGTGCCCCACTCTGAACGTGCCTCTCTTTTAATCTGCAGCATCCAGAACTGGACAGAGTCCTTCAGGACTTAATTTGTCATGTTTCATTAGGATATTTGGAGCCGACAAAAATAGATGCCGTCACCAAAAGCAACCATGAGACAGAAGGACTTGGAGCAGAGAAGCTCTTCCTTGTTGATGCTTTACTAGATCAGAGAAGGCCATGCTGAAGCCCCTGAAGCCCCTTGGTTGCAGGTCCTCTGGGTTCTCTTCAACCATACCACAGAATTTTGATGGCAAAGCTGCCACAAATCATCAGGGTACTACAATCACTCACCTGCTGTATTTTAAGCAAGTGTCTTTGCTTCTATTTTGTTTTAAACAAAAAGAACATCATAATGAAATAGGGGAGAAAGACTGGCAGATCAGGATGCCCCAATGCCATGCTTAAGGTGCCATGTTGTAAACCAAGAGTGTCAGAGTATATTCATGAACTGGAATAGAGCTTAGTAATAAAGTCAGCCAATGAATAGGCATGGCATCAGACCAGCCAATGGGAGCTGAAATGGAAAGTGAAACTGGGTGTGGCTTTAGTTTACTCTTCTGAGCTCTGAAGCTGCTGTTTGTTTTCTGCTTGTGTTTTGATTGTAACTCTCTACCACATTGGAAGAACCTACTTTGGTATTGTACATTTACTTGTATGTTATTATGTATATCAAGAAGTTAATGAATCCTGCTGAATCAGTCATCTGTGTGTGCTTTCTGGATTTGAATTTCTGCTGCAAAATCTAACAAAGAGTCTATTCTGATCGGTAGTGAACCCTCAAGATTTCTTGAAGTGTTTCCACCAAATCTGGTGATTTGTTCTAATACATAGCATCAGCCTGCATTTAAGCCACCATTCTTCATTTATGTTTCTCCTTCAACCCTCAGGGTAGAAATCCACTAAATCATCTCCAATGGGTAGCCCTCCAGGTAGTTTGAAACACTCTAGGGACTGGAATCCACTTTGTTGCATATTAAGTTTGACCTAAGAATTCATAATGGACAATGATGAGATGGAAGATCATTTGGGGGGGGGTGTGTGTCTATCCTTGTGTTGATCCCTATTATTTGCAGGGCAACATCTATGGATCCCAGACCCATCTCTCAATAATAGGAAGATTATTGGCACTTACCTCTTCATGGTCAAGCTGAAAAGCTAAATGGGGCAGATCTGGCTAGAATTTGAACAGGAAGTCTCAGGATATATGGTATATATTAGAATGGCCGACAAGGGGAGAGAGAGAAAGGGAAAAAGGGAAACATGGAGAAGGAGAGTGGGAGAGAGGGAAAGGGAGAAGGAAACAGGGAAAGGGAGACGGAAAGGGAGATGGAGGGAAAGACAGAAAGGAGGAGGGTGGGAGAGAGGGAGAGGCAGGGATGGGATTCTACCAGTTCGCACCTATTTGCTAGAACTGGTTGTTAACATTTTAAGCAGTTCAGAGAACCGGTTGTTAGAAGAAATTACTGGCCTAATCCTGTAAGAAAGGCAGGAAGGAAACATTCTGGTGCTTTGTTAACCCTTATTACATTCTTGGCAGGACTAGACTTCCTGTCTCAGGAACCTCTGGAGTTTTTCCTCCTTTGCTGGTACTTTGCTTGTGTGGAGTGACCATTCAAAGTTACAATGGCACTGAAAAATGTGACTTATGACCATTTTTCACACTTACGACTGTTGCAGCATCCCCACAGTCATGAGAGGCCAGGCGAGGAGATGCGTGCCTCGATGTGAGTGATGTTGAGTTGGTCACGCCCAGCCAGTCACATGACCACCAAGCCATGCCCACCAACTAAGCTACGCCCACAGAACCGGTTGTTAAAAAATTTGAATCCCACCCCTGGGTAGAGGGGGACACACAGAGAAAGACGAGACCCAAGAAAGCTTGTATTGCAGCCAAGAAAACTACATGGAGATCTTCAACAAGAGTTCTGCTCGAGTCAAAGGAGACTTTACAAGTTTAATGCTGATTCTCTGTGAAAAGAAATCATAACTTAAGAGCACCAGATGTGCACACAGTTTGAGCAGAGTCTGTGAGCCATGGAGGCTAGCCAATCTTTGCCTAGCCGTGTGGATAATGGGATGCATTTGGTTTAAATTTCCACTCTCTTCAATTGTGGATGTGCCAAACAGAAAAGAAGAAATTTGAACTGTCAGGGAGTGACTTCATCTCAGCACTTAAACTTTTATCAAACTAAATGTTTTCCCCTTCGAGGCAAGAATAGATTACGCAGCGAAGAGGGAAATGCAAAGCTCGGGAGAGTTTGGGTCAACCCCATCTGGGAAGCTTTCTCAGACTCCTCCTTGACCCACATGAGTCCCAAAACAGTTTTTAAAGCTCCGAGCCCTGAGGGGATGTGGCAGCGAGAGAACACCCAGACTAATAAGAATCTATTCTGTTGGAAAAACCAAAGCCGGTGAACTTTTATCAATCGAAAGCTCCTTGTTTCTTTTCTTTGGGGAAAAAAGAAGAAGCAATAAAGGTTTTTGTCACAGTTTCAGAGGGTGAGAAAAAGGGACAGGAGCAGAGGTGGTATTCAGCAGGCTCTGACCGGTTCTGGAAAACTGGTAGTGGAAATTTTGAGTAGTTCAGAGAACCGGCAAATACCACCTCTGATTGGCCCTGCCCCCATCTATTCTCTGCCTCCCATGGAGTCCCAGGTGATCGGCTGGGTCTTCTTTTGTTGCCCTGCACAGGAGAACAACTCTGGAAAGCAGGTTAGAGGGGTGGGGAGGGAATGGGGATTTTACAGTATCCTTCCTCTGCCACACCCACCAAGCCATGCCCACAGAACTGGTAGTAAAAAAATTTGAATACCACCACTGATTGAAACTTTGGAAAAAGTGTGTCAGGATTCCAAGTAGTACACCCATAGCACTCCAAGGCAGGATGATTCCTCAAAGAACAGTTTTATTTGGTATATGATATTGGCACCGGCTGGTGAAAACAGACTCTGAATATTCCCACGATTTTCACCTAATTAAAAGTAAACATTTTTCCCCTTTCCCAAGAAAGTGGGGTGGGGAGGGAATGGGGATTTTACAGTATACTTCCCCTGCCATGCCCGCCAAGCCACGCCCACCAAGCCACGCCCACCAAGCCACACCACACCCACCAAACCACACCCACAGAACCGGTAGTAAAAAAATTTGAATACCACCACTGGACAGGAGCTTACCAGTTACTGACCCTGGAACACAATTCCTCTCTAGAACAGCAGTGTTATTGTTAGGGTGTTTTTAGGTGGAAATTTGGGTTCATTCCCAAAAGACAAAATGGCCATGGCTTGACAAACAGTACATATAGACTATTCCAAATAGGATTTATCTCTGCTGCTCCCTCCATCCTTGATTCAGACAGGGTCTGTTGGTCTTTTCTCTTCCTGGCTTGATTGCATCCTTGGTTGTTGTTGTGATTGTCCAGTCATGAAGTCACATCCAACCCCCAGCTTAGGCAGGAAACCCTATGACCATTTCATATGAATGGTTATCCAATCTCTTCTTAAAAACTTTCAGTGTAGTTTCCACCCGTTGCTTCTTTTCTTGCCCTCAAGTGCTTTGGAGAATAGCTTGACTCCCTCTTCTTTGTGGCAGCCCCTGAGATATTGGAACACTGCTATCATGTCACCCCTAGTCCTTATTGCCATTAAACTAGATATACCCAGGGGTGAGATTCTACCAGTTCGCACCTATTCGCTAGAACTGGTTGTAAACATTCTAAGCAGTTCGGAGAACCGGTTGTGTTAAGTTTGCATGAAGAGTCAGACGCGAGGAGTTCCAGCAAAGACTTTATTAGTGACTACAGCTCGAATGGACCCGTCCTGGCAGCTCGGCTGCTTCTTATAGCCTGCAGCCGTAGCTGCCAGCCAATGGGAGTGCAGGGTTTCTTCCCACACTATTTAAACCAATACCATTTGACATTTTACAAGAACAGTTCAAATAAACCAATAACATTCAAACCTACATACATAACACCCCTCCCCACTAGGTTCAGTCCATACCAAACCCCAACCTATCTAATGTATTCCTTTAAATAGGTGGGGCTCTTACGTGTACGTTGAGACCTTCGTGGTTCAGAAGTTTTAACGTTCTCACCCAGTGAGAGAGGAAATGTGTCTGCTGACATTTCCCTGTTGGGACTTCCTGTGAAAGGAGACCCTGTTAGACTGTTAGAATCTGGTCTCTCCTCCCAACCCATCTCCATTCCAATGTCAGCACCCAAGTCAGGTAGTGATGTGCAATCTTCCACTTCTAAGGATGGATCTTGGCTTTGTGACAGGGTTGGGATGGTTCCTGTGCAATGGCTCGTTACACATGGGGTTGATTCCTGTTTGCTGATTTTCCTCCTGTTCCCCTCCTTCCCCTAATGGAACATCAGGTGAGGGACCTAGAGAGGGACAGGGTTGATGTTCCTGAGGGAACCTGGATCTAAGTTGGTCAATGTGCCTGCTCCAGAGGAGGCCATCCTCTGTTTGTACCCTGTAAGAACGAGGGCCAGTGATGTGAGTTATTTCAGCAGGAATCCACAAAGGTTCACCTATAAGGTTCCTAGCATAGACAGAATCTCCCACACTAAAGAACGAACTTTGGAAGTGGAATCCAGTGGTGCGTTGGTGCGTAAGTGGGATGAAGGCGGTCAAGGGAAGACCTAAGTTTCCTGCCCATCAACAACTCTGCTGGGGACAAGTTAGTTGATGGGCTAGGAGTGATGTGTTGAACACTAAGAAGCTTTTCAAGCTTCTCAGTGATGTCCCCAGGACCCAGCTGCTGAAGCTTCTCTTTGGTAAGCGTGCCATGCGTTCAGCCCGGCCGTTGGCGAAGGGTGCCAGGGGCAGTGAGGGCATGTCTGATGCCCTGTTGAGCTAGAAAGGATTCAAAAATGTTAGATGTGAATTGAGGCCATTGTCAGAGACAAGGACATCTGGTAACCCATGGGTTACAAACAATTTTCTGAGCTGCTTGATGACAGCCTCAGTTGTAGTGGATGTCATGGGAATTACCTCTAGCCATTTAGAGTATGCATCTACTATCACTAGAAAAGTGTGCCCTCTTGTAGGGCCTGCAAAATCAATGTGGATTCTAGACCATGGCCCCTAGGACATTCCCATTCCTGTGTGGGGCGTGAGGTGGGGCAGGCCTGACTACCTGGCAATTGGGACAAGATGCTACCCAGTTTTCAACCATTTTGTCAATACCTGGCCACCATACATAACTCCTGGCCAAACCTTTCATCCTTACAATCCCAGGATGACCCTCATGTAACATTTCCAAAACCTCCCTTTGCAGTTTTGTAGGAATAACCACCCTGTTACCCCACAAAATACATCCTCTTAATACAGATAATTCAGTTTGCCTGGACTTAAAAGGTTGGGCAAGGTGAGGTAGATTTGAAGAGAGCCAACCTTTCTTAATCCAGCCCATAACAGGTGCCAATACAGCATCTTTGGCAGTTTCTTTGGCAATCTCAGCAGCATGGACTGGAAGCTTAGCAACGGTCTCCAGGAAAAAGGTGTGAGTTTCAAGTTCAAAGTCCTCCTTGTGGCAAGGTAGTGGGCAATGACTCAGTGCATCAGCATGTCCAATGTCCTTGCCAGGCCTGTGAATCAGTTTGTAGAATAGGCTGCAAGAAATTCAGTCCACCTCAGCATTCTTGGTGACAGGATATTAGGTGGTTTATCTCCTGCCACAATGCCAAGTAAAGGTTTGTGATCTGTAACAATGGTGAATGACCTGCCATACAGATATTCATGAAATTTCTTAACAGCTGCAACAACTGCTAAAGCCTCCTTGTCCAATTGGCTATAATTCCTCTCTGCTTTGGACAGCGTCGAGAGTAAAATGCAATTGGGGCTTCCGTCCATTGGGAAGCCTGTGACTCAAACCCCCACTCCAAAAGGGATGCATCACAAGTCAGAACAACAGGTAAATTCTCAGAGAATTGTATCAACACAGCATCAGACGTGATTAGTCTCTTAATACTGTTAAATGCTGACTGTTCCTTCCGCCCCAGATCCAAACAGCATTCTTATCAAGTAGCGATGTAAAGGCTCAGCAATAGATGCTTTGTGAGGTAGAAACATGTGATAAAAGTTAATAAGTCCAAGGAAGGCTTGCAAATCAGCCTTGCATCGAGGTTTAGGGGCTTCCTTGATTGCTTTAACCTTGGCATCAGTAGGATGGATGCCTGCTTGTCAATCATATACCCCAGGAACTCAACTCTGTCTGTTTTGAGTGTACATTTGTCTTCCTTGACTTTTAACCCCGCTTTTCTGAATCTGGTAAGGACTTCTCTGAGTCTCTCTTGAAGCTGAGTGTCATTTTCAGCAGAGATTAAAACATCATCAAAATAAGGCACTACCCTGGCAGTCCTTGCAACATTCTTTCCATAAGGCTCTGAAAAATGCCAGGTGCCACGCTTACTCCAAATTGTAGTCTTTTACATTTGAAGGCACCTCTATGGGTCACAATTGTTTGTGCCTCTGCAGTGGCATCATCAACTGTTAATTGTTGATATGCCTGAGCTAAGTCCAGTTTAGCAAATACTGTACCCCTGCCAAGGGAATGGAGCAGATGATGCACAACTGGTACAGGATATGCGCTCTGCTGCAGCGCATGGTTAAGTGTCCCCTTGTAGTCACCACAGATTCTCACTGACCCATCAGCCTTAACTGGTGTGACTATGGGTGTTTCCCATCTGGAGTGGTCAGTAGGCTCTAAAACCCCTTGAGCAATGAGCTTATCTAATTGTGCATCAATTTTTCCTTTAAAGCAAATGGGACCCTCCTGGGCTTTAAACGAATTGGGGCACCTTGGGGTCTAGGCTGAAAGCAATAGGGGTCCCCATATACTTGCCCAGTCCTTCGCTGAAGACCTCTGGAAACTCAGACTTCAAGGACTCTTCCCAGTCAGAACTGCTCACGTGATGGATGCCAGTCACCTCGATGCCAAGTGGCTTGAACCACTCAAGTCCCAGCAAGCTTGGCGATCCTTGTCCACGATGGTCAGGGGCAAACGTTTGGTGTGGCCTTTAAACTGCACGTTGAATTCCCTCGCTCCAACTACTGGAATCTTGTTCCCTTGGTAGTCTTTGAGAGTCAGTGCTTGCTTCTGGAAATGCTTTTTCTGAATTTTGGGAAAGAGTCTGTGGATAGTGTCCCATGACACCATAGATAAATAGGAGCCTGAATCCACTTCCATTTGGCAAGGCCTTCCTTCAATAAACACCTTCACGTGTACTTTTCTGCTATTTAAGGGTGAAGAATGACCAATAGTGATTGTTTGGTGCGTTTCATTCTTGCCATTTGCTTCTAAATTTCGCCCCATTTTTTCAAGGCAATTGTTGGGCTTAAAGTCTCTATCAGGGAATTTCTTCCTAGCTGGTGGAGTTCTGGATGATTTGCAGACTCTGGCTATGTGACCCCGTTTCTCACAACGTAGGCAAATGGAGTCAAAGAACTTGCAATCAGTGCGGGGTGGCCCCACAGCCTCTGCAATAGAACCCTTGCCTGTTCTTCCCAGAGTCTTTTCTTTTCTTTTCCATTCTGAGTTTAAAAATCCCCTCTTCTGCCTCACTGCCATCAGAATCAGAGTCTATTTGTTCGCAATGAGTAGATGTGGATTTATCCCCATCAGAATGGCTTGAGGCCTGGCTTGAAGCCTTGTTAATCTTTTCATGGCGCTGCTGAGGACTTGGTGGCTTCCGCTGAAACAGCTTCTTCAATGGCCTCTTTAAACGTGATCTTAGGTTTCATTAATAGTTTGCTTTGTAAAACCTTATCTTTAAGGCCTAAAACAAACCGATCACGCATGGCCTCTTCTAAGTTGGTAAAGTCACAAGCACCCCCAATGTCCCTTAAACTTGCCACGAAGTCATTAACATTCTCGCTATCCCCTTGATCCCGACGGTAAAATTCGTGTCTCTTAATGAGGCACGATACTTGTGGGCGTAATGGGCTCTCAAAAGTCTTTCTAATTCGGGCCATTCCATTACCTTCAGCTCTGCTGCTCCGCCAACGCCTTCGCCATTTTGAAGACTGCCGGACGCAGTGCGTGAGAAAGACCGCCTCTTCCGTCTCTCGGGATGCCGGCGAGATCGTTCCCTCCAGGAACATGTGGAAACGATCCGCATACGATTCCCAGTCTTCCGTCGCCGGATCGAACGGTGCTGGGGGGTGTTCAGCGCAGCCATCTCGCTCAGTTGCTTGTTCGTCGCGCGTCTTCTCTTCAGGGAAATCCCATCCTCGTCGCCAGTGTTAAGTTTGCATGAAGAGTCAGACGCGAGGAGTTCCAGCAAAAGACTTTATTAGTGACTACAGCTCGAATAGACCCGTCCTGGCTTGGCTACGGCTGCTTCTTATAGCCTGCAGCCGTAGCTGCCAGCCAATGGGAGTGCAGGGATTCTTCCCGCACTATTCAAACCAATACCATTTGACATTTTACAAGAACAGTTCAAATAAACCAATAACATTCAAACCTACATACATAACAGGTTGTTAGAAGAAGTCTAAATAAATAATAATAATAATAATAATAATAATAATAATAATAATAATAAATTACTGTCCTAATCCTGTAAGGAAGGCAGGAAGGAAACATTCTGGTGTTGCTTACAGAAACTGCCTCTCCGTTGACCCTTATTACATTCTTGGCAGGACTAGACTTCCTGTCTCTGGAACTTCTCTGGAGTTTTTTTCCCCTCCTTTGCTGGTACTTTGCTTGTGTGGAGTGACCATTCAAAGTTACAATGGCACTGAAAAAAGTGACTTATGACCATTTTTCACACTTACAACTGTTGCAGCATCCCCACAGTCATGAATGGCCAGGCGAGGAGATGCGTGCCTCGATGGGAGTGATATTGAGTTGGCCACGCCCAGCCAATAACATGACCCACCAAGCCACGCCCACCAACTAAGCCACACCCACAGAACCGGTTGTTAAAAAATTTGAATCCCACCCCTGCCCTAGATCCCTCTCACAGTTACTACTGTTGAGCCGGGTTGCACCTATTCTGTACCTATGCATTTAGTTTTTTCCTGCTTAAGTGCAGGACCTTACTTTTCTGACCACTGAACCTAGAGATTTGTCAAAAGTCATGTAGTAGTGTTTTCTTGGTGATGGATTTTGAGTGTTGGAACCTTCCAGATCCAAAGGCTCCCCTTACTTTATCCACACTTTTTGTTTCTGAAGGTATTTCTGAGCTCTTCATATTGATAACAAGGATGTTCACTGGGAAGAGTCAACTAAGTCAAGGTGCCAGCTGCAACAGGCAATCAGAGTTCTAATCTTTTTTAAATGTGGTACATCAGAGGTGGTATTCAGCTAGTTCTGACTAGTTCTGGAGAACCAGTAGCGGAAATTTTGAGTATTTTGGAGAACCAGCAAATACCACCTCTGACTGGCCCCGCCAACCCCATCTATTCTCCGCCTCCCGAGTCCCAGCTGATCAGCTGGGTCTTGCCCTGCACAGGAGAACAGAGCTGGAAAGCAGGTTAGTGGGGTGGGGAAGGAATGGGATTTTGCAGTAACTTTCCTGCAGGAGTGGGGTGGGAATGGAGTGGGGTGGGAATGGAGATTTTGCAGTATCCTTCCCAGGGGTGGGATTCAAATTTTTTAACAACCGGTTCTGTGGGCATGGCTTAGGTGGTGGTCGTGGTTTGGTGGTCATGTGACTGGGTGGACATGGCTTGGTGGTCATGTTATTGGCTGGGCGTGGCCAAGTCAATATCACTCACATGGCGAGGCACGCATCTCCTTGCCTGGCCTTTCATGACTGTGGGGATGCTGTGAAAAATGGTCATAAGTCACTTTTTTCAGTGCCGTTGTAACTTTGAATGGTCACTCCACACAGGCAAAGTACCAGCAAAGGAGGGGGGGGAACTACAAAGACGTTCCTGAGACAGGAAGTCTAGTCCTGCCAAGAATGTAATAAGGGTTAACGGAGAGTCAGTTTCTGTAAGCAACACCAGAATGTTTCCTTCCTGCCTTCCTTACAGGATTAGGCCAGTAATTTCTTCTAACAACCGGTTCTAGTGAACAGGTGTGAACTGGTAGAATCCCACCCCTGATCCTTCCCCTGACATGCCCAGTAAGCCACGCCCACCAAGCCATGCCACACTCACCAAGCCACACCCACAGAACCAGTAGTAAAATTTTTTGAATCCTACCACTGTGATACATGACCATGTCCTGTCCATAGATCTCCTGGTGGGCTACCATAAAATGATAAAACAAAATTATAAAGCAGATTCTGGTGGATAGGGAAGAAAGTAACAAAATGCATAGGGAGGTACTGTGGTTGATCCCTCCTAACTACATTGAACGAAGAGCAAGATCTGGAAAGGACATTCCGTATTTATGGATTTTGTGTTCCTCAGAATGTGAACTGAAGCTTGTCAACGTCCTTGCAGGCAAAAGACTTGGAGTTTTTGGGAGGGTTTGCTGGTTGCCTTGACTGTAAGTCATAACTTAACAATAAGAAATGCAGAAGCATAACTTCCTGTACATTTGCAAATCAATATGCTGTCATAAAATGCCAAAGACCTCAGGCATTGGAGAAAAAAATGCACAGAACAGTCAATTATCTTTAAAACAGTCACCGGTTCTTCCCATAAAGGCCCAGGAAATTCTCTGCAGAGTGTTTTCTGCCTCTAAGTAGTGGGTGTCAAATTGAGCAGGGAGAAAAAGCTAAATTTTGCTTAGCAAAAAAGATCTTTTGAGAAATGTTGGCTCAGATTTGGCTTTTTTCTTCTTCCTCATATAAATGGGCTTTGGGGATAATTATTATTTCTTATTTGTCTAGCACTTCTATATCCCACAAGAGGTGCCTTCCTATTTTAAGACACTAAAAGCAAGTGACTCTTGCACAAAATATATCAGTGTTGTTTTGATCAGAGCTAAAGACCCTTTGGGAGCTGATGGCACAAACAAATTTGTTTGGTTCCTCTACTGGTCATTTGGGGTGAAGATCTGCAAATGAAGCTGACCCAGAATTCTCAATAATCCATACTGGAAGCGATACCTTGCCTCCAGAACCAAACTTTCTCAGATTAGAATGTCCCAAGTCCATTATGAGCTGAACTCAAACCACCATGTGGTCCTTTTTAATCATTTATTGACAACATAGTATCACTATTTCCTTTCCCCGATGCATACTTGAAAACCTGCTGAAAAACCTCCAGGCAGGCAGAGAGGTAGGGTCAAGCAGGGAATTAGCCTTGAATCCTTGTAAAGCTGCCTGAACTTCCCTAAAACTCATGGAACCTAATCTGGTTATTCCCAAGGGAATGCTAAGAGCCTGGGACCACTCTTGTAATGTAGGTAGAAGACAATAAAGTTGTTGGCTTGGACCTTTCACAAGTGGGTCTCTGTTTGCTTGTGCCTGACAACATCTGCAATATAATGTTGGGGGAACCATTACCAGTCAAACACCAAGGTTAACAGATGTTTCCATTTTAAATTCTGAAATTTAGAAATCAAACCTTTAGTCATCGTCCTCTTCCTCTGCCCCTCCACAAACCCCCTCTCTTTCCAGCACTGATGATGTTACCTAGTTGGTTAATAAAAAGTTTCCAAGCAAATAACCAAGTCGGAGACCAGCAACTCCCCAGTTGTTGTCATCCTCCTCCTCCTCCTCCTCCTCCTCCTCCTCCTCCTCCTCCTCCTCCTCCTCCTCCTCCTCCTCCTCCTCCTCCTCCTCCTCTATACACACTTCAACAACCCCATGAGTTGGGCTGAAAGGAAGTGCTTAGCTGAGCAGTCGTGGCAAAGAGTGGTCCTGAACCTAACTCTTTCCTATCCTAGTCCAAAAGCTTCACTTCTATACTACACTGGGTCCTTCTGATGTCAAAAAATGGAAGATGTGGATGTGGAAGAATCAGATTAGGAAGAAAACTAGATAGGGTAAATAGAAATGAAGGTTTTATTTTGAAGGAGTCTCCTGTTTTGACCCATCTACCTGCATCTTTTGGTATATGGTACAACATTCTGCCAAAGGAACAAGATTGGGTGACGTTTGGCCAAAGCTCCCATGAACCCTGGGAGATATGGCAGAGATGGATTTCAACAGTAGTTCCATTCTTGACATAAGTTTGGAGTGTTTTCATGTTTTTGTTTTAAAGCATGGTGATTATCAGAGAGAAGATTCAAATGAAAATTAAAATTATGACTGCTGCCAGGGCAAGGACAATTGAAAGCTTCTAGTCACGTTGGGCATAAGTTCTCCTTTCTTGCTTGTTAAGTGCAGTCTATGTTTTTCTGATGTCATCAGGAAGACAAATGGGACCTTCTGAGCCAAGAAGATCCTTTCCTAATGCATTGAATCTCTTTGATATTGGAGGGATTTCCTTCTGGCCAAGCCTCTGAATTCAGTAAAAGATTGTCTCATAGCAGGTGCTGAAGTATTATTAGCAGACTCATAGCTGAGCTGGCAGCCAAGAATAGTTTGGGACTAATAGTGAATGAATGCAGTACTCTAAGGTGGCCATTATCATTCCAGAAAAGACATAGGTCATGACTATAATTGCTTAAATAATAGACACCAGCCAGAGCATAGACCAACTCAAAGAAGCAGTGCAAAACTGGAAGATGTGGAGAAGCCCGGCCCATAGAATCGCTAAGAATGAGACACGGATAACATCATCTAACACAGGGGTGTCAAACTCACATTGTCATGGTGGCGGCACTTGACATATCAGGACTTCCCCCCCCCTCCACTAAACCAGGCGTAGGCATGGCCAGTGTATGACACATCCGGCCCGTGGGCCGGGAGTTTGTCAGCCCTGATCTAATGTCAGCCTTGGAAGCGATTTTTTACTTGGAAGCTTCAAGGCTGCCACATTCAGTGCCTGGGAATTTGACTGGGGGGATTTCATAGTGGGGTAGAAGATTAGACACAACAACAATCTTTTCTCAGAGAGTCAAGGACATGTTGCCCTGCACCTGGAGGGGAGTGACTGAGGGGATATCTCCATTTGGGATGAAGATTTGATTGGGCCATGAGATGGGTGAAGGGGATGGATCTTTGATTTTTCTTTTGGAGAGGGAAAACCCAGAACTCTCAGATTCAGGTTTTCCCAGATGTGCCAATATGACACCTCTAATAAAACGGAACTTTGAGGAAATGCTTGTCTCAGAGTTTATTGGTTTGGAGTTGGTTAATTGGAACACTGACATCTAACATGCATGAGGAAATTTCTCCCTGGCTCTCTGACACCTTGTGTTGTGGCGGAAGTACTTTTTGAAGTATTTGACCTGAGTGTTTCCATATCAACTATTGAAGAGGCCATCAATATGTTAATTACTACACTGTGAGGTGGATTGTTTATTATGATTTCGAAAGCTCGGAAGCCTGTTTTCTTTAGCAGAGCACTTGGGCTGCTACAAGTGGCCCACCTGACACAAGTGACATCATGCAGGCCACAGCCACCCTGGCCATGCCCACCCCCTCCCCCTGAGGTCAAGCACAACCCTGATGGGGCCCTCAATGAAATCGAGTTTGACACCCCTGATAAAAATAGATCTTCTTTGGGACAACCTCTGTCCAACGTTGCTCTTTAGGTCTTCCAAACGTGGTACCAAAAGTGATGTACTCATCACTTCTGTAATCTAGCCCACTCACTTTGCTGCCAGTTGTCTTTTCCTTTCCTTCCAGCACTATGGACTTCTCTAGGGAGCTGGGTTTTTGCATAACGTGTCCAATATATGATAATTGGAGCCTGCTCATTTGAGCCTGAAGTGTCTCTGGATTGATTCATTCTGTTATCTGCTTGTGTGTTTTAATGGCTGTGCATGGTATTCTCAGGAGCCTTATCTAACAGCAAAGTTCAAAAACATCAATACTCTTTTGTATCTTACTTCTTCAAGGTCCAACTTTCACTTTATAGAATGTCACTGAGAAAGCCACTGCCTTCATGATTTTGATCTTTTTAAGCATAGACACATCCTGGCATCTGAAAATCTTTTCCAAAGACTTCATTGCTATCCTGCCAAGTGTTGATCTGCAGGGTATTTCTTAACTAAAGGTTCATTTGTTGTTCATAGTCACTAAATGTGCCGACCACCTTAACATCTCTATTGTCATTCTAAGGTTGGTTGCTATATGTGAAAAGAAGGACTAGGGGTGACATGAAAGCAGTGTTCCAATATCTCAGGGGCTGCTCCAATGAAAAAAGAGTCAAGCCATTCTCCAAAGCACCTGATGTTGTGGTTTGCCAGCAGCTGGTGCAGACGGCAGCAGAATCGGACAGCGGGGAAGAAAGGGGACCAGTCAGGGAGTCTGGAGAGGACTTGGATGAGAGTCCTGCACCCGATGCAGGGGATGGGGCCAGGACCATCTGGGAGTGGGGTGCTGCCTCCGGAGCCTTCGGAATCTGACAGCAGCGAAGCAGAGGACCCAGGAGAGCCTATTCCCAGTGTGTGTGTGTGCAGAGCTACTAGGAGGTGACAGCAGCTGAAACAAAAGGGTCGACTCGGGAGTAAGGCTGGGAGGTGATTGCCCCTCCCATAAGGGATAAAAGTCAGACCTCAATGACGAAAGCTTTGCAGGAAGCAAAGTAGTTTGATCGGTTCCGAGTCATCCTTAAGGTCTGTGTACTTTGGTTGGTTTTTTTCTTGTAATTTGGTTGGTTTCTTTTATAGTTAATTGGATACTTCTGTTTTTGGCAACATTCCACAGAACTGAAAGGTGTGTGCTTATCTTAGGGAACTATTTAAGATTAGTTGTGGCTGGGAATAAAAACAATTCCCAGCATTGCAATAAAATAGGTTTTGCTTTTAAAACAAGTTTGTGATTAACTACGATTTATGAAGCCTGGGTGAGAACACCTGAAGGCAGGACAAGAAGCAACAGATGGAAACTAATCAAGGAGACAAGCAACCTGGAACTAAGGAGAAATTTCCTGGCAGTGAGGACAATTAGTGAGAGGACGGCCTGCCACAAGAAGTTGTGAGTGCTCCATCACAGAAGGTTTTTAAGAAGAGATTGGACAACCATTTGTCTGAAATGATATAGGTGTCAGGGTTCCAACTAACACCCTCCCTTGAACAAAAGAGCTCTGAGGCATGAGGTCTCCTCAAAGAACATTTTGTTAGAGCATGTCGTATTGGCACGATTTTGGTGAAAACCGGATCTAAAAGTTCCCACCGGTTTTCCCCCTAATTAAAAGTAAAAGTTTTTCACTTCCCCGGAGGCCTCAGTCACATGGTCCAATCAGCACACAGTCCAGATGTGGGATGACCTTAGTCTGCACCTCCCAACCACCTGCACACATGACCTTGGCTCCCAGGGGAAAGAATGTTGTTTTGGTTATAACACCCTAGCTATCTGTACACCCCATCTCCCTATCCCTCATCCCCAGTCTGGGTCAGCACTGAAGTTCTGAAGAAAGAAAAAAATACCCAGTAGAATAGTAAGATGGCCACCATCTAGGCAGCTTCAGGGTTGACAATAGGATTTTCTGCCTGAGTTGGACCAGAAGACCTAAAAGGTCCCTTCCAACTCTGTTATTCCATTATGGTCTTTGCATTTAATCTTAGTCACACTTTTTCAATGTGTTAACACCCTGAAAAATGTCTACATTGGATACCCCAAAGTATGACCCTAATTTAGCTGTGATGTATCCTATATCAGTCTGAGTATGAAACTAGCTCTAGTATGAAACCTTCCATCCTGGTGGCATTTCAGAGAGTCTTCAAAGGCCTGGTTAGTCTTCCAAGCTTTAAGCCAAAGTGCCTGGAAACTCTTGCTGGTTTGTTTGTATATGTGTTGCGTTGTTGGCCAGATTTGCCATCTGTTCTTTTATCCTGCTTGTTATATTGTGAGACTTCCAGAAATGGTTTGGAGATGGATGGTTCTAGTTTTAATAGAAGAGAATTTTGTAGTTCAGGGTTGAAAGGAGGGGTCCTCAGTGCTCTCTGAGCTTGGTGGTTTTCTACCAGATGTTTCATTATCAAATTAGGTGCCCCGATGATTAGGTAGCTAGGTTACCTAGTTTGGTAATGAAACATCCGCAGGAAGGCTTCTCTTTGTTGGATTAATTCAAGGAAAGGCTTTCCAGGGTAATTTTATTTGTACTCCTGCATGAATATACACCTAGAATCCTTGAATTCAAAAGGCCACTAAAGCTATGGAGCAGGGATTGGCCTTCAAAGCTTCAACAGCCCTTCTGAATTCAAGAATTCAAAATGGAGCTTTATCCAGTGAATTTTCTCCACTCGTACAACATAGCAAATAACAGAATTGAAAGGGACCTTGGAGGTCTTCTAGTCCAACCCACTGTGCAGGACACCCTATACCATTCCAGACAAGTGATTATCCAGTCTCTCCTTAAAAGCCTTCAGTGAAGGCTGGCATGAATCATAAACCTGCCAACCTTCTAAACCTAAACAAACAAATCCAAGCTATGTCAATACATCTTAACATGTACATGTTACAATCCATGTAACAGCATTGCCAAAAGGGCATTAAGAGTTGTTAACCTAATTTTGCGAAGCTTCTTCTCCGGTAACATTGAACTGCAAGCCAGGGCATACAAAAGCATCACCAGACCAGTTCTCAAATACAGCTCATCTGCCTGGAATCCACACTGTATAATAGACATTAATACGATTGAGCAAGTCCAGAGGTATTTCATGAGAAGAGTACTCCACTCCTCAGCTCGCAATTGATTGCTTTATGCTACCAGCTTGAAATTTTGGACCTGACAGCTTAGAACTATGCCACCAACCGTCTGACCTAAGCTTAGTAAACAAAATTGTCTGCTACAACATCCTACCTGTCAATGACTACTTCAGCTTCAACCGCAATAACACATGGGCAAACAATAGATACAAACTTAAAGTAAACCGCTCCAAACTCAATTGCAGGAAATACGACTTTAGCAACAGAGTGGTCAACAGACTGGCCTGGAACTCACTACCTGACTCTGTTGTTACATCTTCAAACCCCCAAAACTTTAAACTGTCTACCGTGGACCTCACTTCATTCCTAAGAGGCCTGCAAGGGGGCATGCATAAGCGCACCAGCATGCCTACCACCTCTGTCCTACTGTTCCCATTTATTCATACTCATTTATTATGTATGTTCAGAATATTGCAGCATAAATTCAGTGCCAGAAAAGTAAACACAGATG
Source organism: Naja naja (assembly GCA_009733165.1). Taxonomy (NCBI): domain Eukaryota; kingdom Metazoa; phylum Chordata; class Lepidosauria; order Squamata; family Elapidae; genus Naja; species Naja naja. The sequence continues at coordinate 215,655,274 of CM019150.1, read as the reverse complement.
ACTGAGGCTTCATTTAACTTCTTTATAAACACAAAGTAAATGTTACAATACCAGTTGTTGATTTCTCCAACATGGAGCAAACTCAAACAGAAGTAGACATGTTACAGGTTCAGAGCAGAGCAGCAACTTAACGTCAGCAGACAAGCAAGCAAGTTAGTTTCTCTTTCACTTTAGAGCTGAGCACAGAACAGAGATAAACCATGCCCAGATTCTCTCTTTAAGTTTCAGCCCTCAATTCAGCCCTCATTGGCTGATCTTGTTACTAAGCTCTATTCCAGTTCATGAATATACTCTGACAATGCATATACTTATACCTGCTTACTTATATGTTTATATGTTATGTTCATACTTATACTTGTTTTCTCACACATGCTTGACAAACGAACAAACGAACAAATAAAATAAATCTGTGATGCTTTAATGGACCTGTTTAGGCAAGCTGTGTGAACACAGCCTCTTTCTTGTGGAGGTGTGCACACATAAGAGATGAACACTGGTCATCTGAGTTCCTTGACTGCTTCCTTGCCTTCCCTTAAAGATACCTTGACCCAGATTCCTTCTTCTAGCACCAGCTTAAATATTCATTCATTCCTTAAAAGTTTCTTCTGCTTTGCCACAAAAAGAAGAGGAAGGAGCAAGCAAATGCACTGAGCAGATGTTTCATGCAACAATAAAATCAATGGAAAATGAGGCAACAAATTAGTACTGCTATTCAAAACCTACAACCTCCTTTTCTACCAAAGCGAAAAGGTGGTTTAGGTAAGAGCAGCACAAAACAAAATAAAATTATGGACACCATAATCTCAGAATAAAATGCATGAAGGTCATAACAACCACTCAAGGAAAAACAGACCTATCATGCAATGAAAGACTAGGGACTGGTGATGGGATGGCAGGTCTCCTTCCTATCCTACCTCAATCTTGATGTTCTTCATCAAGCTTGGAATCCAAAACTCTCAAATGGAGAAAACCTTATCAGTCTTGAACAGCTTGCTTATCTATTTATGAAATTTAGGAATCATCCAAGTCCCAACCAGTTCTGGAAGTCTTTGAATGTTCAGTCGTGAGAAGAGGATGAGACATCCTTCTTTAAACAATTCAAGACCTGTTTCCTATCACTCTATTTGCAGGAAAGTCCCCACCATTCTAGTAATCTTCTACTCTGTTACTCTTGAACTGCTTTTCAGACATTTTTTCTCAGTGGTCAGCTCGGAACTGACCACAGGTTCCGTCTTAGGCCCAGTACTCTTCAATATCTTCATTAACGACTTAGATGAGGGAATAGAGGGGGAACTTACCAAATTTGCAGATGATACTAAGCTGGCAGGAATAGCTAACACCCAAGAACATAGGCTTAAGATCTAGATGGATCTTGACAGACTAGAACACTGGGCCATATCTAACAAAATGAAATTCAATGTAGAGAAAAGTAAAGTCCTACACTTAGGCAAGAAAAACCAAAAGTACACATATAGACTGGGTGAAACCAGGCTCAATAGCAGTAACTGTGAGAGGGATCTTGGAGTCTTTGTGGACAACCAGCTAAATATGAGCCAGCAGTGTGCAGAAGCAGCCAGAAAAGCTAATGCAATCCTAAGTTGTATTAACAGAGGGATACAATCAAGATCAAGGGAAGTACTAATACCACTCTATAAAGCCTTAGTAAGACCACACCTAGAACACTGCATCCAGTTTTGTTCACCACATTATAAAAAAGATGTTGAGACTCTAGAAGAAGTGCAGAGAAGAGCAACCAGGATGATTAAGGGACTGGAGACTAAAACATATGAAGAACGGTTACAGGAACTGGGCTTGGCTAGTCTGGTGAAGAGAAGGACCAGGGGAGACAGGATAGCAGTCTACCAATATTTGAGGGGCTGCCACAGAGAGAAAGTGGTCAAACTATTTTCTAAAGCGCCTGTAGGCCAGACAAGGAATAATGGATGGAAACTGAACAAGGAGAGATTTAACCTGGAAATAAGGAGAAACTTTCTGACAGTGAGAACAATCAACCAGTGGAACAGCTTGCCCTTGGAAGTTGTGGGAGCGCCATCACTTGAGACTTTCAAGAAGAGATTGGACTGCCATTTGTCAGAAATGGTGTAGGGTCTCCTGCTTGGGTGGGGGGTTGGACTAGACGACCTACAAGGTCCCTTTCAACTCTGATTATCTGTTATCTGTTAACCGCCTCCCTATGAGTTAATGCTGTTCTTCCACCACTTCTACCTAGAGTGATAGAAAACAAATCTTGAATTATTTAAAGAAGGATAGCTAATCCCTTTTTCTTTATAAGGCCTTATATAACCCCCTGATCTTTGTTGCATTTTCCGCCTGTTCCAGGTTGCCCAAACTTTTCTTATATGTTCAGAACTTAAATAATTCAAGGTGAGGTCTTATAGCATTGAATATGGTAGAACTGTTAGTTCTTACGAGGAGTAGCAGGTATTCCTTATGAATACAGAAAAGCAGAGTTGGAAGGGACCTTGAAAGTCTTCTACTCCAAGCCCCTGCTCAAGCAGGAGATCCTATATTAGTGTTGGTGAACCTTTTTGGCACCAGGTGCCAAAATAGGAGTGTGTGCATGTGCATGGGGGAGTGCCGGAAACCAGAAGACCAGCTTCCCGGCACGTGCGGGAGTGCCGGAAACCTGAAGAACAGCTCCCCAGTATGCATGTGCATGCTGGGAAGCTGAGCTTCCAGTTTCCGGTGTGCGCTTCCGGTTTCTGGCACACATGCACGCGCAAAGACCAAAAGCTCAGCTTCCTGGCATATGCATGTGTGCCAGGGACCTGCTCTTCTGTTTTCCAGTGCTTCCGTGCGCACGAAACCAGCTGGCCAGTGCAAATGCACATGCCGGAACCTGGAAGAACAATGGACGATGGTGTGCCTGGAGAGATGGCTCTGTGTGCCACTTCCAACACGCATGCCATAGGTTCGCCATCATAGTCCTTCAGCATTCCAGACAAATGGCTGTCATCTCTTACAAACCTCCAGTAATAGAGTGCTCAAACTTTTGTAGGCAAGCTTTCCACTAGTAAATTGTTCTCACTGAGAGGAAATTTCTCCTTAATTCTCTGTTGAATCTCTCTTTGATGAGCTTTCATCTGTTATTTTTTTTAATCTATCTTCAAGTGCTTTGGAGAAAATAGGGAAATAGAGACAATGAGAACTATGCTTATTATACAGAATCAAGCTAATTCTAGATCAGCTTTCATAACATCCTTTCTTTTTTACTTTTATGATCTCCTTCTAATCTTCCAAATGTCCCAATTACTTGATCAAACGAGCATGTTGCAAAAGTTGGGGGGAAAAAAGCAGAATTAAACATGAATGAACGTGAATATATGTATCCCAGGATAATGTTGCAGGATCCAATTTGTGTTTGTCACTGGGACAAGAGGTTTTGTTTTCTGGGCTTTCCAATTGATGTGGAGCCCATTTTCAGGGAGTTTCTCTCTAACCATGACAGAGAAGTTCCCCAAAGATGGGCCGCAGCTCAAGTCCGAAAGCTCAGAAGATAAAACCCCTGGTCCCGTTGACTGACCCAGATTGGATTTATTTTATTTATTTGTTTTACTTTATTTATTTATTTTGTCAAGCATGCATTTGATAATATGTATAAGTATAAACACGATTGTTAATACATGAAATAGATACGAATAAAAGGGAACACCAAGACGGGGATGGTAGGCTTGTTGGTGTGCTTCTTCATGCCCCTTATAGACCTCTTAGGAATGGGGTGAGGGCAACAGTAGACAGGAGCACATTGGGTTGTGCTCCAAAAAATTGTAAGCTGCCCTGAGTCTTCGGAGAAGGGCGGCATATAAATGTAATTAAAAAAAAAAGTGTTTAGGGTTAGTGGAAGAAACCACAGAGTCAGGTAGTGAGTTCCAGGCATTGACCATTCTGTTGCTGAAGTCGTATTTCCTAAATCAAATTTGATGTGGTTTATGTTGAGTTTGTATCTATTGTATGCTTGTGTATTGTTGTGGTTGAAGCTGAAGTAGTCATTGATGGGTAGGCTCCTGCAGAATTAAGACATTTCAGTGCAAGTCTAGGCTAAAGTTTCCAATTGTGGATCCTTTCAAATGTTATAGACCGAAGCTGCCATAATCTTTGATCATTGGCCATGCAGATGAGGTTGTCGCTTGAGACATTAAAAAGAAAATGTTTACGCCAAGGTTGAAGTAAAAACAAAAACAAACCTGAGATGAAATGTCTTCTCTTTGGTTGTCTTCACCTTGGACCATTTTGATTTTCTCACCCTTGAAAATCGTGCCCTCATTCGCTCACACTTCCACGGAGTCCTGCTGGATCTGGTGATTCACACAGTTTTGCTGATGATGAGACAGTGCTAAATCTGGTAGGGGTGATGTCATGGCAAGCTTGTATACCAAAACAGATGTCTCACCACAGGACTGAAGATCAGCACAAGGTCAAAAGAAGCAAAACGGAGACAGAGAAATGACTTTGAAAAGCAGCTCCACTCTTGATGAGACAAAAGGTGCTAAAATGTTTCATGCCTTTGCATGACATTTTCAGATTTCTTTTTTTTAAAAAGAGATGAATGTTTCATTTTTTGATGTATTCAAACGTGAGGCAAAGTGTGGAAAAACATTCCATTCCTTGGGAAGAATACAATTATTTTTCCTTAAATGACTTCTTTAGGATCCTGTGTGCATGTCATGAACTTTGGTGTGTGTGGAAAAAAACAGCACGTTTTGGTCAAGTGGAACAATGTTAGGAGTGAAGCTGAACACTTTTGGGACCTCAGGAAAAGAAAATTGCCTTCAGGGAGCAGAAATTTGAATGAACAGTGTGATACCTGAATGTACATGGAGTAGTATGTATATATTTATACTTCCTTGCTGTTTTGCACTTCTGGTTAGATGCTAACTGCATTTCATTGCCTGTGTTCATGAGCAATGACAATAAAGTTGAATCTAATCTAATCTACAAGGCTACGTACATACAATCATGAGGCTGGAAGGGACCATGAAGGTCTTCTTGTTCAACTCCCTGCTCAAGGAAGAAAATCTTATATCATCCTAGTCAAGTGGTCTATTTTTGGAAACATCCACTGATGGAGCACTCACAACTAAGGGAGGCAAACTATTCCATGGATTCACACTGTCAGAACATTTCTCCTTATTTCAAGGTTGGGCCTCTCTTTGACAAGCTTTCACCCATTACTTCTTGTCCTGCCCCCTGGTGCTTTGGAGAATAAGTTGACCCACCTCTTCTGGAGACAGCCCCTCAAGTACTGGAAGACAGTTAACATGTCCTTCTCTTTGATAGGTTGGAGATACTAGAGCTAGCTCCCTCAATAAGGTTTAGCCTCCATATCTTTAGGGCCTTGGTGGTGCAGGCTGTTAATAGCCTAGCACTTAGTTCCAGCTGCCTGTAATTATTGCAGGCTCGAATCCCACCAGGCTCAAGGTTGACTCAGCCTTCCATCCTCTCGGGGTAGGTAAACTGAGGACCCAAGATTGTTGGGGGCAATAAGCTGACTTTGTAAAAATGCCGCTTAGTAATAAGCAGGCATATACAATGGAAGGAAGGCTACTGCTGAGCACATAGGGTTGTATCCCAAAAATTGTAAGCCGCCCTGAGTCTTTGGAGAAGGGCGGGATATAAATATGAATTAAAAAAAAATTATTCATTTGATTTGTCAATTGCTTACAAAATAGTATGTATAAGTATAAACATAGTTATGAATACATGAAATGGATACACATAAGAAAAATAAAAAGAAACAATAGGACAGGGACAGTAGGCACCTTGGTGCACTTATGCATGCCCCCTACAGACCTCTTAGAAAAGGGGGGAGGTCAATAGTAGACAGTCTATGATTAAAGCTTTTGGGGTTTGGGAAAGTAACCACAGAGTCAGGTAGAGTATTCCAGACATTGACCACTCTGTTGCTGAAGCCGTATTTCCTGCAGTCAAGTTTGTCGCGGTTTACCTTGAGTTTGTATCTATTGTGTGCTCTTGTATTGTTATGGTTGAAGCTGAAGTGTTCATTGCCAGGTAGGACATTGCAATGTATGATTTTATATACTGTACTTAGATTGGAGCGAAGGCGGCGTAGTTCTAGGTTTTCTAGGTCTAGAATTTCAAGTCTGGTGGCATAAGGTATTCTGCAACGAGTAGAGGAGTGGAGAACTCTTCTTGTGAAATATTTCTGGACTTTCTCAACTGTGTTAATATCAGATACATATTATGTGGGTTCCAGACTGATGAGCTATATTCAAGTATTGGTCTAGCAAATGTTTTGTATGCTCTAGTTAGTAGTGTGATATTACCAGAGAGAAAGCTACATAGGATTAGGTTAACAGCTACATAGGATTAGGTTAATATCCTTTATTATTTTTCTAGCTCTTCTCTACACACTTTCCAGGGACTCAACATCTTTTTTGCATGGTGGTGATCAGATACATTTGGTCCAGAGGGGACAGGAAGCATCAAAGTGTGACCCAAACATCTCAATTAAAAGAAGCTAAAGTGAATGTCTATGGAGATTCTCAGTCTTTCAGGTCATAGTTGTCCCAAAAGTGCTTTTTTGAGTGGCAATGGGAGTGTCTGGTTTTTCTTTGAAGATGTTTCACTCAAGAAGAGCTGAAGAAGCTTCTTGGATGAGAAGCGAAACATCTTCAAAAGAAAAACCAGAAAGTCCAGTTGGGAACAGAAAGTCCAGTTTGGGAAAAAAGCTAAAGGGAAAAAAGCACCTTTGGGAAAGCTAAAGGGAAATGCTCCATAGAATAGAATAGAATAGAATAGAGTAGAGTAGAATAGAATAGAATAGAATAGAATAGAATAGAATAGAATAGAATAGAATAGAATAGAATAGAATAGAACAGTGATGGCAAACCTTTTTATTGTGGTATGCTGAAAGGATGCATGCATGTGTGATAGTGCATGCATGCGTGTGCCGGCACCCATAATGCAATGCGCCCTACTGCCCCTGCACATGTGCATGCAACACCCCCACCCCACCCCCTTACCTGCACTACACATGCGCACGCCTCCTACCTTTTTTTTCAGCTCATTTGAGGCTGTTTTCACCCTCCCGGAGGCTTGAGGGAAGCTTCTGCAGCCTCAGAAGGCCAAAAAACGGGCCTGTTTCGGCACTTCCGGTATTTCCAGAAGGCCCATTTTTCAGCCTCATGAGACTGCAGAGGCTTCCCTTGAGTCTCCAGGAGAGTGAAAATGGCGTCCAACGGGCCAAAAATCAGCTGGGAGGTGCGCATATGCTCAGTGCAGGTAAGTTTTGCTGGGGCTCGCGTGCCCACACAAATGGTAACCTCCATTTGTGGAGGTAGGTTCATCATTAGAATACTAGAGGATAGAATAGAATAATAACTTTACTGTTACTTTGTATGTAGACTAATCGATGTACCTTAAAGAGAAATTTTGTTGCATACAGCTGTCAGCACCTCCAATATACACTACATGAACATGACAAAATAAATAAAAACCTGGAATGAAAGTTGCAAACCAGAGAATCGAGGATTCGTCAGGTTCATCTGGCTTCAGAAGGAAGCTTGTGGGACTTCTCTTCTTCTCAGAGGCAAACTCAGAGTTGTGTTCCAAGATTTGTGTTCAGGTTACCTTTGTTTTCACGAATTCCAATTCCTTTATGAAGAATTCCTTTCTATTGGGAAAGTGTCTCCTAATTATCTGAGGGGATTTGCTTCTGACTTATGTACTCAAAATTTATCATTTCAGAGCTCAATGGAGTCTTGTACATTTTCATTTTATGCCATCTCAAAGCGCGATGTGAGATATGGGTATCCTACCCCCTCCTGTGTGAGCTGCATTGGTTGCCGGTTGCCCTCTGGGTGAGATTCAAGGTGCTGGTAATCACCTATAAAACCCTATATGGCTTAGGGCTGGGGTATTTGTGGGACCATCTACTGCCAGCAACGACTTCCCTACATCCTGTACACTCCCACAGGCAGGGCCTCCTTGGTGTGCCGTCGGCCAGACGGTGTCGGCTGGCAACCCCCAGGGGTAGGGCCTTCTCTGTGGGAGCACCCGCCCTTTTGAATCAGCTGTCCCTGGAGCTTTGGATGGCTCCTGACCTTCGATCCTTCCGTCGTGACCTGAAAACGTGGCTCTTCCAGCTTGCCGACCTGGACTGATGGGTGGGAGGGGTTTTAATTAGTTAGTTTTAATTAATATATTGGGATGCTTGTTTAATAGTTTTTTAAGGTTTGTATTGTATGTGTTTTATTGCTGTGAGCCGCTCTGAGTCCTTCGGGAGATAGGGCAGCATAGAAATCCCAATATAAATAAATAGATAAATAAATAAATATTAGAGCCCAGATCCTACCCATCAGTTCCGTGTCCCAGCCCTCCCCTCCCCCCCCATAGAATTCTATGAGAATCTAATATGGGAGACGCTGTTTGGATATTTATCAACTCTAAATGTCTTGTTCCATCCTATTGTAATGGGGCATTTGGCAATGCAAGCTAGAAGAAGGTTATCCTTCCCTTTGTTTTTTTTTTTAATGAAATTGATTATTAAATCATATGATTGATGCTTTTCTTTTAATCTCCTTAAAAGGAAGGACAGGCTGCTGTTCTCTGGCCACAGCTCACAAAGCTGCTAGGGCAAGGAGAGGAGATGATGCTGTAGGGGTTGTTTTCATTTGATCATTATCATTGCTATGATCACCATCGCTATTATGTTCCTCACCATTATTAAGCTCAGGTTACAGGTTACATGCTGTGAAAACGCCATCTGTCTTGGAGGAAGAGCCTGCTCATGATACTCCCTTCCTCTAGGAATATGGTTGGTGGCAGCAGAAATACTACATAGCCCATAGTCAGGAGGTGCATCATGCAGCCAGGGAGTGGGAGATGGGGATAGGTGCAGCCAGAAGGGTGGAGACCCTTCCCATCATACGCTACTATGTGCTGCTCCTTTGGCTGACCTCTACAGAACTATATTTGAAGCCCTTTCTGGGTCCACAGTAACACCTTCCTTACATGTCTATGGAGATTCTCAGTCATCCAGGTCATGTTGTCCCAAAAGTGTTTTTTCAAGAGTCAACTGATAACAGATAACAGATAATCAGAGTTGGAAGGGACCGTATAGGTCATCTAGTCCAAGCCCCCCTGCCCAAGCAGGAGATCCTACACCATTTCTGACAAATCTCTTCTTGAAGGTCTCAAGTGATGGTGCTCCCACAACTTCCGAGGGCAAGCTGTTCCGTTGGTTGATTGTTCTCACTGTCAGAAAGTTTCTCCTTATTTTCAGGTTGAATCTCTCCTTGTTCAGTTTCCATCCATTATTCCTTGTCTGGCCTACAGGCACTTTAGAAAATAGCTTGACCCCTTCCTCCCTGTGGCAGCCCCTCAAATATTGGAAGATTGCTATCATGTCTCCCTGGGTCCTTCTCTTCACCAGACTAGCCAAGCCCAGTTCCTGCAAGTTCCTGGACCATCTTGGTTTTTCTTTGAAGACATTTCACTTCTCATCCAAGAAGCTTCTTCAGCTGTTCAGAGCTGAAGAAGCTTCTTGGATAAGAAGTGAAATGTCTTCAAAGAAAAACCAGAAAGTCCAGTTTCCTCTTGAAAAAAGCACCTTTGGGTCTTCCTTATATGTCTATGTTGTTGGAGATATCAAGATACCAAGAGATAAGCAGCATGTATCCACATTATATTTCAGATTGCTTAGAATAGTGTTTTCCAACCATGGTCATTTCTAAGTGTGTGGACTTCAAATCCCAGAATTCCTCAGCTGGTGTGGCATTGATGAGAAGTCCAGGAGTTGAAGTTCCCACGCCCGGGAGTTGCCATGTTTGGGAAACACTATCTTAGAAGCAGAGATTATGTAGTAATCTGTCAAGGATGCTTTAAACTGCATACCTGAAAAGGATGGAAATAATAGCCTTAGTGGCTCTGTAATTAAATGAAATGAATTGAACTCCCAATCAACTTGGAGAACTGATGATGTTACGTAGTCTGGTAACGAAATGTCAGCAAGCAACCAACCAAGTTCAGAGAGCACCAAGGGCTCCACAGACCTGTATTTGTCTTGAGATGTCCTTGGTGCATTACCTGACATTAAAAATAAGATATCCTGCAGCTTGTATGCTTTGGAACCACTGATATATGGATCAAAGGTTTTCAGATTGACCTAAAGATCTGTTTTTTTCATTTGTATCTGTCTGTCCATCTGCCACTTCAGCCTGAATCATGTTCAAGAAATGACTTGTCTTTGGATGTAATGTTTAGAAGGTTTGACAGACGGGCGAAAGAGGAGAGAGAAGTGCTGTTAAAATGTGTTAGTATGAGCCATCAGGTCAGGCATGAGGTGAACTCTGTAGGCACCTGTCCAGCAACCGGAGCAGAGACCAGACAGATGTGGAGGGTGTCATGCTTAGAACAGTTTACAGCATTCCTAGAATGTTAGTTTGGGATGTGTGGGGTATTTATGGAGGAGTGAACATTTAATTTAAGTATGTAAATTATGTATTTAAATGTGTTTAAATTTAAGTTAGTAATTTATTTAATTAAGTATTTAATTTAAGTATATTTACAGATCCTTCACATCCCGGACATAAACTGCTTCAACTCCTTCCCTCAAAACGACACTATAGAGCATTGCACACCAGAACAACTAGACACAAGGACAGTTTTTTCCTGAAAGCCATCCTTCTGCTAAACAAATAATTCCCTCAACACTGTCCAACTATTTACAAAGTCTGCACTACTATTACTATTAATCTTCTCATCACTCCTTATCACCCATCCCCTTCCACTTGTGAGTGTATGGCTGTAACTTTGTCGCTTGTATCCTTACGATTTACATTGACTGTTTCCTAGTATGATTTGATTGCTTATTGTATCCTATGACTATTATTAAGTGTTGTACCTTATGATTCTTGACTCTTGACGAATGTATTTTTTCTTTTTACGTACACTGAGAGCATATGCAACAAGACAAATTTCTTGTGTGTCTAATCACACTTGGCCAATAAAGAATGAATGAATGAATGAATGAATGCATTCATTCATTCATTCATTCATTCATTCATTCATTCATTCATTCATTCATTCATGTGGAAGAGTGAACTCACCACCTCAGAGCGAGTAAGCATTTCCTACCTCCTGAGATCCAAACTTTTGGTGCTATCTACTTGGCCAAAACAGCTCCATCCTGTCCTTCCTTGGAAGGTTTATTTTAACAAAAAGAAAGTTGATGGAGTGAGTGATCCAGAAAAGGAGTCAAGATACAAAGAAAGTAGAAACATGAGGAAGAGAAGGGTCCAATTGGGGAATGCCACCAATGGGACCACAAAAAAGGGCCTGGTCGGTGGTGGCCTCTTCTTTATGGAACATCATTCCTTCTGAGGTATAGTTGGCCCTCATTGCTGCTTTTTCAAAAAGCCTTTAAAAACACGGTCTTGTCAGTGGGGCTGGGGACCCCAAATGGATGGGCTTATTTCCTAGTTTAATTATATCATAACCACAGGAAAGATTTAGAGTTGGTTTTCTTTTGAAGCTGTGCTGATATGGTGTACTCAATAAAGACCTTTGAGAAGGATTGTAGTCTCAGAGTTCTGATCTGCTTGGGTTCATTAGTCAGAGCCTTGACAACTGGGCCATAAGTATCATCCAGGGAGGTCCATTGTACCTTTGAATGGTTGCTAAGTGACTGGTCATAAGTCAAGAGCTTCTGTATGCTAGACCACAATGATAAATGCTGTTGAGCTCAGCTCAACTCCAGCTGACTTCAAAACTCAGTTACTAAGTCTATGTAGTTTTCTTGGCCATAACATGGAAGTCTCATTAATTCTCATCTTCTTTTTTTGAGATGTTGACTTCATAATTGGGCCTATCACTCAGAGATTTCCCAGTAGCCTGTCGTTCGAGTATAACGAAGCCTGAGTATTTGCTTTTTTTTCAAAATCACCATCCTTGGTTAGAAGTTGTTCTACTAACCTGTCAGTTCCATTCAGATCTTGCCTGCCCTGTGATGTGAATCCAGCATCCCATTCCTTCCTGATTTTTAGACTCATGTGAATTCCTTTCATAGTTGCTGGGTTGTATCAGGGAAGACTTAGATGAGACGAGACAAGACACAAGATACTGAATATATAATCCTGACCTCATTAGCTTCTGCTGTCATCCAACTCTTCCCATATGTATTTGGAAAAAAGGCACCCAGTGCTTGGTCCAATTTGCCCCTTGTGGAAATGTGCCTTGAAGTGTATTCTTGATGTTCTTAATCACATCAGTTTTACTTATGTCTTTCTCAGAGTTGGCTGGACTACACATGCCAACATGTAGATGGAGGCATTTGATAGACAAATATGCATATTGATGTCAAAGCAGATGACCTCATGCATTTCAAATTTTCTTGTTCTGCAAATGGAATTCCATGAATTCCCAAGAGGAAGCACTGTCAATTCCTCTCCATGGAACCAAAATGCATGGGTGGCTTGTTTTTTTTTAAATGATTTTATTTTGTTTATATCTCAGATTGATCAAACGCCAACACATTATTTAAAAGTAGACGAAAATCAAACCTGAAGCAACTAGCAATGAAAAGGATGAACCAGCTGTAAGTTGTAACTACAGTATCCAGTAGTATAGTATACTGTGGTAGTATAGCTACATAGCTGTAGCATCTAGTTTTGATCACCATATTATGAAAAAGATGTTGAGACTACAGAGAAGAGCAGCTAAAATGATTAAGGGCCTGGAGACTAAAAGATATTGATTGATTGATTGATTGATTGGACTTATATGCCGCCCTATCTCCCAAAGGACTCAGGGCGGCTCACATCATAAAAACACACATTATAAAATTTAAAAGTTATTTAAAAATTATTAAACCCAAGCCAAACAATATCTAAAACCCACAAAAACACTAAAACCTAAAACTTCTAAAAACCACCGCCCCTCAGTCCAGGCCGGCTTGTTGGAACAGCCACGTCTTCAGGCCACGGCGGAAGGAACGGAGGTCAGGGGCCAATTGCAGCTCCAAGGGCAACTGATTCCACAGGACGGGTGCTCCCACAGAGAAGGCCCTACCCCTGGGGGCTGCCAGCCGACACTGTCTAGCCGATGGTACCCCAAGGAGGCCCTGTCTGTGGGACCGCACTGGACGATGGGTAATTGATGCTGGCAAGAGACGTTCCTGCAAGCACCCTGGCCCCAAGCCATGTAGGGCTTTGTAGGTAATTGCCATCACTTTGAATCTCACCCGGAGGGCAACCGGCAACCAATGCAGCTCGCTCAGGAGGGGTGTAATATGGGAGTATCAGGAAATATAATATGAAGATGAGTTGCAGGAATTGGGTATGGCTAGTCTAGAGAAAAGAAGGTCTTGGGGCGGGGGGACACAAAGGGCCTTGGTGGCTCAGGCTGTTAATTGCCTGCACTTAAGTTCCAGCTGCCTACAACTGCTGTAAGCTCGAATCCCACCAGGCTCAAGGTTGACTCAGCCTTCCATCCTCTCGGGGTAGGTAAATTGAGGACCCAAGATTGTTGGGGGCAATTAGCTGACTTTGTAAAAATGCCGCTTAGCAGGCAATGGAATGAAGGCTATTGTTGAGCACACTGGGTTGTATCCCAAAAATTGTAAGCGCCTGAGTCTCCGGAGAAGGGCGGCATATAAATGTAATTAAAAAAAAAAACAAGCAGTGTTCCAGTATTTGAGGCATTCCCACAAAGAAGAGGGGGGTCAATCTATTTTCCAAAGCACCAGAAGGCACAACAAGAAACAATGGATGGAAACTTATCAAAGAGAGAATCAACCTAGAGCTAAAGAGAAACTTCCTAACAGTGAAAACAATTAACCAGTGGAACAGCTTGCCTTCAAAAGTTGTAGCTACTTCAACCCTGGAGGCTTTAAAGAAGAAATTAAACCCCCATTTGCATGAAATGCTTTGGGGTCTCCTGCTTGAGCAGGGAGTTGGACTAGAAGACCTCCAAGGTCCCTTCCAACTGTTTTATTCTGTATCCCACTGCTAAAAACTATGGAGTTCTTGGTACTCTCTGAGCTTGGTTGTTTTCTTGCAGACATTTCACTACCTAACTACACAATATCATCAGTGCATCTTTACCTAGCTGAGTAATGAAATAACCCAGCTGAGAGAGCACCAAGGCCTCCACAGTTCAGCTCTGAGCTAGAAATATTTTCTCCTACTGCTAAAACTCCAGCACCCTTTTTAGTGGTTGTTTAGGCTGAATTGGCTGATTGATCAATGGATTCATTTTAGGCTTGTCTGTTGCTCCAAATGTTGACTGACTCCGAATGTAAGTGTGTATGTGGTGGCCATTGTCTCTTTCTCTCTGAGTGACCCTTTTCAACCTTGCCTCTTTGCTGTCATCTGTCTGTTTTTCTGATGAGCATTGAATTATTTATTTATTTATTTATTTATTTATTTATTTATTTATTTATTTATTTATTTATTTATTTGACTTGTATGCCGCCCCATCTCCAAAAGGACTCGGGGAGGCTCACAGCTAAAAATACAACAATAAATAAATTACCTAAAAACATATTAAACAATTACAAGCCAAATTAAAGTTAAGAACCCCAAAATTAAAACAATCAAACCCCCAGAGGGTCAGCACAGCTCGGATTGTACAAATAGCCAGGTCTTCAAATCGTGGCGGAAGGTGCGGAGATCGGGGGCCAGCCGGAGCTCCAGCGGAAGAAGATTCCATAAAGTGGGAGCCGCCACAGAGTAGGCCCTCCCCCGGGTCGTCGCCAAGCGACATTGAGTCGCGGATGGCACCCCGAGGAGATCCCATCTGTGGGCCCGTACAGGGCGGTTGGTATTTGATGCTGGGAGGAGTCGTTCTCGTAAATATCCTGGACCCATGCCATGTAGGACTTTGAATGTTAGCACCAAAACCTTGAATCTCACCCGGAGGGCAACCGGAAGCCAATGCAGGCTGCACAGGAGGGGTGTAATATGGGAGTATCGGGAAGCTCCCATCACTACCTGCGGCTGCATTCTGCACCAGTTGAAGCCTCCGAGTGGTACACAAGGGCAGTCCTAGGTAGAGAGCATTACAGTAGTCGAGTCGGGAAATGACGAGCGCCTGAGTGATCGTGGGCAGGGCATCTCGGTCCAGGTATGGGCGCAACTGGCGAACCAGCCGGATCTGGGCAAAGGCCCCCCTGGCCATGGCCCCCACCTGTCAATGAGATTTACATATATCTTCTTTGTGGCAAGGTGGGGTGAGAATAACTCTTCATCATGCAGCAGCCACGCTTCTTCAGAGGAAGCCTGGTCTTAGAGCAACCTTCTATTCTTCTGAATAAAGAGACAGCCGAAAGATATCGACTTTATGAAAGAAAAGCCAGCGGATTCTGTGGTCTATGGAGACTCTCAGTCATCCAAGTCATGGTTGTCCCAAAGGTGCTTTTTCAAGAGGCACCTGGACTTTCTGGTTTTTCTTTGAAGATGTTTCGCTTCTCATCCAAGAAGCTTCTTCAGCTCTTCAGCACTGGATTCTGTTGTTTATTTCAGATGAACAGAAAGACAGAGTTAGAAGGGACCCTGGAAGTGTTCTAGTCCAGCCCCCAGGATGATGAAGGAGGTTCAACTGAAGTTCAGTGTCTTTATCCTCATCTATCAGTACAGTTCACTGCCTAGCATCAAGGGAAGGTTGGCTGCTTTTATAATTTTAATTAGTTCAATTTTAGTTTACAGTGTGCAAAACATACTTGTGTTTTGCTCGTATCATGCACTTTGTAGTCTTCCCAAGAGAAACAAGTGTTCCTACCTCAGGGATTTTTAAGCAAGCTATTTATAGGTTTCTTTAAAGGGAGATTTGGAGTGTGTAACTGGTGGTGCCTTATTATCCTAAAGTTAAAAATGTTCTCGAGTTCACTTTGATCCTTAATGAGTACCTGAAGACAACAGCACAGTTTTCTTGGTGGTAATAAAGAAATTATTTGTTATTCTCTTCTTCTGGGGAGGGTTTGTCTCTTCCAAACTACTAAACAGATCTGATCTTACTTAACTTCTCAGCATGGAGAAAGTCAGCCAGCTGTTGGCATCTTCTACAGTCTCCTCTCTGGTAGTAAGTTTCACAATTAATTTTTGTTTCAGAATCTTACAGTGCGAAAAATTGGAACTTGGTGATCATCCAATCTCCCTTGCCATTCAGTCAAAAATGAAAACAACGCTTGATTTATTTGCCATCAATTGTCCACTGCTTCAAGCACACCCTGGCAGAAAAGCAGCTTGTAAATAATGTTGGAGAAAATGTATCTCTATGGTCACTAAGAGTTGACAATGACGTGATAGCACATAATCAATAAAAGAAAATAATAGGAAGTTTTACAAATGAAATATATATTCCAAACTGCATTTCCTTTGTCCTGAAATTCACTTTTAGACAAGATTTGGTGGAAATCAGCTCAGCTACTGGATAGAAAGAGAAAGTCTGAAGGTTGGGACAGTCACACTTTGCGTGGCTACCAGAAACTGCTTCTTGGAGAACTTTTTCAAGGAAGTTCTTTGGTTTGAGTCAAGAATATTGCTGTGAATTGAGTTGGCATCCTTCAGTCTCAAGAGACTATGGTATCATGCTTTGAAAAGAGGTCCTAAAACAGCATCTAGTGTGGTTAAAAAGGCCAATTCAAAAGGGACAATCTTTTCCACACTGAGGACAGATACAGTCTGACCCCTGTCCAGTCCCCAGATTTTTCTGGACTGCCTCTTTGCCTCAACCTGCCAAACGAGTGTCTCTTCTTCGAATTGGAGAAGGCCATGCTGCGTCTTTTGCTTCCAAGCCGAACGATCAGAGGTCAAGGTTTCCCAGCTATTGATGTCCATTCCCAAGGCCTTTAGATCCCTCTTGCAGATATCCTTAGCTGTGGTCCCCCTCTAGGGTGCTTTCTGTATTGCATTGACCAAAGCAAATCATACTTGTCCCAAAGATATCTGAACACAAATCCTGGAACACAACTCTGAATTTGCCTCTGAGAAGAAGAGAGGTCCCACAAACTTCCTTCTCAAGCCAGATGATCCTGACTAATCCTTGATTCTCTGGATTGCAATTTTCATTCAGAGTTTTGCAGCACTTCCCTTTAGCTTTCCCAAAGGTGTTTTTTTTCAAGAGGCAACTGGACTTTCTGTTCTTTCTTTGAAGACATTTCACTTCTCATCTGAGATGCTTCTCCAGAGCTTATTGGATGAGAAGTGACATGTCTTCAAAGAAAAACCAGAAAGTCCAGTTGCCTCTTCAAAAAGCATCTTTGGGACAACCATGACCTGGATGGCTGAGAATATCCATAGGCAAGTCATATTTGGTTATAATTTCTGGGGGATATGTTGTAAGCTTCCCAGAGTCGTTGGACACAAGATGAGCAGCAAATAAATTTCATAAATAAGCTTGAAATATCATAACTAAGCCTCCACTGCAGAGGTGGTATTCAACAGGTTCTAACCAGTTCTGGAGAACCGATAGTGGAAATTTTGAGTAGTTTGGAGAACCGGCAAATACCACCTCTGACTGGAGATTTTACAGTATCCTTCCCCTGCCACACCCACCAAGCCATGCCCACAGAACTGGTAGTAAAAAAATTTGAATCCCACCACTGCTCCACTGGCATGTGAAAACTGCTACTGTGTTGGCTCATCGGTGGCTAGTAGAGTAGGACAGTGAGGACATTGGGGAAGAACCTGGGCCAGTCCTGGAGGCTGAGGAAGACTTGGATGAGGGCTCTATGTCAGAGGCAGAGATGGGGCCAGGGCAGTCTGGCAGTTACCAGCTGCCTTTAGAGTCGGACAGCAGTGAGGCAGGGGAATAGCTGAAGCCTGAGCATGTGCAGAGGTCAGAACAGCTACCTGATTATCAGAGAAGCATAACAAAGGAGGCTGGAGGTTAAAATATACGATGAACGGTTTTAGGAACTGTGTATGTCTAGTCTAATGAAGAGAAGGATTGGGGCAATATGATAGCAGTCTTACAATCTTTGAGAGGTTGGGGCTCAACCTATTGTCCAAGGCATCAAGAGGCAGGACAAGAAGTAACAGATGGAAACTTATTCAAGGAGAGAATCAACCCAGAATTAAGGGAGAAATTTCCTGAAAGTGAAAACAATTAATCAATGGAATGGCTTACTTCCAGAATCTATGGGTGCTCCATCGCTGGAAGTTTTTCTTAGAAGAGATTGGACAGCCATTTGTACAGAATCATATAGGTCAGTGGTCTCCAACTTTTCCAGCTCTGCAGACTGGCAGTGGTGGCAACAGTGGCAATGGGGATGATTTTGCACACACACACACACACACACACACACACACACACACATGCTGCTTGCAGAAATGCAGCTTCACATGCTCCTGCACTCACTTGCTGCTTGTGCAGCCCAGTTCTGGATGGGCAGTGGCCCAGCACCAGTCTGTGGACTGGAAGTTGGGGGCTCCTGGTTTTGGGTTTCCTGTCCAGGGGGTTGACCTCCAAGACCGCCAGGGTTCCTTCCAATTCTATTATCCTGTAAGAGCCATAGTGGTGCAGTGGTTAGAATGCAGCACGGCAGGGTACTTCTGCTGCCTGCTGCCTGCCTGAAATTTGGCAGTTTGGATTTCACCAGGCTCGAGGTTAACTCAGCCTCCCATCCTTCCTGAGGTTGGTAAAATGAGGATAAAGATTGGTGGGGGCAATATGCTGACTCTGTAAACTGCTTAGAGAGGGCTGCACAGCACTGTGAAGTGGTATATAAGTCTAAATGCTATTGGTGTTCTGATCTGGATGAAGACTCATTTTCCAGACATGCAAGAGAATTCAGAATTCAGGAACACAATACCTCATGAACATAAGCTCCCTAACTTCATTTCGTCATTGTTGACAAAATCAATGTGGCAGACTTTTGGTTCAGAAGTCTCCATTGTGTATTTTGAGGATAGCTGGTTGATGTTTGACTACATATCAATAGTTTCTGGCAGCACAGCCAGACTGTCTGGAAAAATACCAGAGTTAAAGTTTGCAACATCTACAAGCACTATGTTAGGTGCCAACTCTA
This sequence comes from Naja naja, assembly GCA_009733165.1. Lineage (NCBI taxonomy): Eukaryota > Metazoa > Chordata > Lepidosauria > Squamata > Elapidae > Naja > Naja naja. The sequence goes on along the minus strand of CM019150.1, from coordinate 215,636,265 downwards.
CCTTAGTGTTGTGGTCCCCCAACTGGCTGCAGACTTAGATGAGGAGGAGGTTGGGGAAGAACGTGGGCATGTTCTGGAGCTTGGGGAAGGCTCTGATGGATGCTCAGCATCAGACACAGAGATAGAAGCAGGGCCATCTGGCATTTTCTAGCCAGAGAGGCAGCTGCCTGTGGAGTCAGAGTTGAGTGAGGAGGAGGAACAGCTGGGGCCTGTTCCAGATGCACGTATGCACAGAGCAGAAAGAAGAGGTGAACAATGAATGGACAATGAGCTGGCTCGGGAAGCAAAACAAACGGGGATGCTGAATGGCCCCTCCCTGGCTTGGGAATAAATAGGGGAGTGGTTTGGTTGTCGCAGACAACTGTTCACATTTCTGGAAAGTTTGCTCCTTGTGTGTTTCGTGCGACAAAGACTGCCTTGCCAGAACTGAGGTTTGTCTATTTCTCTGTTTGAACTGACTTAATTTGCAGCCTCCCAGCTGGGAGCTCACAGCCTTGCATTTATCATAATGAGCTGATAAGGACTATTGTTTTGGCTAACTTCTTGCAGGACTCTTGCCTGGACTTCCTTTTGGTGAATGCAGTTAATTCCCAATGTGTAAATAAAGAGGGGTTTTTCTTTGCGGGGAATTTGTTTCGTGCTTCTGTGAAGGCTGGGTCAGAACACTTGGGACAGAATGATGTTGCATAGAGAAGGGGGGCTGCCACTGAGAAGGCCCGTGTTCATGGTCACACAAGAGATACTGTCATGACCTTGTTAGAGTCTGAATCCGAGAAGGAAGATGAACAGCTGACAGGGAGTAGGAGTGTGCCTCCTCTGGCTGTGGAGGAAACTGGGGAAGGCAAAGTTCAGCTGGGCAGAGCAGGGAAAAGGTAGAACAAGGGAGAGGGAGTTTGGAGAAAGACCCAGGCCCACCCCCTCTTCATCCTAGGGCATGCAGGGAGGAACGGAAAAGAAAGCAACATGGGTTGCGTGGCTTATAGGGGAGGAAAGGGCCTGGATTCCCTTCATTAGCCACACCTGGGAAGAGAATTTCCCAGCAGATGCATGCTGAGTGCAGCATCTGCTGGGAACAAACTTGAGTTTATCTTGTGTTGACTTTGGTTCAATCCAACCGTGTTGAATTATTGCTGTTCTTTCACATCCAGAATTCCTTCTCTTGACCTGCCGGACTAATTACCTCATCTTGCCTTGATTGGACTTATAGTTAAAGTTTTTGTTGACTATGTTTTGGACTTGATTCTCTGCAGCCAATAGCTGTTCCTGGAAGAGTTTTTCTCCAGCCCAGAAGGTAACCAGAACATTGATAGCAAAGTTGGAGCTAATAAAGGGACTCCTACTGATTATCTGACTGTGTTGCCTTTGTGCCACGCCCCGTGTCATCACAGGTACATCCCTAATCAATGGGACGTGTAACATACCATGCCTTCCAGTCTAGGTAGGCCAGATAGATGGGGATGAGATGGCCTTCAAATAGCCTGGCCCCATGCCATGTAGGGATTTAAAGGTGGTAACCAGCACCTTGAACGGTATCTGGAATCAGATTGGCAGCCAGTGCAGCTCCCACAACAGAGGTGACAAAAACCACTCTATTAGCTGTAACAGATGATCAGATATCTCCTGAAAACTTTTTGCTGTCTAAACTTAGGACAGCTAAATGCAGTGGGAGGCAGCGGGAGACACTTAAGATGATAAGATAAGATAACCTTTATTGTCACTGTTTTTTCTGGCCCACATTAAAAATGAAATTCTGATGTCCGCTCTCAAAAGAATATGGGAGGAGGCTTTGTGGTATCTGAAGCAGAACAACTAGATTCTGTAATAGCTTTGTAGCATATAGTATCAACCTTGCTAACTCTCAAGACTCTTTTTTCCATTATGTATTCTAAATGGTCTACTTCTGGATTGCAGGATGAAAACCAATATTAAGCATTTTTTCTGATGCGGAATCTTTTCAGGTAGCAGATGAGTGACAAACATTCTACCGTGTTTCCCCAAAAATAAGACACTGTCTTATATTTTTTTGGCTCCCAAAAACACACTAGGTCTTATTTTCGGGGTAGGTCTTATATATTTACGGTGCCAAATAGTGGATGTGAGTGTGTAGGGGGGGGTGTTTCGCGGGTGCACGGTTGCTCCCTGAAAAGTCTTCCTGGAACTGGAGATTTACACTAGGTCTTATTTTCGGGGTAGGTCTTATATTAGGGCAGGTTTAGAAAATAGTGCTAGGTCTTACTTTCGGGGTAGGTCTTATTTTCGGGGAACACGGTATCTAAAAATGCTCTGTATAGGAAATTAATCGGGGCAGATTTGATGTGGTTGAAGCCAACCCTGGGAAACTGTGCATGGAGTAACTGATGAGTTGTAAAAGGTTCATTTCCAGGTAATGAGGAATCTTGCTTCTTTGAGAAAAGTGTCACTTAGAAGGAGTGGCCCTAACAGTCAATTCAAGGCTGGACAACTTCCTGTGGCCATGATGGTGGCTTTATTTTGGATTGTATTCCGCCCCAGTTCTGTGGACTACAGTACACATAAGGTATCTGGTAGTAGCCAAAATGACATCACCTATACAGGTAGACCTCAACTTAACAATGCAACCAGAATTTCCATTGCTAAGTGATGCAATCATAAATTGAGGGTATGCAAGAGGTAAGAGGTCCTTGGTGTTTTCTGAGTTTCGTTGTCCCAAAGGTGCTTTTTCCAAAAGACAATTGGACCTTCTTGGGTTTTTGTTTGAAAACATTTTGCTTCTCATCCAAGAAGCCTCTTCAGTTCTTCTTGGATAAGAAGCAAAAATGTTTTAAAGAAAATGCCAAGAAAGTCCAATTGCCTTTTGAAGAAAAGCACTTGGGACCACCATGATCTGGATGATTTGACGTTTTGCTTCTCATCCAAGAAGCTTCTTCAGTTCTTCAGACCTGAAGAAGCTTCTTGGATAAGAAGGAAAATGTTTTCAAAGGGAAAACAACCAAGAAAGTCCAGCTGCCTTTTGGAGAAAAAGAAAACACCTTTGGAACAAGAGAATAAACCATTTTTTCTCCTTTTTTCCTCAGGCTGTGCCTTTCTTTTCCACCCCGCAAAGAACCCCAAACGTTGTGTACTTTCCTCATATCTCAAGGGCTGTAGTCATCTCATCCTTTGATTGCTTATTGTACTCTATGACTATTATTAAGTGTTGTATCTTATGATTCTTGATGAATGTATTTTATTTTATCTTTATGTACACTGAGAGCATTTGCACCAAGACAAATTCCTTGTGTGTCCAATCACACTTGGCCAATAAAGAATTCTGTTCTATTCTATTCTGTCCTGTCCTGTCCTGTCCTATCCTATCCTATCCTATCCTATCCTATCCTATCCTATCCTATCCTATCCTTCTAGCCACCCCTTGGTTGCAATCATCCCTGTCCCTCTCTTCCATCACTTATTCATGTTGTTGTTTTTTGCTTCTCCAGGTTATGGCCACGCTGCCCCTGGGACGAATGCAGGGAAGGCCTTCTGCATGTGCTATGCTGCCCTGGGCATCCCACTCACCCTTGTCATGTTCCAGAGCCTTGGCGAACGCATGAACACCTTTGTCAAGTACCTCTTGCAACGGATGAAAAAGTGTTGCCGGATGAGAAGAACCGAGGTCTCCATGGAGAACATGGTGGCTGTTGGCTTCTTCTCCTGCATCGGTACCCTCTGCATTGGAGCAGCTGCCTTCTCTCATTGTGAGGAGTGGACCTTCTTCCAGGCCTTCTATTATTGTTTCATCACATTGACTACAATCGGGTTTGGAGACTACGTGGCCCTTCAGACGAAAGGAGCCCTTCAGAGGAAGCCGCTCTACGTGGCCTTTAGCTTTATGTACATCCTGGTGGGATTAACTGTCATCGGAGCTTTTCTCAATCTGGTTGTTCTCAGGTTGTTCATGAACATTGAGGAAGAGAGGCGAGAGGCTGAGGAGAGGGCCTCCTTGGCGGGAAACCGGAGCAGCATGGTGGTCCACATTCAAGAAGACTCTCAACATGGCCGCCCGCGGTACAAGGCCGAGGTGACAGATCTTCAGTCCGATTGTTCCTGCATGTGTTACAGGTCCCATGAATACACCAGCCGGGTGGTTTCCCACCAAAATTCCTTCAGCTCCAAGCTGAACCTCCAATACTTTCACTCCATCTCCTACAAGATTGAGGAGATTTCAGCAAGCACATTAAAAAACAGCCTGTTCCCGTCTCCCATCAGTTCGATCTCCCCTGGATTGCACAGCTTTACGGACCATCACAGGTTGATGAGACGACGCAAATCTATCTGAAGGCGTTTTCTTTGCAGGGTTTGTGGGGGTGGGCAGATGGGTGACGTTTGTTTCCTAAGATTATTATTTTTTAAAATGAAAACAGTTCCTCGAGTGAACCAGAGTGAGGCTAACATAAATCCAGGAGAGAGAGAGAGAGAGAAAAAAAACACATTCAAGGGAAGGACACTACTCCCCTGAAACTCAGCTCTGGCGCACGAAGCATGGACAGACTTTTTTTTCCAGCAAAAATAATGCCTTACAATTAACCTTCCCTCCGCGATCCGAGATGTTGAGGTGATGGGAAGTGGGTATTTCAATTCCAAAGTTACGCACCTGTCAGCTTTCTCGTGCCCTTTGGCACGCTTGACCTAAAAAAAAAAACCACAAAAAAACAAAACAAAACGAAAACCTCTTTCTTCTCCTTCACAAAGCAGGTCGTGATATGTGTGAACTGGGGGTGTGTATGCGAGTGTTGAGTGTGTGGGTACGGGTGCACACGCACAATTCCACTACTAGTGCCATGTGACTAACAGAAGTATCTATCGAAGCATCAGGTATATCGATTCGATTTTCTATCTATTCTTCCTCTGGAGAAATGGTTTTTTCTGGCCTGCTTTTTTTTGATCCCAAAGGGTGAGGGGGTGGGGGGGGGAAGAAAAGGAAGAAAAATGGAGGCGGTAGGAAAGAGCTGCAGTTTTTTTTTTCAATTTCTTTTCTTTTTTGCTGAGTCAAGCATGCACCATAAATGGTCCATATACCGAGCGAACCATGGTATGTTCTCTCTTTCTGTTTTGAAATGGCTAGAAATTTCTTAGAGCGTATTGACTTTTGGTTTTTTTTATTTGTCTTTTAAGAACAAGGCAGGAAAGGAAGGTTACTTTTGCTTGCCGGGTCAAATCCTTATGGAAAATATATAAATATATACATATATATATATATTTGAAAAAAAAAATACAAGCATGCATTTTGTAAAAACGGATATGCATTATGAACATACACGAGGAAAACAATGGTGGAACCATTGCTAGGAAGGAAAGGATGGATTTTTAAATGATTTTTCTTTTAAACTTTCTGTTGGTGTGTGTCAAATATCCACCAGGCCTGTCAAGCTCTCTGCGTGGGCGTGGACGTGATTTAAGGAACGGTCAGAATGAATGGGTATTTATTTATTTATTTATCTATTTAAAGGGTCTTATTTATTTCACTTTTGTGTTAAAAAAAAAAACCCCTCGGGTTCAGTGTTGACTTTCCTTGGTGTGAGTGTTCCGCGTGTGCCTGGCAGGATGTTTGTGTGTTTGTCGGTGTACGGTTGTACCTGCGTGCACAGGAATTTTATCTGGGAATGCTTGAACAAGAATGGTGCACGGAGGTGGATGAATATTTTTTTATTTCCTCACAAAAAAAGACAGGGTATCCCTTGTTTTAATAAAAATAGAAACAGATATTAATACTAATACTAGTAGGGGGAAAAATGCTGGTTGCTCTCAGGAAGGATTCCCCAATGCTTTGTGCTTTGACTTGCTGAGGATATCCTTCCTTCCTTCCTTCCTTCCTTCCTTCCTTCCTTCCTTCCTTCCTTCCTTCCTTCCTTCCTTCCTTCCTTCCTCCTGTTGGAAGAAATATCCATCTGGTTCAGTTCCAAGCTGGGAGAAAGGCACTGGAGACAAAATGGAGGCTGGAGGCTGATTGGAAAGAGGGTTTAATGGTGAAGCAGAACCTCCAAGCACATGGTTCTGGGCAGCTGACCACATGGAGTTGAGAGTGAGGGGTATTTATACCTTCTCTTGGGTTTTGAACTTGAGCTTCCTGTTCCTGTGCAAGAACCTGTATTCTATTGGCTGTTGTAGGGGTCGTAGCTGGCCCCGTTGTCTGAGCCAAGCTTGGTTGAAGTTTGGCTGATGCAACGAAGAGGCTTGTTGGGCAATTTCTATTGTGGCTGAGGGCTAACTCTACCTTTGTTCAGACCTTGCTGCAGGGAATTTGCTTATCAATAGAGATAGCTATCTCTTTATCTCTTAAGTGCTGGCATCTGCTGTGGGCCATTAAGGAAGGAGAGGGCTGACTCTTTCCGTCTTCGGGAGTTTGTTTCTCCATTTCTCATCCAGGGAAATATAATATTCTGCCTTTTAAATATTTCTCAAAATATTTCATTCTTCTAGAGAGGGGATATTCCCTCCCTCCCCCCTTCCCTCCTCCTATTCATATTCCTCCCTCCCTTCCCTTCCTCTCTCCTCCTGTCTATCTTCCTTCCTTCTTTTCCTCCTTCCCTCCCTTCCCGGGCACAGTTAGTATAGGCAATTGCCAAAACTATTCTGCTTCCAACAATTGATTTTAAATGGAGTTGCTTTAACTAGATGTGCATAACACCAGACTCTCCTTGGAATTTCCTTCACAAAAATATATCTCTGAGGAGACTTTGTTATGATCCTGAGATTGCCCAAACCGAAAGGATTAACAGGGTGCAGTGAGAAACAAATGAACGTAGAAAGGAGAAACATAAGTGAGTCCTAAATACACCTCCCACAAGACAAGGCTTCCCCGCTGTGTCTCTGCAGGAATCCCTCTTCTTGTTTAGAGTCTGTCCAACTTTAAGTGGGTAATTCAATTGTCTGAACCGGATACAACAGGATCACTCAACCAGTGCAGCCATAAACTAGTTTAAGAGGGATTTCTCTACGGTAGCTCCTCATAAGCCATAGTTTTGGGTGCACTAAGTGCTAATTAGTCTCCCTGAGGCCTGATCACCTAAACACTTATGAATCAGAGTGATGGCAGGTTGTGCTGACCAGAATAAATGCATCCATAAAATTGAATGGTGTAGAACAGGGGTGTCAAACTCAAGGACTGGGGCCCAGATCCAACCCACGGGGTATTTAGCTCTGGCCCATGGTGCCACTCTGGAAACAGTGAAAGACTGGCCCATGGTGCCTCTGCCAGTGAAAACGGAGCTTGCGAGGGCTGCAGGCGGCTCTCCCAAGCTCCGTTTTCTCTGGCAGAGGGTTGCAGGAGGCCATCACAGCCAAAAACGGAGCTCAGTTGTCCGTTTTCGCTGGCAGAGTGCTCGCGCCACCATGGACACCCCTGACACAAGTGATGTTGAGCTGGCCGTGCCCACCCTGGCCACACCACCCCCTCTGAGGTCAAACACAACCCTGATGTGGCCCTCAATGAAATTGAGTTTGACACTCCTGGTGTAGAAATTTAAGGGATGCATGCGAGAGACTAGGTCAGGGAATCTCCAAACTTGGCAACTTTGAGACTTGTGGACTTCAACTCCCAGAATTCCCCAGCCAGCATGACTGGCTGAGGAATTCTGGGAGTTGAAATCCACAAGTCTTAAAGTTGCCGAGTTTGGAAACCTCTGGACTAGGTCTTACTTGTAGATATTTGGAAAATAAGTTCTGGTTCACATTAGACTACCTTGTGATCCTCAGCTTCTCTGTTCACGCAGTGACCTTGTTCCCTGACTACCCGAAGAGCAGCACATGTTCTGAGGATATTACTAGCTAAGCTTTCCCTTACTTCTTATGTACCAGCAAGAGATTGGAAAAATCTCTGCAAACAACATTTCCCTACAGAGATTAGGTTTTTAAAGGAGAGGTGGATCTTTCAGCTCCAAAAAGTTCCCAAATTTCACCTAGAAATGTGTTTCCTTCTGAAGATCTTCCTTAGTCTGGAGAAGTTCCAGCATTGCTGTTCCTGGGCTTTGAGTGTGCAAAACATCTATTTTGCTACAATTGCTCTGTGCTTTTTATTTTATTTTATTTCCAAATTATGCTTCCCTGCTTCTGCTGTTGTGCTGTTCTCTATCCTAAATTGAAGATTGCCTTTTCAAGAATCTAATCCCATAGTTTCCATTATCCACTTATTTTGGAAGCGAGATGGTGATGGTGAGAGCAAGTGTGCGGTTTATAAGATTAAATAAGATTATTGAAAATAATGGCAGCACGTTCCGCTACAGGTAGTCCTCAACTTACGACGACATATTGAGCCCAAATTTATTTTTTAAATAAATTTTATTAAATTTTGAAATTTTAAAAACATAAAATAAAAACTTTATACGTTATAATCAACATCAAGACATCTTTTATATCTCTTTGCATTCTTCAGTATATATATTTACTTATTCCTCTACCATTACATCTTACTCTTGCTATAAATCATTATCTTTTATCCTTACACATCAATTTTCTCTATAATATATTTACATATTTACATGTTCCCACATGCTTTTAGAAATTCTTTTAGGTTTAGAAATAAAAATAAAATAAAATGGCAATTAGGAAAAAGGATATTGAGCCCCAAATTTATGCTGCTAAGCGAGAGAGTGGTGCAGTGAATTTTGTCCCATTTTATGATTTTTCTTGCCACAATCATTAAGTGAATCGCTGCAGTTGTTAACTTAGTAGTACGGTTATTAAGTGAACCTGGCTTCCCCATTGTCTTTGCTCATCAGAAGGTCACAACAAGGGATCCCATGATCCTGGGCAGTGGTGGGATTCAAATATTTTTGCCACCGGTTCGGTGGGCAAGGCTTTGCGCGCATGCACCCACTTTGCGTGCACACATGCGCCAAATGCACACTTTGCACAGGTGCAGAGGCGTTCTAACTCGCCTCCTGCAAGCCTGCACAATCCCAGTTGCTTCAGAAGCTGCCGCGCAGCACTATTCTGTGCCCCGCGAAGCAGCTGCACTTCAAATTCAGCAGATAAAGGTGAGTATGGGAGCATGGGTGGGCAGGTGGGCCCCAACAGTAGAGTGGCAGAGAGAACTGGTTCGGTCTCCACTGCTCATCGCTGCTACCGGCTTGCCAGAACTAGGCCGAACCGGTAGAATACCACCACTGATCCTGGGACATTACAACCATCATAAATATGAGTTGCCAGTTGCCAAGGGCCTGAGTTTTGATCACACGCCTGAGGGGATGCTTCCATAGTCATAAGTGTGAATAACAATCACGTCACTTTTTCTTTAGTGCTGTTGTAACTTTGAATGGTCGCTAAATGAACTGATGTAAGCCGAGGACTATCTGTAGTAGGAAAAAAAAGGGCCCGTAGAAGAAGGATAAAAGTTATAGTAGAAATCTTGAGATTTACAGCACATTTTTCTTTTATAGTGTTCATATTAAATCTGGGATCGAATGAAGACATTACAAATTTCTACAATGGCAAGCCGTTTAGAAAGAGATAGCAGAATACAGAATAATACAGTTGAAAGGGATCTTGAAGGTCTTCTAGTCCAAGCCCCGGCTCAGGCAGGAAATCTTATACTATTTCAGACAAACGGTAGTCCAATCTCTTCTTAAAAACTTCCAGTGTTAGAGCATTCACAACTTCTGGAGATGCTGGAATACATGGCTTCCAGTAATATTATGGACTTTAAAATGTATATTTTAATACTGTTTTGATGTCTAAGGCACTGTGGAAACATCAATCAACATGTTGCTGATTTCAGCAATGTGAAATGCAGCTTCGTTTTAGGATGATGAAGAACAGAAATCACCTTTTTCGGCAGCATCATTATTTTTTCTAAAAAAAAATTAACCCGTAACCTTGAAAATTAGAGGAGCTAAAACTCCATGAGATTTTGAAAGGTACATAAAATTAATTAATGATTAAGTGTGCTGTGAGATTTCTTTTGTTCTTTACTTTTATGATTTGTTCAGTAAATTAAAATTAAAAAAACCTTCCGATTCCTCTGAGTGGGATTTGCAAATAATTAAAGTGCAATTAAAGCATACAATAAAGTGGAGTTTCTATTACAGGATGGTAGCGGATATGCTAAATTGATTATTGAAGCCGATGCCTCAAATTTGATTAGAAATATTGCTTTAGCCAACAAGTCAAGACTTTGTCTCCAAAGAGCTGATTTATAGCAATCAGAGAAAATGATTTGCAGCACATCCGAAGGAACGATGCAAACATTGGAATACTGGAAAACAAACTTTGATTATAACAAACAAGGCCTCTATGATTCTTCAGCAATGAAGAATTAAACCATGATTATTAATCTGTTGAATGATTACAGATAGATACAGATACAGATTAACAGAGTTGGAAGGGACTTTCTAGGTCAGGGATGTTAAACTCGTGGGCCATGGTCCAGATGTGTCACGTGCTGGCCACACCCGGTTTAGCGAAGGGGAAAAAAGTTTCAACATATCATGTGATGCTGCCGTGATGATACGAGTTTGACACCCCTGTTGTAGGTCATCTAGTCCAACCCCCCGCCCAAGCAGGAGACCCTGTGGTCAGAGTTGGCTTGCTGTCAGGGTTCCAACTGATGCCCTAATTCAGTGGTGGCTAAACTTTTTAGGCTCCTGTGCCAAAAATTGTGCGCATGCTTGCACTCACGTGCCAACAACCAGAAGGCAATGTACATCCCCCATGCCCCCTATGCATGTGCACGTAATACCCACCCATCCCCTGCCGCCCCCTTACCTGCACTGTGCCTCACAGCTGATTTTCGGCTGGTTTGAGGCCTTTTTCGGCTTCCCAAAGGCTTGAGGAAAGCTTCTGCAGGCTTTGTAGGCCAAAAACTAGCCCTGTTTTGTCACTTCCAGTATTTTCAGAAAAACAGGAAGTGAGGAAACGTGGCTAGTTTTTGGTCTACAAAGCCTGCAGAAGCCTGCAGAAGCCTTCCTCAAGCCTTTGGGAGATCAAAAAAGGCCTCAAACCAGATGAAAATCAGCTGTGAGGCATGCGCATGCCCAGTAAGGTAAGTGTGCCTGCAGCTCGCATGCCGGCACAAATGGCTCTGCGTGCCACCTGTGGCACACGTGCCATAGGTTCGCCATCATGGCCCTAATTAAATCATGAGCCTCACACCAAGCATCAAAAGAAATCCAGTTATTTATTAGGAGCTTTATGTCGGCACGGACCAAGTGGAGCCAACTCTGATCTCAGTTAATTTATGCCTTGCCTCTGACCCTGTTTCCTCCCCCCCAAGATGTGCCATAGGTCACATTCCCCAACAAAGCAATTTCACGGGTTGTAGAAGTCACTCCCTCCAGCCACTGTGGGTTTCTGTAGAGATGACCTTGACGTGTCAGTTGGCATGTGTTTTATTTTGACTGAGATGCAAGCTTCTTGATGCACCTGCGTGGTTCGCTTCCCCATCCCCCTTGCCTATGGCAACTCGAGAGCAGGTCAAGGATGCTTCACATGTTGTCACCCTACACCATTTCTGACAGGTGGTAGTCCAGTCTCTTCTTGAAAGCTTCCAGTGATGAAACTCCCACAACTTATGAAGGCAACTTCTGTTCCGCTGGTTGATTGTTCTTGCTGTCAGAAAATTTTGCCTTATTTCCAGGTTGAATCTTTCCTTGTTCAGTTTCCATCCATTATTCCTTGTTTGGCCTTCGGGTGCTTTGGAAAATAGCTTGACCCCTTCCCCTCTGTGGCAGCCCCTCAAATATTGGAAGACTGCTATCATGTCTCCCTTGGTCCTTCTCTTCACTAGACTAGTCATGTCCAGTTCCTGCAACTGTTCATCATTTTAGCCTCCAGGTACCCTAATCATCCTGGTGGATCTTCTCTGCACTCTTTGTAGAGTCTCAACAAGATGTTTTCAACAAGACTTTGGGAACTGATGAGGCAAATTGATAGGTTACCCCTATTTTATCCTGAAGGTTACAGGATGAGTTCTTTGCAACTGCAAATCAAAATATCAGAGAAAAGATGATGAGAAGAATCTTTGTCTTCCTGACAGGGAACTTCAAGTCAGAAAATGGAGTAACGTTGAAAGGGCAAATCGTTTCAAGTGGCCCAAGGCAAGAATCCTATTGATTCCTTTTCAATATAAGTAGTTCTTACAAAACATTTGTTCAGTGATCATTCAAATTGGTAAGAAAATATGGGGACATAGGACCATTTTTCACACTTACAACCCTTGTAGCAGCGGCCATGGTGACATGATCAAAATTTGGATGCTTGTCAACTGGCTCATATTTATGATGGTAGCAGTGTCCTGGGGTCATGTGACCCCCTTTTGTGACCTTCTGACAAGCAAAGTCGATGGGGCAGCCAGATTCACTTAACAACCGGGTTCCTAACTTAACAGCTGTGACGATTCACTTAACTGACAAGGTTAAGGTTGTAACAAGGGACAATTGTCCTGTTTAGCAATGGGAATTTTGGACTCAGTGGTGGTTGTAAGTCAAGGATGTGACCCTGAAAATAGTTTTTTAAAGAGATAGATAGATAGATAGATAGATAGATAGATAGATAGATAGAGATAGGCAGGCAGGTAGGCAGGTAGGTAGACTATAAATTGACAGCAAACAGCACTCTTTACTAGCACTGATGTTGTTACCTAGTTAGGGTAATGAAACATCTGCAAGAAAACAAACAAGCTCAGAGAACACCAAGGACCCCTCAGAGAGATGATAGATACATAGATAGATGGATGGATGGCTGGATGGATGAATGGATGGATAGATAGATAGATAGATAGATAGATAGATAGATAGATAGATAGTGTAGTGGTTAGAATGCAGTACTGCAGGCTACTTTTGTTGCCTGCCGGCTGCCTGCAATGTGACAGTTTGAATCTCACCAGGCTCAAGGTTGACTCAGCCTTCCATCCTTATATTGGGGGCAATATGCTGACTCTGAAAACCACTTAGAGATGTCTGTAAAGCATTGTGAAGCAATATATAAGTCTAAATGCTATTGCTATTGCTATTGCTACTGATAGATAGATAGCTAGATGAGATAGAGATAGCTAGATGAGATAGAGATAGCTGGATAGAAGAGATAAAGATAGATGAAATAGACAGATGAGATAGATGAGACAGAGAGACAGAGAGACAGACAGATAGACAGACAGACATTCCCAAAGGGCAGGGGCCACAGCAGAAAAGGCCCTTTTCTTTGACTGACAAGGTCAACATCATGTCTCCTCTGCTAGTCCCAATGGGGCGAGTCCCACTGTCTCCTCAGGCCAGTCCCAATGGGGTGAGATGGTTACATACAGTGTGAATTTGGCCACCCCATTCAGCCATGATGAGATTACTTGGATTTGAGCAGATTAACTTGTCCAGTTGACAAATCGTATGGAATACTGGAGGTTCAAATCTGGCCCCCATCTATTCCATGCTAGCTTTCAGTGGTTTTTGCAAAAATACTCATGGAACTTATTTTTCAATTCATCTCTCATTCAGGGTTTCACCACCACCCCTCTCTCCTCCTCTTTGGCTGGTGATAAATGGATATTCTGATTAACAAGATCTAATCCCAGGGCATTCTGTTTTTACTTAATTGCCTTGTCAACCTTTTCCTACCTTGGTTGCTCATCGTGAGAGGCCCAAACCTATATGCCAACACCTACATGCTGTGGGTTTTTAAAAACAAATTAGAAAAGAGAATCCAAACAAAGATGAATGGTGCAGTCCCCTCGGTAATTAATATTCAGCATTGCAATCCCTCTCCTGTCTTGGCTCTGTTTGAGGAAGCAGAATTCGTTCAAGGAGTCAGAGGGGATTTAGCACTGCTGCTTTTTTCTGACTGGATTGAACGGTTCCGGTAACTAAAAATAAACACCGAGATGGATTTTCCCCCCTCTCTTTCCTGCACCTCTGTTCCTGCTCATCTAGAGGCGCGGATAAATGTGGCTGCAGAAGAGGCGGTTGAAGTATGTCTATCAAGATCACAATGTTGTAGCTGCAGGGAGGCCAAAGTTCCAGTATCTGAGGGGTCACCACAAAGAAGAGGGAGTCAATCTATTCTCCAAAGCACCTGAGGGCAGGACAATCGAGGAGAGAAGCAACCTAGGGCCAGGGTGGGTGTGGTCAGCATAGGCATGGTCAGCGTAGGCATGGTCAGCATAGGTGTGGTCAGCTCAACATCACTTGTGTCAGGGGTGCCTGTGATGGCCCAAGCTCTGCCAATGAAAACGGGCTCGTGAGCTCCATTTTTGGTTGTGATGGCCTCCTGCAACCCTCTGTCAGCGGCCCTCCTGAGCTCCATTTTCACTGGCAGAGGCACCGCTGGCCAGTCCTTCATCCTTTACTGTTTCCAGGGCTTCCCTTTGGGCCAGATCTAAGCACCCCGTGAGCCGGATCCATCCCCCGGGCCTTGAGTTTGACATCCCTGCTTTAAATGAAAGAATATAAATATAAAGTAACCATGCTAGTTAACAAATAACAAAACCCATGTCATTTGTCTCTCATTAGCAACAATTTTAAGTTTTAAGACACTACATGACTTCCTGTTGCTTCTGACACAACAGACGTACCCAATAAATCTATTGAAATTTATTGACTGGATTCAATTATTCAGTGGGCTCTAAATACTGGTTTGCCATTATCTCTTTATGATCCTCTTGTCTCAGCTCTTTTATACAGGAGAAGCAGGGATAAAATGATCTTCCAATGTTGACCCAATGAAAGATATTGAAGTTTGTGGCTGGCTTGAGTTCGAAATGAATGCAGAAAGGGCCTCATTCCTGAATGAAAGGTGTTACCTCAGTTCTGGAGCTCGTAGACACCATCCACACATGTTCATGTGGGTGTGCATCCATGAGTTGTATGTATGTGTGTATATGGGGATGCTGCTTCTGTTGGAACTTTGATGGCCTAGTGTGTGAACAGCTTAAGTAGGTTGCCACTGGAAATGCCTGCAACACAATGCAGGTAAATTTATGGGTTAAAACAACCTTCCCCTAAATTGGTATCTTCCAGATATGTTCAGATGTCATAATGCATGTTTCAACATTTTCATGAAACCTCTGTATTCTGCAAGCTTCCATGCATGTTGGCTAAGACTTCTAGAGCTTGTTGCTCTTATACATCTGGAAGGGTACCAAGTTGGTGAAGGATAGCCTGGAACTATTACCATATGAGCCAATTATGCAGAGCAAAAATAACACAAACCAGAAGGTGATGGACTTAGCTCAGCTAGAAATGGAATTTAATTGCTTCTTGACTTTTTGGCTAAATTCAGGTGAACTATTTCATATGTCAATGCAAACATATTTAATTGGTATTTCTGTATTGATGGAAATCAATACAGAAATCAATAGTTATACTGAATTTTTCTAAATTTTGCAATGTTGTTCTCCAGATTTTTTTTAAAGTTGTACCAAATTTTATTTACTAGGGAAAAACCTTGTATCAGGAAATAGAATCAATGAATATGCCTATATGTGGTGAAATGACTTTGAAAATGAGTACAAAGCTTCCTATGGGTTTTTCAAAATCGCCTTAAAATAGATGCAGAAATCGGGTGGAAATGAGCTTAGGAAAAAAGGAAGAAGAAGAAAAATGAAGAGAAAATAGAAATGAACAGAATTCTGCATCTGTAACATCTAGAGACTATTATGTTTTGAAGAAATATTTACAATGGTTTTCCCATGTCAAATGCAACCCTGCTTTTGCAATTTGCACAGCAAATACGGGGTGTAATCCCGTGGCATCTAAAAGACTTCCAAATCTATATAACATGAATAATTGGGTACTAAAGCCAGAAGTGTGAAAATACAAGTTTGCTTGATGTCAATTCCAAAAGTATCAGAGAGTACTTGCCGAAAACTCTTGATTTAATAAAGAAGGGTGTGGAAAGGTGTCTGTTAAAAGAGAATACCTTTGATATCTGAATTGACTTTAAAACAGGTGTATTTTATACGTTTTACACATTTCACACATGGTGATGCGGTGGCCTAGAGGTGGAGCCTCGCAATCAGGAGTCTGTGAGTTCGGTCCTAAGTAGAGGCAGATATTTCTCTCTCTGGGCACAATGAGATATATATCTGCTGAATATACCTCCGCATTGGTGACAGGAAGGGCATCTGGCCAGTAAACACTCGCTCCCTTCAATTGCCCAGACTCCACCCCGCAAGGGATTATGGGTCATTAAATGAAGATGATGACACATTTCACATATGCATAAAATGATTCTGGAGTTTTATGTGTGCATTTTATGTTGGCAAACTGGAAGGATATTTCTTTTGTATGTTCAAAAGCATATACTGTACAGGTAAATTTTGTCAATTCAAAGTCCACTAAATCAGGGTCTGTTAAATCAAGAACTTACTACAGTTGAAGCGTGGTAGTCACAGCATGCTCCAGAACTCCATGCAAACTGTTGCTTCAAAGGAATTGTGTGTTGTAGTGATGAAACAGAGCTAGGAAATCCACCTTGAGCCATAGAAGCTAACTGAAATAAAACCCAGCAGAGAGAGAGAGAAAAAAGGAAAATAACAAAAAATAATATGCAATAGAACAAAGACAAAATAAAACATGGAAAAGAAAGAAAGTAGGTACTAACTACTCCTATTTATAGCATGGGGAAAATAAGCATTTCAATCATTGTTTCTTAAACTAAACAATTTTAAGATGTGTGGACTTCAATGCCTAGAATTCCCCAGCCAGCAGGTCTTAAAGTTGCCAAGTTTGAGAAATACTGATGTAAAAACATATTTTTTTTTAAAAAAAATCTAAATTATTAGCCTCTTTAATGGGAATAACAATTTTGCAAAATTGGATTGCTGTAGGAAACATTGTCTGTTTTCAAAGCACTGATTTGATAAAAATCCACTTGCTAGTGTTCTCATCTTTTGGGAAAAATTAGACAAAAATGTGCTAGTTGTGCTGTTTTGAGTTTCTAAAAGGTTGAATGTCAATCTAAAAAATAAATGAAGATTAAAAAAAAAAAAGAATGTTCCTGATTTGAAGTGGGACATCCAAAGAAAGGGGAGAGAAATTTCAGGGAAACTTCAAAAATGTCCAAGGAGTTCTGTGTATAATCCCTAGGCCAGGGAGTGCCAGAACCCAAGTAAATTATGAGTCTTTGAGATGCCACAACATTCTGGGTTGGTTTTTATTTTGAATGATTTATATCAGTGTTTGCCAACCTCACCAAATTTAAGAAGGGTGGACATCAGCTCCCAGAATTCTGGGACTTGAAATCCATCTGTCTTAAAATTGGTGAGGTTGACAAACACTGATCTACATGGATAAAATGATTTGAATGACTAAATCTGCTGTCAATGAACTAAGAGTTGGCTGAAAAGTGTCACGTTGCAGCCAGTTGAATTGTGTTACTATGTGATCCCAACAAGATGATTCTTGTGTCTTGGTTTCATTTCTTTTCTTGGTCATCTCCACGTCGGGAGATCTTGACCTTACACATGGCCTTCAAATGCCATACTTGATTCAGCAGAATGGCTTCCTAGGCAGATGAGCAAACAACAATGTATTGCAGCTTATTTAAAGAACGGAAACTGTACCAGACCAATGTTTACAAAGTCCAAGTCGACAGTAAACCCCTGTAAAATATCTGTAATTTATGCAAGGGATTGGATGTTTTCTTTTCTTTTCTCCTTTTTCTTTCTTTTCTCTTGTAACGAATGCACTAAGCAACCCTGTATATATTTTACAATGTCTTTACAAAACAAGAGAAAAAAAACCAATGCAGAGAGAGAATCACTTACTGTAGTGTTGTAAAATAAATGCACTTTTTCTAATTTTTTCATTAAAATCTTATGGCACGTTTTCAAACGTATATGGGCTTATTTTATAAACAGGGATACGAAAGAGGAAGTGTGCAGCTCAAGGAGAACTGCTTTAAAAAATACACTCTTCTGTTGGGAGAAAATGATGCAGACACGTTTTGTCTAGATACACACACACGTGCGCGCGCACACACACACACACAAACGTGTTTCTCTTTTTGAACTGTGGTGCTTGTGCCATGATTGTCCCAAAGGTGCTTTTTCAAGAGGCAACTGGACTTTCTGGTTTTTCTTTGAAGATGTTTTGCTTCTTATCCAAGAAGCTTCTTCAGCTCTTTACTTCTTCAGAGCTGAAGCTTTTTGGACGAGAAGTGAAACATCAAAAAAAAAAAACAAGAAAGTCCAGCTGGCTCTCGGAAAAAAAAAAACCTTTGGGAAAACCATGACTTGGATGACTGAAAATCTCCATAGACACTTGTGCCATGACACCTGTACACACTAACAGCCAGAATAATAAGTAGGGTTCTGTTTATTAGCTCCAACTTTGCCCCCAAAGTTCCAGTTACCTTCCAGTCTGGAGAAAAACTCTCCCAGAAACCTGCAACAGCCTTTGACTACAAATATTCCAGTCCAAAACATTATAAACAGGAAAACTTTAAACTATGAATCCAGCAAGACAAGATAAGGTAATAAATCAGGCAGAGCAAGTATAGAGAATTCCAGAAATGAAGTAACAAGGCAGTAAATCAAACCAGTTGGGAGGATGCCAGGAACTCACATAACAGCAGCCAACATGAGATAAACTCAACATTTGTTTCTGACAAACGCCCCTCCCAAACTGCCTCTCCTTTAAATTCCCTTCCCAGGTGTGCCTTATGAAGGGAATCAGGGCCCTCTCCTCCCCTGTAAGCCACGCAACCCACATTGTTCTCTTCTCCATTCTTCTCTGCTTGCCCTAGGATGAAGAGGGGGTGAGCCTTGGTCTTCCTCTGAACCATCTCTCCCTTGTTCTACCTCTTCCCTGCTCTATCCAGCCTGACTTTGCCCTTCCCCAGTTTCCTCCACAGCCAATAGCACCTCTCTCCTGCTCCCTGTCAGCTGTTCATCTTGCTCCTCAGATTCAGACTCTGAGGGGGGCATGACAGATTCTATCTAATCTGGACATAATCTCGGACACAACAGGCTCACAATATTATTGTTATAATGTATGGCTATGTGTTCTCTATTTCTAAGTGTAAAAAATAATGCCCAAGGCATCCCCAGAAACTGGCTTCTATTGACAGCAAGTCTCCTGCTAATAAGTCTTTATAAAGTTGACCTGTAACATGTTTGCTCAGTTGTGTCCCAAACTTTTTCTTCACCCTGTCTTCTCAAAAGGAGATATGTCAGTTTCTCCAAGCTCAGAGGACTAGTTTTTACAATTTCATTTGTATAAAATTATTGTACATTGTTATGCCAGAAATAATATGAGCTGAAGAATGTTAGTTTTCCCTAGCTCAGCTTGGCTCAGCCCACAGACCCTTTGTCTTATTTTTATTATAGCATTCCTCAAAAAGAGAAATGAACTTCACTTTCTTAGCTCTGCTTCTTGCTGAATATCATAGATTGTGTCTTCATAGGATCTGGTGGCAACCACAGTGAAGATTCTGCTTCTGTGAGAAGACTCACACCCACAGGTGAATAGTTTGAGCCATCCTTAAGGTTATGTATGATGACCATAGTAAATGAATGAATAAAGATAGATAGATAGATGATAGATAGATAGATAGATAGATAGATAGATAGATAGATAGATAGATAGATAGATAGGTAGGTAGATCATATAGATAGAAGGTAGATATAGGTAGATGATGATAGATAGATAGATAGATAGATAGATAGATAGATAGATAGATAGATACAGAGGTGGTATTCAGCAGGTTCTGACCAGTTCTGGAGAACTGGTAGTGGAAATTTTGAGTAGTTCAGAGAACCAGCAAATACCACCTCTGACTGGAGATTTTACAGTATCCTTCCCCTGCCACGCCCACCAAGCCATGCCCACAGAACCGGTAGTAAAAATATTGAATCCCACCACTGGATGGATAGATAGACTAGACAACATAGATAGATAGAGATGATAGGTATAGAGAACATAGATAGACAGATAGGTAGAGATGATAGATAGATGATAGATAGATAGATAGATAGATAGATAGATAGATAGATAGATGATAAATAGATCATAGATATAGGACAGATAGATCATAGATGTAAATAGGTAGAGATAGATAGATAGATGATAGATAGATAGATAGATAGATAGATAGATAGATAGATAGATAGATAGATATGATGGGTGGGTGGGTGTATGGATGGATGGACAGAAAGATGTACATTGCTTCAATGACACTATCTAACCATCTCATCCTCTGCCACCCTTCTCTCCTTTTGCCTTGAGTCTTTCCCAACATCAGGGTCTTTTCCAAGCAGCTCTTCCTTCTCATTTGGTGACCAAAGTATTTGAGCTTCAGCTTCAGTATGTCTCTTTTCAAAGAACAGCCAGGGTTGATTTCCTTTAGGATTGATTGACAGATGGATGGATGGATATCATAAAAATTGTCTCTTCCCCCTCCTCATCAGTCTATCCATCACTGATCTATTACCTTAACATGGGAAATGTCTATGGAAATTCTCACTTATCCAGGTCATGGTTGTCCCAAAGGATCCTTCCATTCTTCACCATCCAGTCGGAGCTGAAGAAGCTTCTTGGATGAGAAGTGAAACTTCTTCAAAGAAAAACAAGAAGGTCCAGTTGCCTCTTGAAAAAAGCACTTTTAGGTAACATAGGCAAGTGATTTTCCACTTAGGAATCAAATATGTGCTGGATTTCTCCAGCTATTCCCCTCATTATCAATACACTACAGTCACCCCTACTCATAAAATACCCAGTGAAACTTGCAATAAATTATGATCAAAAGTTCTCATTAATTCCATGAACCCAAGCAATGCATGAGGAAACAAGCACCTCTCCCATGCATTACAGTGGAAAGCAGCTTTCCAGTTAAAATTGAAGATTGACCAAATGTTGACAACAGCTTGGAGGAACATATTCATCCCTGCTAAGTTAAAATGAAAGAAAAGAAAAACAAGTTCAGCAAGAATACTAAACATTATTAAAATATTTTTTGCATTGTTCAATATCCTCAGCTGCAAGGCTCAGGAAACAACCTGCAGAAGTCTGGATTTAATTAAACTGAGCCTTAATGAAATGTCTTTTCTGCGTTAAATATGGCCAGGGTCTCCATCCCTAGGCAAATTGACAACTTGGGGACTTCAATTCCCAGAATTCCTCTGCCAGCATGGAATTGAATTGTAGAGTTGAAGTTCGCAAGTTGTAAAGTTGACAAGGTTGGAGCCCCCAGAAGTATGGAGTGAAGGTAAGTGTCGACATTCCGACAGATGAACCCAATCAAAGCAAGCACAGTCAAGACAATCCAATGTCTGAATGCCAAACTTTATTGAGTACATCATTTTGGCACTGATGAGGGTAAAACTAGATCTAGCTAATTCCTGTGCAAACCCTCATAATTAAAGTATAGGATTCTTCTGCCCCGTTAGTGCAGGTCACATTGTCCAATTGATTGTCTCATTGTACTGTTATGAGAAAAAGTCTTTGGCTTTGGCAAACACCTGCTGAAGTGTCCTTGGCTCCCACACTTGTCTTCTTGATGTCTGGATCCTACATTTCATCTCCCCCCTGCTTCATTGGCAAGCCGAGAAGCGATAATGGTTGCAACAGCAAAAAGCGCACTTCTAATCCTGATAGTAAGGATGAACATCTGCCACTCCAACTCTTTGAGAAATCTTGACCTGGGCAATACAGACATTGATAGCCAATGGTTCAGCATCTCTTCACTCAGGTATGTCTACAAGGTTGATGCTGCAAAGATCAGGATGTATATAATTGAAGTTGGCATCTCAGTAGACTTTGGCTGTACTATTATGGGCACCATCCTGCTTTTGTTTTGTTTTTGGCCACATCCTGTGGACACCTCTTGTAGAATTTGAATGATTCCACCTAACTTTTCTGATGTGGTACCTTGTTCATAAAACCAGAGATTTTGTTCTTAACAAGACTGATGGACCGACTAGCCAAGTGGACTGGCACAGTGCAGAGAAAATTGCACTTCAGCTTAAAAAAAGACAACTGTCAATTCATCTGCCTGAACCATCATTTTAACTGACTTGCTGTCATCTATCACATGTATATCAATGTCCCCTGAAAGCCTTTTGACATTCACGTCATGGCGTTTGAAATAATCTTCCTTATTTTCCATGTGTCAACAGAGATGTTGAAACAAAAATGGCATTGTTTCCAACTCAGCCAGGGATTCTAATATGAACAGGATACCTTAGGGGAGCTGAAAGCCAAAGCAATCTCTAATTTAGGACACATTTTCTCATGCAAATTAACATTGCTTTTGGCAATATACTTTCTGATGGAAGAGATCTGCAGAAACTGAATCAAAATTAGACCTTATCTATTCAATGTTTTTGTTTTTAATGCATTGGGACACATTTCCACATAGGATGATACACTTTTTGACCCTGCCTGTTTCAATCATATTTATTCTGAAATAAAGTAAAGGTCACTTGGGGAATGCTTCACGGAATCTACTGCAAAAATGCTTATAAGTTGCTCTACCCTGTTCATGCAAACTGTCGTTGGAAGAAATATCCATCTGGTTTAGTTCCAAGCCAGGAGTAAGACACTGGAAACAAAACATGGAGGCTGATTCGAAAGATGATTCAATGAAGCAGAACCACATGGATTCTGACCACATGGAATTGAGAGTGAGGGGTTTTTATATTCTCTCTTTGGCTTTGAACTTGAGCTTCCTGTTCCTGTGCAAGAACATGCATTCTGTTGGCTGCTCTCAGACTCCCATGGGGCTACGCAGGAGTCACAGCTGAGGTTGTCTGAGCTCCCAGGTTTGGTTGAAGCTTGGCTGATGCAATGTCCTTAGGAGATTGAGCCATGTGGTGAGCTCTGCTGCTAGATGGGTTAATCCTATTATGTCCTGGAGGGTCATGTCTTAATCCCATCACCCTGGAGCTGGAAGTCTTTTGTCTTGTAGATAGGGTGGCCCAGTCTTTCTTAATGGGCACAAAATATCTGCAAGGAACTGGGGCTCTGAGTTTCTGTCTCCCTTAGAATTTTTATTTATCTTCAAGGGGAAATATAATATTCTGCCTTTTTAATATTTCATACTTCTAGGAGAGGGGTGGGTGCTAACTTTCTACACTGTAATCCACTACAGTGCTTAAAAAAGTACCTTATCCAGAATTATCTTACACCTTTCTCTGTCTGACAACAAATTATTTAAAGCAGATGCCAACCACCTAAAGCCAGAAGGCCTTATTTCACCTCATCCTCAGCTGCTGCAAGTAATCCAGATAGACTTCTCAGAAGAATGATCTCCTGGAGAGAGAGGAGTGGGGGGAATGGAGACAATTGCAAGAGGGACCTTGGAGTTCTAGTGGACAATCACTTAAATAGGAGCCAGCAGGGTGCTGCAGTCATGAAAAAAGCTAACACAATCCTAGATTACATTAAGAGAGGGGTAGAATCAAGAAGAGCAACAAAGATGACTAAAGGCTTGGAGACTAAAACATATGAAGAACGTTTGCAAGGTTTTGGGTTTGGCTAGTCTAGAGAAAAGAAGGACTAAGGGACATGATATCAGTATCCCAGTACTTGAGGGGCTGCCACAAAGAAGAGGGTGTCAACTTATTTTCCAAAACATCAGGAGGCAAAACAAGAAACAATAGATGGAAACTAATCAAGGAGAGAAGCAACCTGGAATTAAGGAGAAACTTCCTAACAGGGAGGGCAATCAACCAGTGGCGCAGTTTGGATGAATACATGTAGATAGTGAGAGAAACAAATCTTGCGAGTTTACCAGATGGATGGCCTAGGGAACAAAGGTGTTCCAGAATCTGGTAGTCCTGCTAGAAATACTTCAAAACCTCGTTCCAGAGGGGAGCAACAGAAACAGACCACCAAGTAGATATGTGGAGTCTCTAATAAGGCTTTGAGCTCTAACCACATAGCGCTTATAAGCAGAATCCTGAACAACGGGAAGTGAGCTTCCTATTATCTTCTCCGCTGTCCTCACCACTCTCTGTATGGACTTTCTATCTGAGGGGCTGCAGCTACCAAACGACACGGTGATGCAGTTAAAACACTCTCAGTTGTGCCTCTATAAAAACTGGCCAGGGTAGAAGGAGAAAGATGTGCTCTCCTCATCTGACGCAGGAAATGCAGACGCTGGTTTGCACGCTTCACTAAGGATGACGTGTGGAGAGACCAGTTCAGTTAGTTATCTGCACCCCTAGATACTTAAGGCTGCCTCAACATAATAGCTCCAAAAACTGAAGCCATTAGCCCAGTCATCCCCTACCAATAACAATTGCAATAGCACTTAGACCTCAGGGAAAGTCGTGGTCTCTCAAGTCTATCCAAGTTATACCCTATTCAGAGTTTTGCGGTGTGAATTCAGCGCCAGAAAAATAAACACAGATGGCTGATGCTTCATTTAACATCTTTATAAATATAATAAGTAGATTTTACAAACCAGTTGTAGATTTCTCCAACACAGAGCAAACTCAGACAGAAACATGTTGCAAGTTCAGAGCAGAGCTCCAATCTTCAGCAAGCAAGTTAGTTTCTCTTTTACTTTAGTTCAGCAGGCAAGCAGAGGAGAGAAGCAGTTTCATTTTCAATAGACAGACTCAGAGCTCAACATAGCTTCAGAGCTGCAGAGCTTAATATAGAGCCACTTTTAGTTTCAGTTTCCAACCTAGGCTACATCTAGTTTCAGTTTCCAAATAGTTCTCATTGGCTGACTTAGTTGCTATGCCTATTCATTGGCTGACTTTATTATCACGTTCTATTCCAATTTATGAATATACTCTGACATACCCTTCTTTTTTTTCATACTGTACTGTTTTAGGCTCAGCCACATCGTGCATTTATGGTATCCGATAGGCCTTTTTTCCTTGCCACAGAAAATCCTCCCTCAGATGGTTTTGCATTTTATTCGTAGGGAAAAAAAGTTGGACTAGTATGAATCATTCCAGACTTCAGTGACCAATGACAGGAAGTACAGAAGTCTTTTTTCGGGGATTTTGTTCTTGCAGGAACCGGACAGGTTGAATATTAGTGTCAGTGTCTGATTACATGGTTAGAAGAGAAAGAATAGCTGAAAGCACAGTCACGGTGCAGTGATAGCCAGAGATCCTCAGAAGCAAAAGATACAGCAGCCAATCTGGAGAGCGGTTCTTTCTTTTGAGGGAACAGAATGAGTTGAAGTCTTGAGGGTTGAGATGGAGCAGATTCATGAGAAACTTGGATAGGGAGGGTTTGGAGGTTTAGGTGATTAAAGAATCTGTAAAAGAGGTTACCATCCTGCAACCCAGGCTGGTCCTTCAGAGATCTTCCAAATGTAATAACTGTAAACTTTATTAAAAAAAAAAGATACAAGGAGAGATAATTTTTAATCACATAGGAAGCAAACCTGTGATCTCGATTTTACCGATTGAATTTAAAATTTGTTAGGAATGCAAGTGAATTAGCCTTGTCCTCTTCCACTGACCTGACCTTGTCTTTTTTTTCCCAGTTTGGTCCCAGCCATGCCATTCAATAGAATAGAATAGAAAGTGTTGGAAGGGACCTTGGAGGTCTTCTAGTCCAACCCCCTGCGCAAGCAGGATACTGTGATGACCCATAGTCTCTCAAAATAACCCAAAACCCAAAACGTGAATTAAAGTCCGGCAATGCCTTCAACTTAACTGTTTTATTAGTCACAGTTTAAAGTCCCAAAAGTAAATAATGAGGCAAAAGGAAAACAATGACAAACCGTATTGGCGAGAGTTCTGAATCAAACCAAGATAAGTAATCATACGTTCCAAGCAGATAACCGGGGAAAGTCCTTGGGAAGAACGCCAACAAATATAAACCTCTTTCAAAGGAAACACTAACTTTGACTCCAGCAATTCTGCATACACAGTTACAAACTTATATACATAGGTCCCAGCTGTAAACTCTGAGGAGGATAATGGTCCTCTCCTCCTGAGTAGACCATGCTTTTCCCTGATCCTCTCCTCCCTGTGTGCCCTGGGATGGATAGGGAATGGGCCTGGATCCTCTTCTGATTGCTCAGCCGGCCTCTGCCCTTCCCCAGCCTCCTCCACCACCTCTGGAGCCCCACTCCCACTCCCTGTTGGCTGTTCCTCCTCTTCCTCGGAGTCAGTCTCCACCAGGGGCATGACAGAAACCCTATAGCATTTCAGACAAATGGTTGTCCAATCTCTTCTTAAAAACTTCCAGGGTTGGAGAATTCACAACTTCTGGAGGCAAGTTGCTCTGCTGGTTAATTGTTCTCACTGTCAGGAAATTTCTCCTCTGTTCTCTCCTTGTTTCATCAATGATAAAATCTATTCCTTAACAAGAAAGGGTTTTATGTCTGTACAGAAAGTATGTAGCAATCCACAATTTAAGAAAAACACAGCTAATGTATTTTGGGAAATAGCGTCAGAGGTTAATACAGTTACTCCTCGACTTATGACCACAATTGTGCCCCCAATTTCTGTTGTTAAGTAAGCCATTTGTTAAGTGAGTTTTGTCCCATTTTACGACCTTTTTTGCCTCAGTTGTGAAGTGAATCTCACTGCAGTTGATAAGTTAGTGACCCCAGTTGTTAAGTGAATCTGGCTTCTCCATGGACTTTGCTTGTCAGAAGGTCACAAAAGGGGATCACGTGACCTTGGGACACAGCAAAGATCATAAATATGAACCAGCTGCCAATCGTCTGAATTTTGGCTGCATGATCATGGGGATGCTGCAAAGGTTGTAACTGTGAAAAAGTGTCATAAATCACATTTTTCAGTGACGTAACCTTGGAACAGTCATTAAACTAACTGTTGCATATCATGGATTACCTGTATTCAAAACACAGCTAGGAAGAGAGAAAGATATTGGGGAACTCAGGATAACACAAAATTTAAGTTTATATACATTTAATTTTGCTGCAACTTTTAGAGAGGCGTGGGAATTTCCTAGATCATGTCCCCCCCTCTTTTAATGATTAGGGGGCTGGACAATGGTGGGATTCAAACTTTTTTATTATCAGTTCTATGGGTGTGGCTTGGTCAGTGTGGTGTGGCTTGGTGGGCATGGCAGGAGAAGGTTATTGCAAAATCTCCATTCCCACCCCACTGCTGTGGGTAGGTTACTGCAAAATCCCATTCCCTCCCCACTCTACTAACCTGCTTTCCAGCTCCGTTCTCCTGTGCAGGGCAACAAAAGAAGACCAGCCGATCAGCTGGGACTCAGGAGGCAGCGAATAGATGCAGGCGGGGCCAGTCAGAGGTGGTATTTGCTGGTTCTCCGAACTACTCAAAATTTCCACTACCGGTTCTCCAGAACTGGTCAGAACCTGCTGAATAACATCTTTGGGGCTGGAGGCTAAAACATATGAAGAATGGTTGCAGGAAGTGGGTATGTTTAGTCTAATGAAAAGAAGGACTGTTTATTTATTTTTATTTATTTTTATTTGTCAATCGCTTACAAGATAATAAGTATAAGGATAAACATAGGTGTGAATACAAGAAATGAATATATATAAGAGAAATAAAAAGTAACAATAGGACAGGGAGGGTAGGCATGTTGGTGCGCTTATGCACGCCCCCTACAGACCTCTTAGGAAAGGGGTGAGGTCAATAGTAGAAAGTCTAAGGTTAAAGTTTTGGGGGTTTGGGGAAGAAACCACAGAGTCAGGTAGAGTATTCCAGACATTGACCACTCTGTTGCTGAAGTCGTGAGTGAAGACTAGGGGTGACATGATAGCAGTATTCCAGTATTTGAGGGGCTGCCAAAAACAAGAGGGGATCAACCTACTTGCCAAAGCACCAAAAGGCAAGATGAGAAACAATGGATGGAAACTAGCCAAGGAGAGAAGCAACCTTGAACTAAAGAGAAATGTCCTAACGGTGAAGCAATCAACAAATGGAAGATCTTGCCTTCAGAACTTGTGGGTGCTCCATCATTGAAGGTTTTCAAAAAGAGACTGGACAACTCTTTGTCTGAAATGGTATAGGGTCTCCTGCTCAAGCAGCAGGTTGGACTAGAAGACCTCCAAGGTCCCTTCTAACTCTGTTGTTCTATATCCGATTCTTGGAGACCATCCAGATAAGCCCCCACAGCTTTCACGGCCAGGTTTTTCAGAAGTGGTTTACCATTGCCTTCTACCTAGAGCTGAAAGAGTGACTGGCCCAAGGTCCCCTGCCTAGCTTTGTGCCTAAAGTGGGACTAGAACTCACAGTCTCCTGGTTTAAAGCCTGATACCCAGGGGTGGGATTCTACCAGTTTGCACCTATTCACTAGAACCAGTTGTTAACATTCTAAGCAGTTTGGAGAGCCGGTTGTTAGAAGAAATTACTGGCCTAATCCTGTAAGGAAGGCAGGAAGGAAACATTCTGGGGTTGCTTACAGAAACTGCCTCTCCGTTAACCCTTATTACATTCTTGGCAGGACTAGACTTCCTGTCTCAGGAACTTCTCTGGAGTTTTTTTCCCCTCCTTTGCTGGTACTTTGCTTGTGTGGAGTGACCATTTAAAGTTACAATGGCACTGAAAAAAAGTGACCTATGACCATTTTTCACACTTATGACTGTTGCAGCATCCCCACAGTCATGAGAGACTAGGCGAGGAGATGCATGTCTCAATGTGAGTGATATTGAGTTGGCCACACCCAGCCAATAAAATGACCACCAAGCCTTGTCCACCCAGTCACATGACCACCAAGCCACGCCCACAGAACCAGTTGTTAAAAATTTGAATCCCACCCCTGCTGATACCTTAATCAACACACCAAACTGGCATTCTTCCTGGGCCACAAAGAACCCCCCACAAAACCTAAAGTGATAGACTTTGATATTCGGAGACTTTTTGGGAATAGAAAAAATGTTAATTGCTTCATTTCATTCCTAAGTTGCATTAACAGAGGGATACAATCAAGATCAAGTGAGGTACTAATACCACTCTATAAAGCCTTAGTAAATCCACACCTAGGGTACTGCATCCAATTTTGGTCACCACATTATAAAAAAGATGTTGAAACTCTAGAAAAAGTACAGAGAAGAGCAACCAAGATGATTAGGGGCCTGGAAGCTAAAACATATGAAGAATGGTTGCAAGAACTGGGCATGGATAGTCTAGTGAAGAGAAGAACCATGGGAGTCACATTAGCAGTCTTCCAATATCTGAGGGGCTGCCACAGGGAGGAAGGGGTCAAGCTATTTTATAAAGCGCCTGTAGGCCAGACAAGCAATAATGGATGGAAGCTGAACAAGGAGAGATTTAACCTGGAAATAAGGAGAAACATTCTGACAGTGAGAACAATCAACCAATGGAACAGCTTGCCCTTGGAAGTTGTGGGAGCACCATCACTTGAGACCTTCAAGAAGAGACTGGACTGCCATTTGTCAGAAATGGTGTAGGGTCTCCCGCTTGGGCAGGGGGTTGGACTAGATGACCTATAAGGTCCCTTCCAAGTCTGATTATCTGTTATCTGTTATTGCAACTTTTTCTTTGACTATGGAGCTCAGCTCATGTAGTCTTATTAGATTATATCAGAAGTGAATAATGAAGAAGAATGTGACATGATAAGAAAGCGTACAGACAAGATAATGTAGTTTCCATCAGCTTTCAATAACTCAGGTAAAACAGGAGGGGGAAGCTAAGAAAAATGAAAGGGTTACTAAAATTACTGACCTGCTATGATGATCTCATTGTTTCTTCAGCCTTGCAGAGTTCTCTAAAATAGGTTAAAAGCATGCACTGCCCAATTTTTGTAAATTCAAATATGGGGTGAGGAATGAAATATGTAGATGGGCCAGGTTCCTACGGAATTGGTATAATTTGTGTGGTTTCCTCAGTAGAATTCCGATTTCCTTGGATCAGAAATCAGACTACACTTGGAATACTGCATCCAGCTTTGGTCGTCACAATGTAAAAAAGATGTTGGGACTCTGGAAAAGAGTGCAGAGAAGAGCAACCAGGATGATGAGGGGACTGGAGGCTAAAACATATGAAGAAGGGTTACAGGAACTGGGCATGGCTAGTCTAGGGAAGAAAAGGACCAGGGGAGACAGGATAGCAGTCTTCCAGTATCTCAGAGGTTGCCACAAAGAAGAGAGAGTCAAGCTATTCTCCAAAGCACCTGAGGGCAGGACAAGAAGCAATGGGTGGAAACTCATCAAGGAGAGAAGCAACTTAGAACTAAGGAGAAATTTTCTGATTGTCAGAACAATTAATAAATGGAATGACTTGGCTTCAGAGGTTGTGGGTGCTCCAACACTGGAAGTTTTTAAGAACAGATTGGACAGCCACTTGTCTGAAGTGGTACAAGGGTTTCCTGCCTGGGCCGATGGTTGGACTAGAAGACCTCCAAGGTCCCTTCCAACTCTGACTATTTTAGACTGGATATTGTCTGCTTTATGGCAAGTGTGTATATTAGTTCACATCTCATTGAGTTTGACCCAAAATTGTATGGTGGAATTTTGCCTACAGCTAAGAAGAGAGAACAAAAATAATCTTCAGTGCTGATACTTCTATGAACATCCAGAATAAGAAACATCAAGCGTGCCTTTAATTCCAGATTATCACCGTTACCATGGCAATGTCCCAGTGTGGTACCAAGAATAGATGCTGGGAAAAGAAATATTAACTATTTTCTTTGGAGTAATGAAAATGTTACGATGAGATCTACATGACAAAGCTGAGGGGTGTAGGGAGTGGAAAATCATAGTCTCTTCCAGCGACTCACCGTGAATGATTCATAGTAAGACCAAGGAGACAAGGCGCTATTGCATTTTTAAAGACATCCCTACTACTGTTTTCATAACCAAATATCGGGAGCTTTGTTGCTTCAAATGTATGAAGCTGCCCCTAATTAGATACAGGTAGTCCTCAACTTATGACCACAGTGGAGCCCCAAATTTCTGCTGCTAAGTGGAACATGTGTTAAGTCAGTTTTGCCCCATTTTACAACTTTTCTTGTTGTTAAAGGAATCACTGCAGTTGTTAAATTTAGTAACATGGTTGCTAAGTGAATCTGGATTCCCCCTTGACTTCTGATCTTGTCAGAAGGTCACAAAAGGGGATCTCATGGCCCTGGGACACTGAGACTGTCACAAATATGAAGCAGTTGCCAAGCATCTAAGGTTTGATCCTGTGTCCGTGGGGATGCTGCAATGCTGCATAATTTTGAAAAGCGATTGTAAGTCGGTGATGTTGTGACTTTGAATGAGTGAACTGTTGTAAATCAAAGACTACTGTCATGCCCTTGTTAGAGTCCGATTCTGAGGGGGAGATTGAGCAGCTGACATGGATTGGGAGTGTGGATACGGTGGCTGTGGAAGAAATGGGGGAAGGGCACAGTCCGGCTGGGCATTCAGAAGAAGGCCTGACCCATCCCCTCTTCATCTTAGGGCACGCAGGGAGGAACGGAGAAGGGAGCAACGTGGCTTATGGGAGAGGAAAGGGCCCTGATGCCCTTCATGCGCTGCAGCTGGGAAGATTGTTTAAAAGGGCAAACTGCGCATGGCAAAGTTGCTGGAAGCAAAGCGTGCATTATCTTTGTTGAGGCTTATCTGGGTTTTGGCATCTTCCCAACTGTGGGTGCTGCGTTATCTTTTGGAAGTCTGCAATTTATCATTCTGGCCTGTCGTGTTAATTACTTCAGAATGGATTGTGTTGGTTTTTTAATTTCTAATTAACTTTACTTTGGGTTCGGACTGCATTTCTTCCCTTCGTAGACTGTTTTTGGAAGAGTCTGATCTCCAGCCAAGGATAACTGGACATTGGGGGCCAAGTTGGAGGCAGTAAAGGGAATTTATCTACTTTGGTGACTTTGTTATTTTTGTGCCATGCCCTTTTGGGTCATCACAACTACCTATAATTCAGTCTGTGAATAAGTCAGGTCCACCATATGAAATGTCCATGTTAAGAAGTAGTTGGCAGTTCAATTCAGCTTGTAGGAATGATAAACAAAAGGTCTTAAACCAAGTTATCCTATTTGTTCATCTAGGTCAGGGGTGGGCTTCAGAAATTTTAGCAAAGAGTTCTCTGCCCGGTTGCTGGGTAGGCGTGGCCATGGTGGGCATGACCTAATCGGCCTCCTGCACCATGGCAGGAGGGGCATTTTTGACCTCCTTGGGATCCGGAGGCTATCCTTGGGCTTCCGGGAGGGGGAAATGGCCTTCCCGGGCTCCGTATGCTCTCTGGGACCTGAAAATGGGCCCATTTTTCACCTTCCCTGAGTGACTGCGTGCACCCTGCACTTACCTGCATCCAAAACAGGCCACGTGGTGACGCCTGGGAGGGGTGGGCGGGGCTGGGTGGGGCCAGCCAGGAGTGGGATTCGGGGGTTCTCTGAACTGCACAGAATTTTAGCTAGGGACTCTCCCGATCCCCTGCGAACCCCCAGCAGCCTACCCCTGATCTAGGTTAGTGTTTGCCAACCTTTGTAATTCCCAGATATTCCAACGGTGCTTTTCCAAAAGGCAACCAGACTTTCTTGGTTCTTGCCTTTTTTCATGCTTAAAACTGAGATGTTTAAATTTGGCTGGTGAGCATTTCAGGATGCTAAAATGCATCAGATTTCAACTCACCATCTTTATACTTACGTTCTTGTAACCTTCCTTTATGTTTAGCCTTCATTAGCTGGGACCTGCACTTGCCTCTCAATCTCATGTTCTTAATTTTTTTTAAAATCAACCTGGCATCAGTGTTGTTTCCCCCTCTAGTTTTGGTGATGTTCATGCCCTTCCAAGACATTTATTCAATTCATTCATGACAGTTGCAGTGGCAACTGGAATGTTCTCTTTAATAACAGAATAGGAAGAGTCCAAGTTAATCTTTAGATCTTCGGCTCTACTTTTAAGCAGAGCGAACCTTCCTTAGGACTGAAGCTTCTATTATTCAGTGCAGGTAGCCGATGGCAGAATCACTGATCTCTTAGTGAATCTGTGATTCTGTGAGCAACTCAATCTGCCTGCCTGCTTTGCCTGATTTTGGGTAAAAGTTGCTCTTTTTTTAATAAAAAATTCAATATTTACATACATGGTGTGTTGTGAGTTAATTTTGTGAGTTCGCTTGCAAGCAAATTTTATGTGACAGACTCAGGTAGCCAATGGCAGAAACACAGATCTCTGAATGAATTTGTGATTCTGTGAGCAACTCAATCTGCCTGCCTGCTTTGCCTGATTTTGGGTGAAAGTTGCACTTTTTAAATAAAAAGATCAATATTGACATAAATATTTATAATATTTACATACAAGCCATGCCCAGCCAGTCACATGACCACCAAGCCACACCCACAAATTAGGCCATGCCCACAGAACTGGTTGCTAAGGAATTTGAATCCCACCCCTGAGCCCAACCCACTGCTCAGACCTGATACCAGTTCAGACAAATGGCTGTCCAATCTCCTCTTAAAAACGCCCAGTGTTGGAGCATCCACAACTTCTGGAAGCAAGTCATTCCACCGATGAATTGTTCTCACTATCAGGAAATTTCTCTTTAGTTCTAGATTGTTTCTGTCTTTGATTAGTTTTGACATTTTTATGAACCTTCCATGTTGGATCAGCCAATCACAGTGGGGAAGAACTGATGGAGGACCACTTAGTAACTTAGATAAAACCTTATCATTCACAAATTTGAACTTCCAGTCTTTCTGCCACCACAAATACATGTGAAAGCTATTAAGAGAGGTAAACAAAAGATGAAATAATCCCATGATGGCGAACCTATGGCATGCGTGCCACAGGTGGCACGCAGAGCCATTTGTGCCGCATGCAAGCTGCAGGCAAACTTACCTCACTGCACATGTGCGCACCCCACAGCTGAATTTGGATGTTTGGAGGCCTTTTTTGACTTCCCAAAGGCTTGAGGAAGGCTTCTGCAGGATTCTGCAAGCTTTGCAGGCCAAAAACTAGCCCCGTTCCATCACTTCCGGTATTTTCAGAAAAACAAGAAGTGACAAAACAGGGCTAGTTTTCAGCCTGCAAAGTTTGCAGAAGCCTGCAGAAGCCTTCCTCAAGCCTTTGGGAGGCCAAAAAAGGCCTCAAACCAGGCAAAAATCAGCTGTGAGGCGCAGTGCAAGTAAGGGGGAGGCGTGGTGTGTATGTGTGTGGGGATTGTGCGTGCTTGAGGGGGTATGCATTGCCTTCTGGGTGCTAGCACATGAGCACGAGCATGCAAGTGTACGCACAATTTTTGGTACAGGAGCCCAAAAATGTTAGCCACCACTGAAATAATCTGTTAGAGCAAATGTTCAACACCTTCATTAAAGACCAAGTTCTGCACCTGGGATAGTCAGGTCAAACCAGAGAACATCCATTTTATTTAGACACATCAAGTAAGGGAGTATATAATAAGCAGAAGTGGATAACTGGTTGAATGTGAAAAAATGCAGTCCTTCCCATACCAAAACTAGAAGATGAAGCTACTTCCAACAGGATGGCTCACAGAACTTAATTAGGCTCATGGTGTTCAAAGAACCAAAGGTTACATCACACCAATTGAGGATGAGGGCCCTAGGTGGCCTCAGATCTAGATTAAATATCCATTTCCATTGATTCCATTCCCTTATCCATATTTTGTTGCTCACTCCTGTCTTTCCATTTTCATTCTAATAAAGAAGAATATTTGTAGATCAGAGTTGAATTGAGAGGTCAGGGGTGGGCTTCAAAAATTTCAGCAACCGCTTCTCTGCCTGGTTGCTGGGTGGGCATGGCCATAGTGGGTGTAGCCTAGTCGGCCTCCTGCACCACAGCAAGGGTGGGGGTTTCTCCCTCTCCGGGCTCTGAAGGCTTTCCTCAAGCCTCTGGGAGGGTGAAAATGGCCTCCCTCAGGTTCTGAAGGCCCTCCGAAGGCCAGAAATGGGCCCACTTCTGGCCTTCCAGAACTTCCGGGAGGCCCGTTTTTCACCCTCCCTGGGCTCCAGAGGCTTTCCTTGAGCCTCCGGGAGGACAAAAACGGCCTTCCCCAGGCTCTGAAGGCCCTCTAGATATCTATTCAAATTATTCATGAGAGTTGCAGTGGCAACTAGAATGTTCTCTTTAATAACAGAATAGGAAGGCCCGTTCTGGCCTCCCAGTGACTCCAGGAAGCCCATTTTTTGCCCTCCCTGGGCTCAGGAGGCCCTCTGGGGGCCAGAAACGGGCCCATTTCTGGCCTTCCAGAACTTCCGGGAGGCCCGTTTTTCACCTTCCCCGGCTCCGGAGGCTTTTTTCGAGCCTCTTTGAGCCTCTGGGAGGGCGAAAATGGCCTCCCTGGGCTCCAGAGGCCTTCCAGACATCTATTCAATTCATTCATGAGAGTTGCAATGGCAACTGGAATGTTCTCTTTAATAACAGAATAGGAAAGCCTATTTCTGGCCTTCCGGAGCCTCCAGGTGGTTCATTTTTCACCCTCCCTGAACCTCTGTGTGGGCTCTGTACTTACCTGGCATCCAAAAGAGGCCACATGGGGACTCCTGGGAGGGGAGGGTGGGGCCAGCCAAGGGATGGATTTACCAGTTCACCACACTGGTAATTAAAAATGATAAAATTATCTACCGGTTCGCCTGAACTGGGGCGAACTGGTAGCAGTCCACCCCTGTCCTTGGTGCTCTCTAAACTTGGTTGTTTTCTTGCAGGTGTTTCATTACCCAAACTAGGTAACATCATCAATGGTCCCTGATGATGTTACCTAGTTTGGTAATGAAACATCTGCAAGAGAACAACCAAGTCCAGTGAGCATCGAGGACCCCTCATTTTCTTTCTGTAGGCACTGTCTTGTGCCTAGACTCTGTAGGAGGTTTTGTACCCATTTTGTACCCTCCCATCAGCTCTGTTTCCACCACCCACTATTCTTTTCCCTTCAACTTTCTGATTTTTGATCTTCTTGTTCCTTTGTCCAACATCTTCTCCATCAGCTTCCATTCTGTCTTCTCCTCACCTTCCATTGTGGGAGGCTTCTTCAAATCCCAATGTCTTATAAGAAGTCTCCACCCACCCAGTGTTTTATCTTCTCTACCTTCAATTCTTTAATCCTGGATTATCCTTCTGACTTAATTCCTCTATTTTCTCATATCACGTCCGACAAAGCTCTCAGTGTGGTGCGGCCATCGAAGTACATTGTCCTAATGAAATTGACAGCTTTTTCTTTCTTACAGAAGCTTATGTTCTCATACAGTATTCTAATAGTTTTTTTGTCACCGGGTCAACATATTGTCTGAGCTGGTTGTAGAACATAAAACAAAGCTGGAAGGTATGGAAATCATTGAATAGACCACACAGGGGTACAAGAAGATCCAGAGACACTGTGAACAAATGGGGCTATCTGGTTGCTTCTGCTCTTTGCAATTGTGGTGACACGCAGACAGGAAGACATATGTATACCTGCCTTTTGTGCACTGGTCAATGTACACTTGAGGACTTCATGGCAATGTGACAGAACACAATTAATGCTAGTTTCTAGAATAGAATAGAATTCTTTATTGGCCAAGTGTGATTGGACACACAAGGAATTTGTCTTGGTGCAAATGCTCTCAGTGTACATAAAAGCAAAGATATGTTCATCAAGAGTCAAGAATCACCAGGTACAACACTTAATAATAGTCATAGGGCACAATAAGCAATCAAATCATACTAGGAAACAGCCAATATAAATAGTAAGGATACAAGAGACAAAGTTACAGTCATACAGTCACAAGTGCGAGGGGATGGGCAATAAGGAATGATAAGAAGATTAATAATAATAGTAGTACAGACTTTGTAAATAGTTGGACAGTGTTGAGGGAATTATTTGTTTAGCAGAGTGATGGCGTTCAGGGAAAGAACTGTTCTTGTGTCTAGTTGTTCTGGTGTGCAGGGCTCTACAGCATTGTTTTGAGGGAAGGAGTTGAAACAGTTTATGTCCAGGATGTGAGGGGTCTATAAATATTTTCACAGCCCTCTTTTTGACTTGTGCAGTATGCAGGTCCTAGCTTGAAGGCAGGTTGGTAGTAATTGTTTTTTCTGCAGTCCTAATTACTCCTGGAAGTCTGTGTCTGTCTTGTTAGGTTACAGAACCAAACCAGACAGTTATAGAGGTGCAGATGATAACTGTCTTCTAGGCAAGATCTGTTAAATCTGTAGATATTTTAAACTTTTTACAGGTTACCCTCGACCACAATTGAGCCCAAACTATTATGAGCCACGGTGGTGCAGTGGTTAGAATGCAGTACTGCAGGCTACTTCTGCTGATTGCCAACTGCCAGCAATTTGGCAGTTCGATTTTGACCTGCTCAAGGTTGACTCAGCCTTCCATTTTTCCGAGATCGGTAAAACGAGGACCCAGATTGTTCCGGGCAAGAGGCTGACTCTGTAAACTGCTTAGAGAAGGCAGGAAAGCACTGTGATGTGGTATAACAACAACAACAACAACAACAACAACAACAACAACAATAATAATAATAATAATAATAATTATTATTTATTAGACTTGTATGCTGCCCTCTCTCCCTAAGGACTCAGGGTGGCTCACAATATAAAATACAATACAATAATTTACCTAAAAATGATTAAACAATACAAGCCCAATATTAAAACAATTAAAATTACTTTAAAAAGAAGAGACCCCGCCTCCTTGGTTCAGTCCAGGCTGGCCTGCTGAAATAACCAGGTCTTCAGGTCACGGCAAAAGGAGCGGAGATCAGGGGCCAAATGAAGGTCCAATGGGAGCTGATTCCACAGGGTAGGTGCTCCCACAGAGAAGGCCCTACCCCTGGGCACCGCCAGCCAACAATATCTGGTTGACGGTACCCTAAGAAGGTCCTGCCTGTGGGACCTTACAGGGGGATCGGAGTGTGATGCCGGCAGGAGACGTTCCCACAAGTACCCCAGACCCAAGCCATATAGGACTTTATATGCTGTCACTAATACCTTGAATCTCACCCGGAAGGCAACCAGCAACCAATGCAGATCACGCAGGAGGGCTGTAACATGGGAGTATCAGGACACTCCCATCACAACCCGCGTGCCGCATTCTGTACCAGCTGCAACCTCTGGGTGGTCTGAAAGGGCAGTCCCATATAGAGAGCATTGCAGTAGTCCATTCGGGAAGTGATGAGTGCATGAGTGACTGTCCGTAGGGCATCTCAGCTCAGGTATGGGCACAGCTGGCGGACCAGACGCACCTGGGCAAATGCCCCCCTGGACACAGCTCCCACCTGCTCCTCCAAACTCAGCTGTGTATCCAGGAGGACGCCCAGGTTGCATGCCCTGTCCATGGGGGGGCAACACCTGTCCCCCCATGACCACTGATGGTATATCCTGAATAATCCAAGATGCTGGTATGTACAGCCACTCAGTCTTGGCCAGGTTGAGTCGAAGCCTGTTACTCCCCATCCAGATCCCCACCGCATCCAGACAATGGAACATCACGGGGAGGGCAGCACTGATATGGGTCGGGATGGAGATGAAGAGCTGAGTATCATCCGCATACTGGTGATACCTCACCCAGAAACCCCAGATGATCTCACTCAGCAGCTTCATATAGATGTTGAACAGGAGGGGCGAGAGGACCGACCCCTGGGGCACCCCACAAGTGAGGGGCCTCAGGCTCGACCTCTGCCCCCCTGCCAACACCAATTGCGAGCTGCCTGAGAGGTAGGAGGAGAACCACCATAAAACGGTGCCCCCCACTCCCAACCCGCCGAGCCGCCACAACAAGATACCATGCTCGATGGTATCGAAAGCCGCCAAGAGATCTAATAGGACTAGGACAGAGGTAAAACCCCTGTCCCGAGCCCTCCAGAGATCATCCATCAGTGCGACCAATGCCGTCTCCATGCTGTGCCTGGGCCGGAAGCCCGATTGGTATGGATCTTGGCTTCCTCCAGGAACATCGGAAGCTGCTGAACCACCACGCTCTCAACAACCTTTGCCAAAAAGTGAAGGTTGGAGACAGGATGGAAGTTGTTTAAAATGGCTGGGTCCAAGGCAGGCTTCTTGAGGAGGGGCCTCACCACCGCCTCTTTCAAGGCAGCGGGAAAGGAACCCTCCCCTAAAGAAGCGTTGACAACTGCCTGAAGCCAGCCATGTGAAACCTTCCTGGAGGCATAAACCAACCAGGAAGGACACGGGTCCAATAAACACAGGTAGTATACTGGTAGTTCTCAACTTGCAACCATAACTGAGCCTCAATTTTTAAATGTTAAGTGAGACATTTGTTAAGTGAGTTTTGTCCCATTTTACAAACTTTCTTGCCACAAAAAGGTCATAAAAAGTGATCCCATGACCTTGGGACACAGCAATGCTCATAAATATGAACCAGCGGCCAAGCCTCTGAATTTGGATCACATGACTAGGGGGATTCTAGGTCATGGTTTTGAAAAATGATCATAAGTCACATTTTTCAGTGCCACTGTAACTTTGAATGGTCACTAAATGAACTGTTGTAAGGGGACTACCTGTGTTTTATATTTTAAATTTTACATCATAAAGTATACCTTATTTTAAATAAACAGGGACCAAAAGCAATCTCCAGGCCATGGAAATGCAAATGCTCTATTGTCAGGGCATCTCCCTTCTTGATCATATCACAAATTGCACCATTTGGCAACATTTTGGCATGGCACCAATTATAGAGAAGATGAGAGAAGACCGACTCAGCTGGTATGGACATGACCAGAGAGCAAGCCACTGTGGCCAAGACTGCCTACTAACTAAAAGTCAATGGCCGTTGACCTCGCGGGTGCCCAAAACAGAGATAGCAAGAAACCATCAACAAAGACATGCAAGCTGTGGGCCTGCGCCCTCGAGATGCAGCATGATTATGCAAAATGGCATTCAATGATCTGAATATTGGACCCTGCACCTGCAGGGAAGGAAAAGAAGGAGGAGGAGGAGGAGGAGGAGGCCTTATTTTAAATGTGGTACTTCTGACACAAATAAACAACATCATAGTGATCAGAGGATGTCAAAGCTTTCACCGTTACAGACATACACCTGGACATCATCCCATCATTCGCAAGATTGGATTGTATCATGAACTAGCTTATTCTATCTTCTTTCCCATGAAAAGGAGAGATATTCAGGTGCTCTGAAATGCCTTTGCTTTTTTGGGACTAAAAGAGAGAGCATTTTTTTTTTATCTCCCGGTTAGGAGCAAAAAAAATGCCAACACTTTACCCAAGTCCCTGCAGGAATTAACCTCAGTTGACAGAGTAGGTCTAATGAGATAAAAGCTAGGCTGAATGAATCATTCTGGGGAAAAAAGTAGCAATAAAATAGAAGGCAGGCTCTTCGTAAGCCCCACAATCAGTCCATTCTTTGTGGCAAGGAGGGAACGGAGAAAACCACAGAGATAAGAAGAAAAGCAAAGGGGGGAAAAAGGGATTGTAATGCTAGAGAACTCCAGTCTGGAGTGGAGGAAAGCGATTTTATCTTTTATCTTTCTAAGCCTTTTAGGAATTCAGTACTCACAGCATTATGTCACATGGAGGCTAATAAAAAGAGCATGAAAATGGGTTGAAATTGAAAACTGATTGAAACAAACAACATCAAAACGCTGGCCTTGAGAGTCAGTCCTACCAGAGTCTACACATCAACCATGGTTAATGGTATTAAAAGTTACTTAGAGAATAGAGTAGAGTAGAGTAGAGTAGAGTAGAATGTGGAGTAGTGTGGAATGGAGTAGAGTAGAATAGAATAGAATGTGGAGTGGAGTGGACTGGAGTAGAGCAGAGTAGATAGAGTAGAGTAGAATAGAATATGGAGTAGTGTGGAATGGAGTAGAGTAGAATAGAATGTGGGAGTGATGGAGTAGAAATTAATAGAATAGAATGTGGAGTGGAGTGGACTGGAGTAGAGCAGAGTAGAGTAGAGTAGAGTAGAATAGAATGTGGAGTAGTGTGGAATGGAGTAGAGTAGAATAGAATGTGGAGTGGAATGGAGTAGAGTAGAATAGAATAGAATGTGGAGTGGAGTGGACTGGAGTAGAGCAGAGCAGAGTAGAGTAGAGTAGAATAGAATGTGGAGTAGTGTGGAGTGGAGTAGAGTAGAATAGAATAGAATGTGGAGTTGAATGGAGTAGAGCAGAGTAGAGTAGAGTAGAGTAGAATAAAAAAAGTTATTGTCACTGTGAATGTACACTAATCAGCACACATTAAAATGAAATTTTGTTGCCTACAGCTCTCAAAGGGTCACCTCATCCAACATACACTACATAAACATGACGAAATAAATAAATAAATAAATAAATAAATATGAAATTACGCATATACCCACGTATATTATATGAGACAGAGAAACAGCACAGTCTAGTTGGGATGTACACATGTACATGTGAGAAAAACAAATCTTGCAAGTTTACCAAACGGATGGCCTAGGGAACAAAATTGTTACAGAATCTAGCTGTCCTGCTATAGATGCTTCAAAACCTCCTCCCAGAGGGGAGCAACAGAAACAGGCCTTAAAGTGAGTGTGTGGGGTTTCTAACAATGCTTTGAGCTCTAAGTACATAGCGCTTATAAGCAGCATCCTGAATAATAGGAAACGAGCTTTCTATAATCTTCTTGGCTGTCCTCACCACTTTCTGTATGGACTCAGCTGATTCCAAAGGGCGGGTGCACCCACAGAGAAGGCTCCTGGAACTCCGGATGGCTCCCGACCTTCGATCCTTCCATCGCGACCTGAAGACATGGCTCTTTCAACTGGCCAACCTGGACTGATGGGTTTTTTTACTGGTTTTTATTGGCTTGTTGTTGGTTTTAATTAGAATTATTGGGAAGTTCATTTAATATCTTTTCAATTTTTGTACTGTATGTTTTTACTGTTGTGAGCTACCCTGAGTCCTTTGGGAGATAGGGCGGCATATAAATCCCAATAAACAAACAAACAAACAAACAAACAAACAAACAAACAAATATTCCCTTGTTTTTTAGCTCAGCTGGCAGAGCAGATTGCTATGCCTCAGCTGAGCTAAAAAAACAACTCAGGCAGCTCACCAGCATTGACAGAGATCAGTCTTTGAGCCCTCCATGCATGTGTGTGTGCGTGCATAGAACCAGTAGGAAACAATTTGGAAACCCACTACTGATAGTTGTGGTATTGTTTCTCAAATTATTGAAGTTAGCTTGAGGACTGGTGATCCAATGGCTTAGTAATTATGTGGATATGTGAATTATGTGGATATGAACTATCAAAGTTCAGAGTTCTTTGAGGCATTTGGCCTTTGATAAATTCTAGTGTCAGATTATCAGTTTTGTAGCTTCCAGGTTGATATGTCAATTGGAACTGAGTTATCAGTTGAGTTATCAGTTGTGCTTCCCCAATGCATTGATACAGCTCTTAACTCAAGAGGGGGTTCAATGAACTTTTTAAAGGTACATTTTTGAAGGTGCATCTCAATTAGTATTTAAAAAAAAACAACTCCAAACGCTATGCAAAACTGACATAAGGGTGAATGCATGCCAAAGGAAAATGCATTATGTACAGTTAGTTTTCTATCCCTAATCAAGCTGCTTGAAAAGCTACCT
Source organism: Naja naja (assembly GCA_009733165.1). Taxonomy (NCBI): domain Eukaryota; kingdom Metazoa; phylum Chordata; class Lepidosauria; order Squamata; family Elapidae; genus Naja; species Naja naja. Next base: position 215,593,924 of record CM019150.1, on the reverse strand, counting down.
AAAATAAATCTTTTAAGGAAGTTGAAGCACCTGGCTGTCCTTACTTGAATTAAGCAGCTAAGCAGGGGTGGGGATAATTAATACTTGGATGGGAGACAACAGAGAAACATGGAAGAAAACAAGTGCCAAGTCACTTCCCTAGCATCTGCCAAGTAACCTAAAGGGATGTGTCCCCAAAGGCTTCAGAAGTAAAATTTGACTCAAAGGAGACTTGGTCCTTAATTTAATTTAATGAAGAGAAGGACTTTAATGAAAAAGAGGGACTAGGGGTGTCATGATAGCAGTGTTCCAATATTTCAGGGGCTGCCACCAAGAAGAGGCAGTCAAGCTATTCTCCAAAGCACTTGAAGGCAGGACAAGAAGCAATTGGATAGAAAGTAAGCGAAGCAAAATTGAGGGTTACCTGTAATGCTGGAAAAGTTGGAAGGAAAGAAGAGAAGAGGATGATTGGCAGCAAGGAGGATGGACTTAGATACAGTGATGTTAGGTGCATGGCTGGAAGACCTGAAGGACCAGGATGGAGTCAGAACTTTCTGAAAAAGTCCATCAATGTGAATGTTAACAGTCAACATTGACTTGGTGGTACATTATTAATTGTAGGAGGAGTGGCAGAGCCAGGGGTGGTGTTCTGACCCAGTGGTGGGATTCAAAATTTTCTACTACTGGTTCTGTGGGCGTGGCTTGGTGGGCATGGCAGGGGAAGGATACTGTAAAATCTCCAATCAGAGGTGGTATTTGCCGGTTCTCTGAACTACTCAAAGTTTTTGCTACCGGTTCTCCAGAACTGGTCAGAACCTGCTGAATACCACCTCTGGTTCTGACCCAACTCCCCAAACATGACAAATCCTCTGAAGTTAATCAAAGATTCCTTTGTTAGGAGAGCCAGAAGCCCCAGAAAAAAGTTTCTCTCTCACCACAGGCTAACAAGTTTATCCTGCAGGGAGATAAATAGTTGTCTGCCACACCTATTCATCTCTGCCCCCTGCCTTTTATCCCCAGAGCTAGGGTGGGGCTTCACTAGCAGTGGTGGCTCTTCCGTCCTAAGGACCGGCTCATGGATTTCCACTGTTCTCCTCTCCTCTGCCTTCTACACAGCCACGTATCAGGCACTGGACCCAGCTGCTCTTCCTCTTCCTCATCAGCCACCTCCAGACCTGGGGGCTGTTGACTCTCCACCTGAGGGCTCATGGACAGCCCAGGCTCTGCCTCTGTCTCTCTCTCTGATAGCTCCATTCCCTCTTCCCCCTCAGAGCTGTCAGGTTGCCTTGATGCTGACCTTGACTCTCATGCCTCCTCCTCCTCTAATTCAGCTGCTGGAGGGGCCGGTGGCCGACAGGACACAACAGGTGGAGTCAAAACAGGAATCAGCCTAGAATTAGTACATAGCCACAAACAGCCAACCCATCTTCACTTCTGTTAACCTTTATCTAGCACCAAAATAGCACTCATCATAAGTTGACTAGATTCCTGTGCCTAGACTTGAGCAATACATCAGTTTAATTGGAGGTTAAGATGTAGCCTTGTTTTTTCGAGTCTGATATCAATTGATTAATCAATCAATATTGGACCTCCAAACCAAACATTTTTAGTTTCTGTTAATTCAGTTTGTGAATTCCTTCCTCCTTTTTCTCAGATTCTACAGTACGTTCCAAATCTGTGTGGAAGGCAATGAGAATATCTGAGGCAGGGAAAATACCTTGTAGTTTTCTTTAGCAGTGGCCTGGCTTAATAATACTGTGCCCTTGTGCAACCATTAGCTAATTTATCTTCACAACCTATTGGGAAGGGTTACTATCTCCATTAACAGAGATTGGGAACTGGGGACCTGAGGAGATGCATTATTGCTATTATCAAAACATTTCTCTGCAGGAAGGTTAAAGGCCATGAAAAACTTAGAACCCTGGGATTAAGAATTCTTCCATGGAGAATCTTATTTACTGATGCATTTTCTATCCTTATTTTCCTTACAGCATGAAGATGACAATCTTTCAGTGGTCGAAGGCTGCACATAATATTTTGGGAAGGAGAACGGCCCACAAAGGTAGCAATAAGGATACAAGGTAGGGGAATGTCATTTTACAAGGTAGGGGAATGTCATTTTGCATCACCAAGATCTGGCTGGGGCCAGAGGGTGGAGTCCCTCTGGTCGACTTATGCCCCCCAGGTTTTCGGGTGTTGCACTGGTCATGAGCCCAGGGGAGGGGTAGCGGGGTGGCTGTTATTATTCGGGAGACCCTGATTCCAAGGGAGGTCACTGTTCCTAAGATAGGCGGGTGTGAGACCCTTCTCCTGAGGTGGGGGCCTGGAGGTCGGGTGGGCCTGCTGCTCACATACCTTTTCCCCAGCTGTGTGGTGGCGGTCCTGCTTGGGCTTCTTGATGCCCCCTCGGAGGTGGCGGTGGAATTCCCAGGGCTTATGGTCCTGGGCAATTTCAACTTGCCCTCTCGTGGGGGGCGTTGGGTTTGGCCCAGGAATTCATGGCCTCCATGGCGGCCATGGGCCTGACCCAGGTGATTCAAGGCCCGACTCACGAGGGGGGTAACACGCTTGACCTGTTTTTTGTCTCGGAACAGTGGTGTAATGATCTGGGGGAGGGTAACTTTATCGCCCTACCTGTACCATGGTCAGATCATTATCTCCTATGGCTGGTCTTCCAACAAGCTGCCCCACACCGCTGGGATGAGGAGCCACTTAGATGGTTCCGCCCCAGGCGTCTGATGGACCCTGAGAGGTTCCAGGAGGAACGGGTTTTTTCCCACTTCCCTTAGCCACAACTCTGTCAAGGACCTGACAGCCGCCTGGCAATGAGCTGCTGTGGGAGCCCTTGACAGAGTTGTCCCCCTGCGCCCCCTCACTTGCCGTGGATCCCGGTCAGCTCCCTGGTATACTGAGGAGCTCCGGGAGATGAAGTGCCGTCGGAGGGGCTTAGAGAGCAGGTGGAGGTCCACCTGCTCTGACTCCGACCGAGCCCAGCTAAGAGTCTATATTAGGACTTACCTGGTAGCTGTGGGAGCGGCGAGAAGGACTTATCTCTCCACTCTCATAGTGTCCACAGATAACCACCCAGCCACCCTGTTTAGGGTCACCCACGCTCTCCTACATCTGGGGGAGGTGGTGGACCCACTGTGGGTAGGGCTGAGGAATTTGGTCAATATCTGTTGGATAAGATCGCTCGGATTCGGGCTGGGTTGAGCTCTAGTTTGCAGTGGTCTGATGAAGGGGGTGCAAGTAGTCTGGCCAATGTGACCTGGGTTGAGTTTGATCCTGTTTCTGAGGATGAAGTGGACAGGATTATGCGATGGCTGAGTTCCACCACATGTTTATTGGACCCATGCCCTTCCTGGTTGGTTTATGCCTCCAGGGAGGTCACCTGCGGCTGGCTCCGGGCAGTGGTCAACGCTTCGTTAAGGGAGGGGATTTTTCCCACCGCCTTGAAAGAGCCTGCCCTGAAGAAGCCTGCCCTGGACCTGGCCGTGTTGGACAACTTTCGTCCAGTCTCCAACTTTCGCTTTTTGATGAAGGTTGTTGAGAGTGTGGTGGCTCAGCATTTTCTGCTTTTCCTGGATGAAGCGGACTACCTAGATCCGTACCAATCAGGCTTCTGACCTGGGTTTAGCACAGAGACGGCATTGGTCGCGCTGATGGATGATCTCTGGAAGGCTCGGGACAGGGGTTTTTCCTCTGTCCTGGTCCTGTTAGACCTCTCAGCGGCTTTCAATATCATCGACCATGGTATCCTGTTGCGGCACCTCGGGGGGTTGGGAGTGGGGGGCACTGTTTTGCATTGGTTCTCCTCCTACCTCTCAGGGCACTTACAATCGGTATTGGCGGGGGGGCGGAGGTGAACTCCAAGGGCTCTCACCTGTGAGGTGCCCCAGGGGTCGGTCCTCTCGCCCCTCTTGTTCAACATCTACATGAAGCCATTGGGTGAGATCATCCATGGCTTTGGGGTGAGGTATCATCAGTATGCTGATGATACCCAGCTGTATATCTCCACCCCAAACCCCATCAGTGATGCCCTCTCTGTGATATCCCATTGTTTGGATGCAGTACGGACCTGGATGGATGGAAACATGCTTTGACTCAACCCTGCCAAGACTGAGTGGCTGTGCATACTGGCATCTCGATCCAGTCAGGAGATTCCATCGTTGGTCATAGGGGGAGAGGTGTTGCCCCCTGTGGATAGGGCTCGGAACCTGGGGGTCCTCCTGGATTCACGGCTCAAGTTGGAGGAGCAGGTGGGAGCCATGGCCAGGGGGGCCTTTGCTCAGGTCCGGCTGGTCCACCAGCCATGCCCATTTCTGGACCGAGATGCCCTGCGCACAGTCACCCATGCACTTGTTACCTCCCGACTTGACTACTGCAACGCTCTCTATTTAGGACTGCCCTTGCATACCATCTGGAGATTGCAGCTGGTGCAGAATGCGGTCGTGCGGGTAGAGATGGGGGTTTCCCGATACTCCCATGTTACACCCCTCCTGCATGACCTGCATCGGCTGCTGGTTGCCCTCTGGGTGAGATTCAAGGTTTTAGTACTAACATTCAAAGTCCTATAAGGCATGGGTCTGGGATATTTACGGGAGCGTCTCCTGCCGATATTGAGTACCAACCGACCTGTACGAGCACACAGACAGGGGCTTCTCGGGGTTCAATGCCGATTAGCGGTGTCCCCAGAAACAGGCCTACGCTGTGGCTGTTCCCGCCCTGTGGAATCAACTACCCCTGGGACTCCGTCTGGCCCCTGACCTTCGCACCTTCCGTCACGACCTGAAAACTTGGCTATTCGAACAGGCCGGGCTGCTCCTGGAGGGGGTTTTTAAATTTTATCATGCACACTGAGGTTTTTTTAGTATAATTGGACTTGTGACTGTTTAATATTCTTTTAAATAATTTATTGTTGTGGTTGGTTTTAGTTGTGAGCCACCCCGAGTCTTCGGAGGTGGGGCGGCATACAAGTCTAAATAATAAATAAATAAATAAATAAATAAATAAAATAGCATTTTTCCTGGATTTGAGGAGTCTTGGAATTTTAATTCAGTTTTCTAATATAACATCTGTTTTTAGTGGGTACGCTCCATTTTTGAGTTTCTTGCCTTGAAAGGGAGAGATGTTACTGTCTCTGGGCTACTGTAGCCATCAGTGGTCTTTGAGGACTGAGGAAAGTGAATGGAATTGGCCCTATCACTTGAGAGAGCATACCAACGCCCCTTAAACAACCTTTGTTATGCCACCTATTTTTTTTTTTAAAGTTGGCTTCCTAGTCCCAAAGGTGCTTTTTCCAAAAGGCAACTGGACTTCGTTTTTCCTTGAAGACATTTTGCTTCTCATCTAAGAAGCTGCTTCAGATCTGACTGAATGGTGGGCACCAACCAGTCATCTGGTTGTTAATAGTATCTCTGAGAATTGTTGAGGCCACTTGGAGGTTTATCTGAATAGTGCAAATGGGTGTGTGGAACCTTCTTGGAAGTGCTGAAAGGACTGTGTTGTAAAGAGGGATCTTGCAGTCTTAGTGGACAACCAGCTAAATATGAGCCATTAGCGTGCAGCGGCAGCCAAAAAAAAGCCAATGCAACGCTAAGTTGCATTAACAGAGGGATAAAATCCAGATCAAATGAGGTACTAATACCACTCTATAAAGCCTTAGTAAGACCACACCTACAGTACTGCATCCAGTTTTGGTCATCACACAATAAAAAAGATGTTGAGACTCTAGAAAAAGTACAGAGAAGAGTAACCAGGGTGATTAGGAGACTGGAGACTAAAACATATGAAGAACAGTTACAGGAACTGGACATGGCTAGTCTAGTGAAGAGAAGGACCAGGGGAGACATGATAGCAGCCTTGCAATATTTGAGGGGCTGCCACAGAGAGGAAGGGGTCAAGCTATTTTCCAAGGCCCCTGAAGGCTGGACAAAAAAATAATGGATGGAAACTAATCAAGGAGAGATTTAACTTAGAAATAAGGAGAAACTTTCTGACAATGCGAACAATCAACCAATGGAACAGAAGTTGCATTCAAAAGTTGTGGGAGCTTCATCAATGGAAGAAGAGACTGAACTGCCATCTGTCAGAAATGGTGTAGGGTCTCCTGCTTGGGTGGGGTGTTGGACTAGATGACCTACAAGGTCCCTTCCAACTCTGTTAATCTGTAACAGGAGATAGGTGGTGTCTTATCTCTCCCCTCTCCATTGAGAGTTGTCTCTTCAGTCTTAAAATGTAGATGGCCTCTTTTAAAGTCCTCTGGCCTGTGTCTGATGATTTGTGCCTCGAGTGAAAATGTCGGAGTGATTCGTTTGGTGTTTCATTTGCTTGTTTTCTTGCCTGTCCACAGTACTCTCAAAAGTCTTTTCCAACACTAGTGTTTAAAAGCTTCAATCCTTTCTATGTCTTGCTACTAAAGTCCAATTTTCGGTTCCATGGAGAAAACAATTGTCTGCACAATTTGGATCTTCATAAGCATAGACATACCCTGGCATCTCAATACCTTGTCCACGGTCTTCATGGCTGCTACGCCAAGTGCTAGTGTGTGATATATTTCTTCTTGTTCTTTTACTGTTAATGGCTGGTCTTATAAAGCGGAAGTCATTTACCATCACAATCTCCTCCTTGTCGTTTCTAAGGCTGGTTGTTGTGCCTGTTGTCATCAGGTTGGCTTTCTTTATCTTTCATTGTGTTCCCATGTTTTTATTCCCCTGTTGTGCTCCTTGACTTTTGTTATTAGAGCTGGGAGATCACGTGTGTTTTCATCAATCAGAGGAATGTCATGACCACAGCACCAGTTATTGATATTTTTTCTTTTATAACTGTTGTCCAAAAACTGTAAAATGTAACTATCTCTTATTGCTTTGAAATGGCAGACTGCAATCAGCAGGGACATAACTTTCTTCAGATATTTATTCTTGTATATTAAAAGAGATGTCCTTTTGCTCGTTTTCATATTCTGCTACTACCAGTCTTACTTTCTTCTTCCATGCCACCTCCTCCACCACCATTTCCTCCTCTTCACCAACTCTTCTTCCTTCCTTTCCTCCTCTCCTCCTCCTTTCTTCCTCCTTTCCTCCTCCTCCACAAACTCTTCTTCCTTCCTTCCTTCCTTCCTTCCTTCCTTCCTTCCTTCCTTCCTTCCCTCCTCCTCCTATCTCCCCTCCCTTGCCCCTCCCTCTGCTCCTTCTGTTTCTCCTGCCCTTCCCTCTTCCTCCTCCTCTCCTCTCCTCCTACCCCTCCTCTTCCCCTTACCCCTGCTCCTCCTCCTCCTTCACCTCTTCCCCTTCCCCATCTGCTCCCCTCCCCTCCTTCCTCCTCCCTCTCTTCCTTCTCCAATGAGTGACAATAGTACAAATTAAGACAAATAACCAGAAGTGATTTTTGTGCAACTCAAAGAAGGGATGCCCCCCCCCATAGACTCTGAATGACAGTGACACAGAGGCAGCTCAAATCAATGGGGGAAAAAGATGTTTGTTCCATTAACCTTTTTTCCCTATGATAAATCTTTTTTGTTTGTGTTCTGTCTGGCTTTGAAAGGGGACCAATGAATTTCCATCTCTTCCTCTGCCTCTCCCTGAATTTTCTAAGAAGGGTGGAAACCTTCTTCCAAGAACTAATCAGAAATCCCCTTTTTCAACCCCCCCTCCACTTTCTGGCTGACAAGGCTATGCCTGAAACTCAATGAACCTTCCCTAGTTGTAATCTGATTTGAAAGCTACACTTACTCAAAGCAAGGTACAATGACTTAACTGTTCCTAATCCTTTGGATTCTATAAAACAAGAACCACCCTGGATAACAAATACCGCATCACTGGTTCCTGAAGTTTTATATTACAATAGTTGAGAGGCGTTTCTGGAGAAGGAACAGAGAAGGCTATTTTATATATGTTGCCCATGCTGACACCAAGAGGGAGATGCCAATGTTATGTTACAATGCGGTAAATCAATGGTGCAATCACATCTGGAATATCACAACAAAATATTTATTAATTTTTATTTATTCTATTATTTATTTGATTTGTTAATGGCTTACAAGATAATAGGAATAAGTATAAATATGAGTAAGAATACAGGAAATAGGTACAAATAAATGGGGACAATAGGACAAGGACGGTAGGCACGATTGTGCACTTATGCACAATCAGACCTCTTAGGAATGGGGTGAGGTCAATAGTGGATAGCTGTATTATTTGAGCATTGGTCTAGCAAAGGTTTTGTATGCCCTAGATAGCAATTCAATATTACTGGAGGAGAAGCTTCGTAAGATTAGAGCTACAACTTTTAATGTCTTTTTGGCAATGCTGTTACAGTGAGCTCTGGTGCTTAGGTCATTTGATATGAGCACTCCAAGGTCCTTGACAGAGTGATGGTCGTCAACGGGGTCATATCTGTCTAGCTTGTATTTGGTGTACTGATTTTTTTTTAACCAATGTGTAGGACAGAGCATTTGTTGGTCGAGATTTGGAGTTGCCAATTGTTTGACCATTCAGACACATGATCAAGGTCGCTTTGAAGGATAGTAGCATTGTCGGTGGTGTTGAATAGCTTTATGTTATCTGCAAAGAGGACTCAGTTGCTTATAAGATGATTGCAAAGGTCATTTATGTATAAAGAGTGTGGGTCCTAGAACGCTGCCTTATAGAGCTGGAAGGGACTTTGGAGGTCTACTAGTCCAATCCCCTGCTCAAGGCAGGAGACTCTATACCATTTGAGACAAGTTGGCTGTCCAGTCTCTTCTTCAAAACCTCCAGTGATGAAGCACCCACAGCTTTTGAAGGCAAGCTCTTCTGCAGGTTAATTGTCCTCACTGTCGGAAATCTCTCCTTAGTTCTAGGTTGCTTCTCTGCTTGATAACTTTCCATCCACCGTTTCTTATCTTGTTTTCTGGTGCTTTGGAAAATAAGTTGACCCCCTCTTCTTTGTGGCAGCCCCTCAAGTTCTGGGATACTGCTATCATACAGTATATCCCAGAAGTGAGAACATCTCCTCACATTTTATAAATATTTAAGTATATATTTTCATGTGACAACACTGAAGAAATGATACTTGGCTATAGTGTAAAGTAGTGAGTATACAGCTTGTGTAACAGTGTAAATGTGCTGTCCCCTCAAAATAACGCAGCACACAGCCATTAATGTCTAAACTGCTGGCAACAAAAGTGAGTACACCCCTAAGTGATAATGTCCAAATTGGGCCCAAGTAGCTGTTTTCCCTCCCTGGTGTCATATTATTTACAAAATAAATATTTGCAAGATATGAGGCGGTGTACGCACTTCTGAGATATACTGTATATGCCAATATTTGAGGATATCCTCAAATATTAAAATATCAAACAGTATTTAATTAAAGTATCAAATAATATTTGACATTCCAGTATCAGTATATACCCGATATGTACATGATATGTGCACACTGATACTGGAATATCAAATACTATCTGCTATTGTCCCAAAGGTGCTTTTTGCAAGTGGAAATTGGACTTTCTTGTTTGTCTTTGTAGACGTTGAAGAAGCTTCTTGGATGAGAAGTGAAACGTCTTCAAAGAAAAACCAGAAAGTCCAGTTGCCTCTTGGAAAAAAAAAGCACCTTTGGGACAACCAGGACATGGATAATGGAGATTCACCATCAATATTGTATGCTGTTGTGCACTGCTCTGATTGCCATACCTCCAATGCAGCTGACTAATAGACTAGAAAACTTCCTGGTGCAGTTGATTTGCCACTGTAAGAGCACATTGCTGGATTACAAGGGGCAAGCATCCCATCCACCCATGCTTATGTCCTTATGTCCTTATATCTCTGATATTGTCCTCCACATTGTCTGTTCTGAGGGTATAACAAGTGGGGGGGAACAGTCTATTTAGAAAAGGCCAAATAGCTTTGTCTTTGGTGCTCTCTGAGCTTGGATGTTTTCTTGCAGATGTTTCATAACTCAACTAGGAAACTTCAGCAGGGCTAGGAAGGAGTGGGGTTTGCAGAGGAGGAGGAGGATGAGGAAGAGGAGGAGAAGGAGGAGGAGGAGGACTGTGAAGTCCCTACTGTTCTCTGAACTAGGTTGTTTTCTTGCAGATGTTTCATTACTCAAACAAGGCAACATCATCAGTGCTAGTATGACAATGAGGACAGGACTCCAAGTCAAAGAGGTAGACTTTGGAATATTGTTGCATCTCTCTCTCTCTGTGTGTGTGTGTGTGTGTGTGTGTGTGTGTGTGTGTGTTTACACGCTGGCATTGCTCCTTATTTATAACATTTTCAGCTGTTAGAATTCCTGGGCTAGAAATCCACCGCCCACCACCACAGTTGTCTGTTTAAAACATCCCCTCGTGTCTTCAGACCTAACCAACCAAGATCACAGTTCTCCTAGCAGTCATGAGCTCTGCTGCCAATGTTGGTTCCCCTGACTTGATGCCAGGGTGAATGGATGGGGGGAAGCTGGCTGAGTCTTCACAAGCAGTCTTTTTTCTTATTTTTCTTTTCATTTTTCCAGCCTCTAGGCTGCCTGGCTGACATGAACATCTGAGACATATTGGGGAAAAAAGGTCCCCCCCCCACTCCTTTCTCAGAGTTAAACATAGATGCGTAATTCTTAAAGGCTTTAAAAATAGCACTGGCATCTAAAGACCATCTGTACAATCAGATTGTCTGAGCGGTTGCAACCGATCATTGCATTTTCTCCTTTCTCAGGCCGCCGCTGCTTTTGAGCCCGCTGAATTTACAAGATACAGTAAGAATCACTACAGGCAGTTCTCAGCTCACAGCAGTTCATTTAGTGACCGTTCAAAGTTACAACTGGAAAACAAATCCCGACTTATGACTGTTATTCACACTTTATCAGTAAGGGGAATACTTCGTTCTTCATTCTTCATTGCAGCGTTTCCAAGCATCACATGATCAGAATTCAGACGCTTGGCAACTGGCTCATGTTTATGATGGTTGAAATGTCCTGGGGTTTCTGCGTGCTTCTTTGCATGCTGCTTTGCATTGCCTAAACAAGGCTGCACAATCATGTCTTTACACCTACATGGTAGGCCAGGAGGGCTTGCCTGAGTCCTGGGAGAGAGCAGAGAAGGTTGTCTTCCTGAACCTCCCTCTCCCAGTAAGAATTGTTTGGCTGATGCAAGGTTTCACACCTGGGCAGGAAAAAAACCAAAGGTACAAGTACAGATTAGGCAAAACCTGCCTCAAAAACAGCAACTGTGAGAGGGACCTTGGAATTCTAGTGGACGATCACTTAAACACGAGCCAGCGGCGTTCAGCAGCAGCCAAAATAAGCCAGTATAATCCTTGCCTGTATAACCAGAGGCGTAGAATCAAAATCACATGAAGTACGGCTTTATAAAGCCTTAGTAAGGCCTCACCTCGAATCCTGCATCCAGTTTTGGTCACCACATTACAAAAAGGATGTGGAGACTTTGGAAAAAAAATGCAGAGAAGAGCAACTAAGATGATGAAAGGCAGACTTGGGCTTCAAAAAATTTAGCAAAGGGTTATCTTAGTTGCTGGGTGGGCGTGGTTATGGTGGGAGTGGCCTAGTCAGCCTCCTGCACCATGGCAGTTATGTGTGCTTTTGCCCACCCTGGGCTCTGGAGGCTTTCTTCGACCCTCCAGGAGGGCTAAAATGGCCTCCCCAGGCTGCAGAGGCTCTCTGGAAGACAGAAACAGACCCATTTCTGGCCTTCCCAAACTTCTGGGAGGCCCGTTTTTCACCCTCCCCAAGCCTCCGCATGCGCCCTGCACTTCCCTGCATCCGAAACAGACTCCTGGGAGGGGAGGTGTGCGGTGGGCAGGGCCAGCCAGGAGTGGGATTTGGGGGTTCTCTGAACTGCACAGAATCTTAGCTAGGGGCTCTCCCGAACCCCTGCAAACTCCCAGGAGCCCACCCTTGATTAAAGGCCTGGAGACTACAACATATGAAAAATGGTTGCCGGATTTGGGTTTGGCTAGTTTAGAGAAAAGAAGGACTACCATGTTTCCCCGAAAATAAGACCTACCCCGAAAGTAAGACCTAGCACTATTTTCTAAACCTGCCCTAATATAAGACCTACCCTGAAAATAAGACCTAGTGTAAATCTCCAGTTCCAGGAAGACTTTTCAGGGAGCAACCGTGCACCCGCGAAACACCCCCCCCACACACACTCACACCCACTATTTGGCACCATAAATATATAAGACCTACCCTGAAAATAAGACCTAGTATGTTTTTGGGAACCCAAAAAAATATAAGACAGTGTCTTATTTTCGGGGAAACACGGTAGGAGGGACATGCTAGCTGTTCCATAGTGTAGAAGGATGGTAATCTTTCATCCCATATCGAAGGAGCAAGGAGCAAGGAGGTGAGACGCCAACCCAACCAAGGGTCAGTTCAGTGACCAATCAGGATTACAGATATGGACTACATTTCCCAAGATACCTTAACTACATTTACCATGATGCATTCCCTTAAGGGGACAGCTCCCAATTCCTAACTAACTATCCCAATTCCCAATTAACTATAAACTGCCTGGGCAGCACATAGCAGTATTCCAGTATTTGAGAGGCTGCCACAAAGAGGAGGGGGGTCAACTTATTTTCCAAAGCACCAACGGGCAGGAGAAGAAACAATGGATGGAAACTAATCAAGGAGAGAAGCAACCAGGAATTAAGGAGAAACTTCCTAACGGTGAGGACGATTAACCAATGCAATAGCTTGCATCCAGAAGTTGTGGGTGCTTCACCAATGGAAGTTTTTAAGAAGAGACTGGAAGATCACTTGTCAGAAGTGGTATATAGAGATCTTCTGCTTGAGAAGAGGGCTGGACTAGAAGTGACTTCCAGCTCTGTTCGGATTGAAACCTTCGCTCCTTGATTGGATGGGATAGGCTGCTGTAATGGGACAAAATAAAAAATAACAGAATAACAGAGTTGGAAGGGACCTTGTAGATCTTCCAGTCTCAACATCCTTTTTGTAATGTGGTGACCAAAACTGGATACAGTATTGTGGCCTTACGAAGGTTTTATAAAGCAATAGTAACACTTCACCTGATTTTGACACCGTGCCTCTGTATTTATACAGAGAGTCCTGGCAGACGCCCTGTGAGGTGTGAATCCTGTTCATAATTTGGGCTCCATCAGAGAGAGAAAAACTGTACCTATGAACAGAGGTTTGGATAGCAAAGCTGCATCTGACAGATTCATAAACTAGAAATCTAGGCCAGGATCATTACCTACTATTATCATGTATAAATAGAAGAATAAAAGTCAACAAATGATAGAGATAAGTAATGCACTAGGGTGGTAGGAAAATTGAGAATTCATCAATATGAAGGTTGTTATTTGTATCTTGCGTACAACGATACCATATATTTTACAGGAACTGTCAGAATTGCTATTATAATTCCAATTGGCTGAAATCATAAATTGGCCCAATCTTGCAAGGCAGTCACAGATAAATATATGTTGTGGCTCAGTGAATAAGAGCACAAAATTGCTGAAGAGCCAAAGTGTTTGGGTTTATAATCAGAGTTATTTAACCCAGAAAATAAATTGAATTATTGAATTATAAAACCTTGACATCGTTTTTTCTGTACAGTCCTTTTTTAGATACTGTTTTTTTTAAAAAATTGAAAGTCTTTAAAACAAGAGTAAACATTTGGTCTAGAGGACACCAATGACAATGATGACATCACAATTGTCCGCAACATCATCAGTGACTATCAAGCACCAACCATCTCCCCTGATGAAATACTTGACATTTCCCGCATTGGCCCAGAGATCAAAAACAGTGACGGCTCCATGGCCCCACGCTTCTGCAGGGTCATTTGCAAAAATGAATCAAGCAAACGTAAATTCATCTACACTATAAATTCACTCGCCAAAAGCAACATCAACCATAAGAACGTTCATTCTCACCCTGACTTAACCATACAGCAACGTGCCTGCTCCCGTGTACTCCGCACAGAACTCAAAAAACATCTAGACGATGGAGAGAAGGACCTGTACATAGACTACCATGCTGACTGTATCAAAAGTAAGGCACACAGCTCACAACACAGCATTCAACCCTATACCAACCAATCCACCATCACCCAAGACTAGACACGCATGCCCCTAACTACCTCAATTCCAACTACAGCTGGCCTTAAATGCAAGCTACTCAATGCAAGAAACCTTGTGAACAAAATACCTGAATTCTTCCTCTTACTAAATATGGCTAAATTTGACATCATTTTTGTCTGTGAAACATGGCTCAACACATCTCTCCCTGATTCCATTACCACAATAAGAGACTATCATGTTTACCGATCAGATTGTGAAATCTGTAGAGGAGGTGGTGTTGCTATCTTCTATAAAAAGTCCTTACATCTAAAAAACATCCAAGTCACCCAGAAGCTTGCTCTTTCTGAGACCATCGTCTGTGAACTGTCCTTAAATACCACATTTCGATTCTTGCTATGTTACAGAGCCCCTGATTATGACATAGAACATGTAAACAAGCTAAATTCACTAGTAACATGGGCATCATCCTGCCCACATGCTTTTATCTTTCTTGGTGACTTCAATCTATCTCATATTAACTGGACCCTAAATGAATGTAATACTGAACCCATACATGCAACCTTCTACAATGCTGTAACAAATCTAGGACTGGAACAACTAGTAACCAACAATACTAGACTTAACAACTGCCTGATCTCATCTTCTGCAATAGTTTGAACTCAGTTTACGGAATACAAATTAAAGAACCCTTTTCCAACAGAGACCACAACATGATTGACTTTTGTCTCAACATACGTCTGCACAAAAATCATCACAACGTGATCCCCAATTATAACTTCAAAAAAGGCAACTATGATCTTATAGACAACAATCCCTCATCCTTTGATTGGCAATCTCTATTCACTGTATGCAATATTGTTGAAGACTATTACAACGTATTTTTACTTGAAATCCAAAGAGTTGTCAAACTATATGTACCAATAACAACTCCCAGAACCAGAAAAAACAGATTACCCATAACAATAAGGAAACTTCAATCCAAAAAAAGATCACTTTGGTGGAGAAACAAATCTGGTCACGCTGCCAACTTCAAAAGCCGATACAAAAACATATGGACTACACAACTCGATCAGGGCAAAGCAATAGACGCAATCTACATAGACTTCTGTAAAGCCTTTGAATCAGTGGTACAGGACAAACTACTACTAAAACTAAAATCTTATGGTATCTCTGGACAACTGCATAACTGGATAGAAGCATTCCTGTCAAACAGACAACAAATGGTCAAAATTGGGAGCTTCTTATCAAATTCTGTACCTGTCAACAGTGGTGTCCCCCAAGGCAGTGTTCTAGGACCAACTTTCTTTATACTCTACATAAATGACCTCTGTGATCATATTAAGAGCAACTGTGTTCTCTCCGCTGATGATGTAAAGCTATTCAACACCACAGACAATACTGCTACCCTTCAAAAAGACCTCGACTATGTATCAGAATGGTCAAACAAATGTCAACTTCAAATCTCAACAAATAAATGCTCTGTCCTACATATTGGCAAAAAAAATCAGAAAATAAAATACAAGCTGAATAGTCAAGACCTTGTTGATGATCCAAACTCCATCAAGGACCTTGGAATACTCATCTCTAATGATCTAAGTGCTAGAGCCCACTGTAACTACATAGCCAAAAAGGCATTAAGAGTTGTTAACCTGATCCTACGTAGCTTTTTCTCTGGTAATATCACACTACTAACTAGGGCATACAAAACATTTGCTAGATCAATACTAGAATACAGCTCATCAGTCTGGAACCCACATCACGTATCTGATATTAACACAGTTGAGAAAGTCCAGAAATATTTCACAAGAAGAGTTCTCCACTCCTCTATTTGTTGCAGAATACCTTATGCCACCAGACTTGAGGTTCTAGACCTAGAAAACCTAGAACTATGCCACCTTCGGTCCGATCTAAGTATAGTATATAAAATCATACATTGCAATGTCCTTCCGGTCAATGAATACTTCAGCTTCAACCATAACAATACAAGAGCATACAATAGATACAAGCTCAAGGTTAACCGCACCAAACTTGATTGCAGGAAATACGACTTCAGCAACAGAGTGGTCAATGTCTGGAATACTCTACCTGACTCTGTGGTTCCTTCCCCAAACCCCAAAACTTTAACCTTAGACTGTGTACTACTGACCTCACCCCTTTCCTAAGATGTCTGTAGGGGGCATGCATAAATGCACCAACATGCCTACCATCCCTGTCCTATTGTTTCTTTTATTTTTCCTATATGTGTTCATTTCATGTATTCATAACTATGTTTATCCTTATACTTATTATCTTGTAAGCGATTGACTAAATAAATAAAATAGAATAAAATAAAACAAAATAAAACCAAACTGAAAATAGGTAGAGGCAAGACACAAAAGAAAGAAAAAATATTTTGAAGAGCATCTTCTAATCTTCCTTGTAGCAGTTACAAGCACAGTTGTAGATACAGTGGTACTCATTGTTAATTGGTTCTGGGAGGCACGATGATATAAGATGATAAGATAAGATAAGATGGGGTGAGGTGAGGTGAGGTGAAGTGAGATGAGATATAAGATATAAGATGATATAAGATACAAGATGAGGACCCGGATTGTTGGGGGCAATATGCTGACTCTGTAAACTGCTTAGAGAGGGCTGTAAAGCACTGTGAAGTGGTATATAAATCTTATTGCTATTGCTAAGATAAGATGAGATGAGATGATAAGATAAGATACAAGATAAGATAAGATATGAGATATGATAGGAGATAAGATACGGTGGGGTGAGTTGAGGTTGAGGTGAGATATAAGATAAAATAAGCTAAACTAAGCTAAGCTAACCTTTATTGTCATTTTCTACTGTGAGGACACTGGCCCATATTAAAAATTAAATTCTGTTGCCTGCTCTCAAAAGAAAGTATATATCTGTCCATACACATAAATAACACACATATACACATTATATATACCTGCACCATACATATATATGCACACACACACACACACACACTAATCACTGTCCATCTTGAATACATAATGGAAAGAGGAAAGTTGAGAGTTCACAAGGTTGGTGCTACATGGAACAAAGCTGAATCTGGATGTTCTGCTTCGGATACCACGAAGCCTCCTCCCAGAAGGTAGCAAGGGAAACAGGTCATGAGGAGGATGTGTAGTGTCTCAGACAATCCTGCAGACCCTACTCAAGCATCACTTATATGTCATGTCCTGGGTAGAAGTGAGTGAACTACCAATAATATTTTCTGCTGTCCTCACCACTCTCTGCAACGCCTTCCTGACCGAAGCAGTCATGTTTCCAAACCAGACAGTTGTTGTTGCCCACCACCCACCAACTGGCAGAATCAGACAATGAGGAGGTTGGGAGGACCTTGAGCCAGTTGGGAACTTCTGGAGTCTGAGGAAGGCTCTGATGGATGCTCTGTTTTGGACACAGAGATAGAGCCAGGGCCTTCTGACATTTCTCAGCCGCCAGAGAGGCAGCTGCCTTTGGATGCTGATATGAGTGAGGAGGAGGAACAGCTGGGGCCTATTCCAGATGCACATAAGCACAGAGCTGTTAGGAGAGGGGAACAACAGAGGACAAGGAGTTGACTCAGGAAGCAAAGCACACGTGGATGCTGAATGGCCCTTCCCTGGCTGGGGAATAAATAGAAGGAAAAGGGCAGTGGTTGTCATAGGAGACAACAGTTTGTCTTTCTGAATGTTTTGCTCATTGTGTTTTGTGCCACAGAGACTACTTGCCAGATCATATAGGGTTATGTAGGGGTCATAGTTGATTCTATAGGCAAAGAGGAAATACAAATCCTAGGTGTTTGTCTGAGCTAAGTTTGGTTGACATTTGGAATGCTCTGAAAAGGTATTGGGTAATTCCTATTGTGACTTAATGGCTTTCATCCTGTTTTGGTTCTTGAGTGAGGGTATTTGCTTATGAATAGAACTATCTAGTTTTCAATAAATTCTTTATCTCTTAAGTGCTGACATCTGCTGTGGACTATTAAGGAAAGTGGGGATGCTTTCTGCCTCTAAAAATATGTTTCTCCATTTCTCTCTTTTGGAAATATAACATTCTGCCCTTTTAAAAAAAATTCCCCAAAATATTTCATTCTTCTAGGAAGAGAGGTAGCTCCCCTCAGCCACAAAACCAAAACAGTCCCTTATTTCTTTTAAGGCAACCATGTTCCAAATTTGCAAATCTTTAGGAAGTTTTCATCTCTGAATTGCATCAGGGTATGCATGGAGGTTGTTTCTGTTCTATCAGTGCTATCAGCACCCCCTAAGCATAAATGATTAGAGAAGAAAATTGCATCTTCTTCAAGTTGATCTCCAAAAATGGCACCATGGGTGGACAATCAAATCATTACCGGAGACTCAGCTAGAATGAATGGAAAAACGTGCCCAAAGGAGTCCTTGTGAGCTGTCAGTGGAATGAAGTGCCAGGTTTCTAAATTTGGCTTAGCTGCCCTACAAAGTATCTGATTATGTTGAAAAGACAATGCCAGCATTGAACCTTCAGATATTAGTTACGGAGTTAGAGCCCATCAGAACCACAGTATAGCTAAGTCAGTAACAAGGCAAATAGTGTACCAATGTAGCATCAATACAGAGGTGGTATTCAGCAGGCTCTGACCAGTTCTGGAGAACCGGTAGCGGAAATTTTGAGTAGTTTGGAGAACCGGTAAATACTACCTCTGACTGGCCCCTCCCCCATCTATTCTCTGCCTCCCGAGTCCCAGCTGATCAGCTGGGTCTTCTTTTGTTGCCCTGCACAGGAGAATGGAGCTGGTAAGCAGGTTAGTGGGGTGGGGAGGGAATGGGATTTTTCAGTATCATTCCCCTGCCATGCCCATCAAGCCACACCCATCAAGCCACACCACACCCACCAAGCCACGCTCACAGAACTGGTAGTAAATTTTTGAATCCCACCACTGCATCAATAATGTGTGAGGTTCACATTTATTACATGCAATGCTTTAAAGTAAGACAAGAAACAATGGATGGAAACTAACCAAGGAGAGAAACAAGCTAGAACTAAGGAGAAGGTGAGAACGATTAATCAGCAGAATGCCTTGCCTTTAGAAGTTTTGGGTGCCTCATCACTGGGGGCTTTTAAGAAGAGACTGGACAATCATTTGTCTGAAACGATATTGGAGCTTCTGCTCAGACAGCAGGTTGGACTGGAAGACTTTTGAAGTCCCTTCCAACTCTGTTATTCTATGTTCTCAATTTTAGCAACCTTAAGAGGAGTGGACTTCAACTCCCAGGATTCCCCAGACAGTCATGGGCAGAAAGAGAAGCATATGACCAGCATCAAAAGCGATAGACTTACAGTGGCAATGGGTGGGCAGTCTGAAGACTGGGCAGTCTAGGCTGGGGACATATGTGACCACTAAGGATTGACAATGACTTGATGGCATATAATCAGTCAATCAATAGCATATTAGGCTAAACATCTATGGAGATTCTCAGTCATCCAGGTCATGGTTGTCTCAAAAGTGCTTTTTAAAAAGGCAACTGGATTTTGTTTTTCCTTGAAGACATTTCGCTCCTCATCCAAGAAGCTTCTTCACTTCTAACTGAACGGTGGAGGATAGGATAGGGTAGAATAGAATAGATTAGCAGAGTTGGAAGGGACCTTGGAGGTCTTCAAGTCCAACCCCCTGCTCAGGCAGGAAACCCTATACCCATGATGGAGAATCTATGGCACCTATGCCAGAAGTGGCACGCAGAGCCATTTCTGCCAGCATGCAAGCCATCACCTGGAACAGATCCACTGCGCATGCGTGGCCCCCCCTGCCAGCCAGCTGTTAGTTGGGTATCTGCTGCACATGCACAGGGGGAGAAGCGCATGTGGGAGATGCATGTGCATGCACAGGAGATGCACACACATGTGTAGGGGGCAAGGTGCATGTGAGGGGGTGGTCCCACACACATGCACAGGGGGGAGGGGTGGGTGGGTGCAAGCACACTTTTGGCACGCAAACGATGAAAAGGTTAGCCATCACTGCCCTAAAGCATTTCAGACAAATGGTTGTCCAATCTCTTCTTAAAAACTTCCAGTGCTGGAGCATTCACAACTTCTGGAGGCCAGTCATTCCACTGGTTAATTGTCCTCACTATCAGGAAATTTCTCCTTAGTTCTAGGTTGCTTCTCTCCTTGATTAGTTTCCACCTGTTGCTTCTTGTCTTGACTTCAGGTGCTTTGGAGAATAGATTGACCCCCTCTTCTTTGTGGCAGCTCCTTAGATATTGGAAGACTGCTATCATGTTACCCCAAGTCCTTCTTTTCATTAAGCTAGATATACGCAATTCCAGCAACCATTCTTTAGATGTTTTAGCCTCCAGTCCCCTCATCATTTTTGTTGTTCTTCTCTGCACTCTTTCTAGAGTCTCACCATCTCTATATTCCTTGCAGTCATCTGGTCATTATAGAGGGAGAGACGCATTCTATCTTCTGTTTACAACACAGTCCTTTCAGACGTTCCAAGAAGGTTCTACACCAGAGGTGGTATTCAGCAGGTTCTGACCAGTTCTGGAGAACCGGTAGTGGAAATTTTGAGGAGTTCAGAGAACCAGCAAATACCACCCCTGATTGGAGATTTTACAGTATCCTTCCCCTGCCACACCCACCAAGCCACGCCCACAGAACCGGTAGTAAAAAAATTTGAATCCCACCACTGTTCTACACCCATATTCAGGTGACCCTGAGGATACAGGTAAACCTTCAAGTGGCCTCAACGACTCTCAGAAAGAGTCCAAACAACCAAATGACTGCAAGGAACATAAATCCTTCCATCCTCCACCATTAAGTCAGTACTAAAGAAACTTCTTGGGCAAGAAGCAAAACATCTTCAAGGAAAAACAAAGACCAGTTGCCTTTTGAAAAAAAACACCTTTGGAACAAGCATATTAGCCTGTTTGCCGCATAGTCCACCTTAGCTGCTCAGAAGTGGCTGATGGTGGGAGGTGATCTCAGAAAGAATGGCTCTGGCCATTGCTCACACATGAAGAAATCCATTTACCTCAACCACCAACTTCATGTAATTTTATGAGCCTTTGATATTAACAGTACGATGCTGCATTCAATAAGATACAAAACATTATCTGTGAGTGGTAAAAGAATTTCTGGCATAGTTCCAGGGAGAGAGGAGATCCGGTACAAAGTAAGTCTTGGTTTTTAAAACGAACAGATGGAACTATACTTTTCAGCCAAAGCAGTAAATGCCAATTTCTTAAACTATAATCCTAAGAGGGTTATTTTTTCACCTCGTTATTTTGTACTTCTACGTAGAGGTTTATTTACTGCACTATGGACTGAATTGGATGAAAACAATGGAAATAATATTTACTTTGATGTAGGATGGAATGAGAGGGGACTTGTTTTAAAAGAGTGACCTTCTAAAAGTTCCCCTCATGAAAAATTCTACTTTTCACCAAAGTAGAAAATGGTCTGAGATTGCTAAAAATATTACAGCCCATACATTTAAGGAAGGCTGCCTTCAGCTATTGTGTTGTCAAATATTGATATGTTTATATGTTACTAACAGATTCAATAATTGTATTTTTTGAAAATATTTCATACTACTCATACTACATACATTCTTCAACATACTAGCTAAATTAGTAGACCAGCGAAATACTGTGGACATAAGATACTTAGATTTCAGCAAGGCATTCGACTAAGTAGACTACAATCTACTTTATGGTAAGCTAGAAAAAAGTGGGATAGATAGCACCACCACCAGATGGATTTACAACTGGCTGACAAACCGTACTCAATGAGTAGTTCTTAATGGGTCTAAGACTACATGGAAGGAAGGAAGCAGAGGGGTGCCACAAGGTTCCATCTTAGGCCCAGTACTCTTCAATATCTTCATTAATGACTTAGATGAGGGAATAGAAGGGGAACTTACCAAATTTGCAGATGATACTAAGCTGACAGGAATAGCTAACACCCAAGAAGATAGGCTCAAGATTCAGATGGATCTTGACAGACTAGAACACTGGGCCATATTTACAAAATGAAATTCAGTAAAAGTAAAGTCCTACACTTAGGCAAGAAAAACCAAAAGTACACATATAGACTGGTTGAAACCAGGCTTAATAGCAGTAACTGGGAGAGGGATCTTGGAGTCTTAGTGGAGAACCAGCTAAATATGAGCCAGCCGTGTGCAGCCGCCACCAAAAAAAGCTAATGCATTAACAGAGGGATACAATCAAGATCAAGGGAGGTACTAATACCACTCTATAAAGCCTTGATAAGACCACACCAATAGTACTGCATCCAGTTTTGGTCATCACACTATAAAAAAGATGTTGAGACTCTAGAAAAAGTACAGAGAAGAGCAACCAGGATGATTAGGGGACTGGAGACTAAAACGGTTACAAGAACTGGGCCTGGCTAGTCTAGTGAAGAGAAGGACCAGGGGAGATATGATAGCAGTGTTCAATATTTGAGGGGCTGCCACAGAGAGGAAGGGGTCAAGCTATTTTCCAAAGCACCTGAAGGCCAGACAAAGAATAATGGATGGAGAGATTCAACCTGGAAATAAGGAGAAACTTTCTGACAGTGAGACAATCAACCAATGGAACAGCTTTCCCTCAGAAGTTTGTGGGAGCTTCATCCCTTGAGACTTTCAAGAAGAGATTGGACTCCCATCTGTCAGAAACGGTGTAGGGTCTCCTGCTTGGACAGAGGGTTGGACTAGATGACCTACAAGGTCCCTTTCAACTCTGATTATCTGTTATCTGTTACTCTAAATTACCTCATTTTCAACCTCAGCCTAAAATCTAATCGGTTTGCTTTCCAGGATGCAAGAAATATTTAAACCCTCCAGAAACAAAGAATGTAAAAGATGTGTTTTACAATTCTCACCACAAAAGGTGTGAAGACTTTGTTCACATTATAATGGGCATGCACTTGGGTTTTTTTTTAGTATTTATTAGATTATTTTTCATCTGGCCTTTACTGCATTATAAGAAACTCAAGATGGTGAACATATTTCATACTCCTATTTTCCTCACACAACCACTCTGTGAAGTAGGTTGAGTTGAGAGAGAGGGACTGGCTCTAAGTCACGTCATTTTTCAGATCAAATTTGGGCTGGGGGCAGGATGCGTCTAAGCAGACATTCAACTGGTAAAGTTCCTTTATTTTATTTATTTATTTTTAGATGCAGAAACCTGTCACACATTATACTTGATTCATTTCTCACAAGGTTTACCGGTTGCCTAAAATTCCAGTTAGTATAATGATTGGTTGGGTAGAAACTCTGTAGGCTCACAATGCTATACATATTTCCCTGATATGTAAACTTTATTTTGTGTACTATATTTTTTCATGCTGTTCTATTCCAAAACGCTCCGTGTGACACATAGAGAAAAAAAAATCCCCAGAGGATTAAAATGAATTCAACCATAGTCTGCATTATAATGGCTTTGAACAACATGGGTAGATACTATGCATAAACCCATCGCAAATACTCTCCCCCAGACCCCTATTTTTGCTTTATGGAAACTCATTAGGAAGATCCTACTTTGTATTAGCAAGAGCAACTTGTTCCATACATAAGACAGGTTTCTCCACTGGGAAGACCCCACTATGGATTTCCTGTAGGTAAAGAGTTTCAGCAGAGCCTCTTTCTCAACTAGGGTGGCATGATAGCAGAATTCCAATATTTGAGGAGCTGCCACAAAGAAGAGGGAGTCAAGATATTCTCCAAAGCACCTGAAGGCAGGACATGAAGTAATGGATGGAAGCTAATGAAGGAGAGAACCAACCTAGAACTAAGGAGGACTTTCCCAACAGTAAGAACAACAAAAGTGTGGAACTGCTTGCCTTCAGAAGTTGTAGGTGATCCATCACTGGATGTTTCCAAGAAGAGATTGGACAGCCATTTGCCCAGAATGATATAGGGTCACTGAGCAGGAGTGTGATGACCCGGGGCGTAGCACAACAGCAACAAAGTCACAAAAGTAGGTAAAGTCCCTTTAATTCCTCCAACTTGGCCCCCAATGTCCAGTTATAATCGGCTGGAGAAAAAAACTCTCCCAAGAACAGTTGTTTAAAGGGAAGAAATTCAGTCCGAACCCAAAGTACATATAAATTATAAATAAAAACCAACACAAACCACGCTGCAGCAATTAACGAGACAGGGAAGGATAAGGAATTGCAGACATCAAAAGATAATGAAACACACACAGTTGGGAGGACGCAGGAACCCAGATAAGACTTGACAAACCGAAATAATTCACACTTTGCTTCCAGCAAGGTGCTGTGTGCAAATGCCCCTTTTAAATCCTGTTTTCCCAGCTGCAGCTAATGAAGGGAATCAGGGCCCTTTTCTCCCCCGTAACCTGCGTAACTCACGTTGCTCCATTCTCCGTTCCTCCCTGCATGCCCTAGGATGAAGAGGAGTTGGCCCTGAGTCTTCCACTGAATGCCCAGCTGGACTGTGCTGTTCCCCAGTTTCCTCCCCAGCCACCGGAGCCACACTCCCACTCCCTGTCAGCTGCTCAGCCTCCCCCTCAGAATCAGATTCCAACAGGGGCTTTCCAACTAGAAATCCTCCAAGATCCCTTGCAATTCTGTTATTCTGTCAACTCCACCTTGATGTATAGATTCACTTCAGAACAGATAGTCTCAGAGTAACTAGCCTTGATGGTAGAGATATGAAGTAGACCACGCTGTCTAGAGAATTCTTGGGATTGAATTCCACATACCTTAAATTTGTCAAGTTTGAAAAAACACTGAAATTGAAGACTGTCTATCTGTGTGTGAAGCCAGGGCCATGTTTTGTTCCAGTACAGGTAGTCCTCAATTTATGACCAGAATTAGGACCAGAATTGCTCTTGCTAAAGAATGCACTTGTTACGTGAAGTGAATTGCACCTAATTTTCCAACTCTGTTGTGTCCTGTCAGCCGCTGGCCCCTCCAGCACCCAAATCAGATGAGGAGGAGACATGGGAATCAGGGTCAGCATCAAGGCAACCTGAGAGCTCTGAGGGGGAAGACGGAATAGAGCTGTCAGAGAGAGAGAGAGTCAGCCCTCAGATGGAGAGTCAACAGCCCCCAGGTCTGGAGGTGGCTGATAAGGAAGAGGAGGAACAGCTGGGCTCAGTGCCTGAGTCTAGTGAAGAGAAGGACCAGGGGAGACATGATAGCTGTTATGTATGTAGGTTTGAATGTTATTGGTTTATTTGAACTGTTCTTGTAAAATGTTAAATGGTATTGGTTTAAATAGTGCGGGAAGAAACCCTGAACTCCCATTGGCTGGCAACTATGGCTGCAGGCTATAAGAGGCAGCCGTAGCCCAGCCAACTCGGGTCCATTCAAGCTGTAGTCACTGAATAAACTCTTCACTGAAGCTTTTCGCGTCTGCTTCTTCATGCAAACTTAACACTGGCGACGAGGATGGGATTCCCCTGAAGAGAAGACGACATGGAAGACAAGCAGAAGAGCGAGATGGCTGCGCTGAACACCCCCCCAGCCCGTTCGATCCGGTGGCGGAAGACTGGGAATCGTATGCGGATCGCTTCCAGATGTACCTGGAAGGAAACGACCTCGCCGACATTCCCGAGAGACGGGAGAGGGCGGTATTTCTCATGCACTGCGGTCTGGCAGTCTTCAAGATGGCAAAGGCGTTGGCAGGAGCTGCAGAACTGAATAGTGCGGGAAGAAACCCTGCACTCCCATTGGCTGGCAACTACGGCTGCAGGCTATAAGAGGCAGCCGTAGCCCAGCCAACTCGGGTCCATTCGAGCTGTAGTCACTGAATAAACTCTTCACTGAAGCTTTTCGTGTCTGCCTCTTCATGCAAACTTAACAATAGCAGTCTTCCAATATTTGAGGGGCTGACGCAGAGAGGAAGGGGTCAAGCTAATTTCTAAAGCATCTGAAGGCCAGACAAGGAATAATGGATGGAAACTGAACAAGGAGAGATTCAACCTGGAAATAAGGAGAAATTTTCTGACAATCATGTGAGACTTTCAAGAAGAGATTGGACTGCCATTTGTCAGAAATGGTGTAGGGTCTCCCGCTTGGGTGGGGGGTTGGACTAGATGACCTATAAAGTACCTTCCAGCTCTGATTATCTGTCATCTGTTATCTGATGTGCAGATGTGCAGAAGGCAGAGGAGAGGAGAGCAGTGGAAATCTAGGGGCTGATCTTTGGGACAGAAGTGCAACTGCTAGCAAAGCCTCACCCTAGCTCTGGGGATAAAAGGCAGGGGGCAGAGATGAATAGGTGTGGCAGACAACTATTCTTCTCCCTACTGGGCAGACTCGTTAGCCTGCATGGAGAGAGAAACTTTTTGCTGGGATTGCTGGTGCTCCTAACAAAGGAATCATTGATTTAAATACAAGGGCCTTGGTGGCTCAGGCTGTTAAATGCCCGCACTTAAGTTCCAGCTGCCTACAATTACTGTAGGCTTGAATCCCACCAGGCTCAAGGTTGACTCAGCCTCCCATCCTCTCGGGGTAGGTAAATTGAGGACCCAAGATTGTTGGGGGCAATAAGCTGACTTTGTAAAAATGCCACTTAGTAATAAGCAGGCATATACAATGGAATGAAGGCTATTGCTGAGCACACTGGGTTGTATCCCAAAAAATTGTAAGCCGCCCTGAGTCTTCAGAGAAGGGCGGCATATAAATGTAATTAAAAAAATACAGAGGGTTCGTCGTGTTTGGGGAACTGGATCAGAACAAACTCCTTTTTTTTGCCATGGTTGTTAAGTGAATCACTGCAGCTATTTAATGCATCTGATTTCTCCCATTGAGTTTGTTTGTCAGAAGCTGTCTGGGAAGGTAACAAATAACAATCACATTACCCCGGGATGCTACAACTATGGAAAATGCATGCCAGTTGGTCCCATGATCATGGGGATACTGTGATAGTCATAAGCACAAGAACCAGCTGTAAGTCACTTTTTGTAAATTTGAATAGTCGTTAATCAAACAGTTGCAAGTCGAGGGCTACCTTCTGACCTAGCCTGTGAAATTGTCAAATGTATGTAAAAGCCAGTCTTTCCAAACTAAGCAAGCAAGCAACAATATCAACACCATTTATACGAGAAAAAATAGACAGATATGTTGTAGCAGCCTGAATTGTATTAAAGCTTTCCTAGTGTGCTTGCAAATGAAATAAACGCCTACACTACAATCCTGCAGATGTTCACAAAAATAGTTACGGTGGTTAATCAGATCATCCAAGCAAGTGTGCCTGTATTGCACCTGGCCACCAGGTTATGTATGGTTCCTGCTAATGAACCGTTTGCCACGGTGTTTTGTTGTATTGTTTCCGCCTAAACTTGCTGTACAGATTCTCTCTAGCAGAGTTCCCCAATCTTTTTGGCTTTGTGGACTGGCGGGGGGGGAGGTGCAGGGGAGAGGGGATTGTTTCGTGTGTGTGGCCAACAAACGCGCACACAGCTTCATTGTGCAAACTGCAAGCACATGCATCCGATGTTCGCACAAATGAAGCATGCATGTATGCGTTCATCTGTTGCTTGTGTGAATGGGGTGGTGGTATCACTTCTGCAGCCCAGTTCTGAATGGCTCATGGCCCAATTGTGGGCCGTAGCCCAGGGGGTTGTGGACCCATATGGGCTGGAGCAATTAGCTGTCTGCAGAATTCTCCTAAGTTGAATTTCAAAAGATCTCTTGCTGTCCCCAGGGGGAGATGAAAAAAAGGCAAAATGGCAGCCATGAATGTGTCATCAAAGCCCCTCCCCTTTGTGCATGCACCAGGACACACCTACAAAGGGATGGGGCTTCGATCACTTGCTTGCAACTGCCATCTTGATTCCACCCCCCACTTCTCCTGTTCCCATCCCTGAATTTCTCATTCTAGATATTTCTCTAGTTTAGGGGTTGGCAACCTTAAAAGAGCCACAAAGGTCCTAACCAGAAGCCCCCTGTTCAATTCTAGAGCCAACCGTAAGTCTGGTTCCCCCACCATAGAGTCTCCTCCTAGCATGGTATCCTTTTTCCTCTGCTGACTGGAAGTCCAGCTCCCCCACCATAGAGTCTCCTCTTAGCATGGTGTCCTTTTTCCTCTACCTGTCCTAACTGAAAGCTCTATCAATTGTGGAGCCGACCGGAAAACTCACCCCTTGCTATAGAGTCTCCTTCTGGAGTGCCATGCTTTCCCCCCACTAACTGAAAGCTCCTTTCAAAATTGTGAGCTGACCGGCAACAGGGAGCTGCAGCAGAGGGATGAAAGAGCCACATGCAGCTCCAGAGCTGTGGGTTGCCGACCCCTGCTCTAGTTCCTTTAGCTTTGTATCTTTCTTCTGATCTTTATCCCATTGGAACTCATATCAGCTTACCAATTTGGTGAGGCTGCATTGATATATTTCAAAGGTGGCCAGTTTTCAGGCGTGCATTGACTGAAGAATATAAGGTACAAGGAACTGCACGATTTGTTCATGCTTATGCATTTTAATGCAATGTCCTGCCAGTTATTGTTTTTTTCCAGAAACATAATCTATTTACCATGCAAATATATTTGTAGTGCAAAGAATGAGTTCAGCTTTGACAAGAAATAAACAAAGTATGTGGAACGTGAAATTTATACTAGCAAAGTACTAATGGAATTTTTTTCAAAATGGCCATTTGGCATATATAGTAATATTTCTTTTATCTTTTTAAAGAAAGCATTAAGATCAATCAAATATTTGGACAAGTTTGAAAATATAGATATTTAGAAAAAGACATTATATATGTGTCATTATTGCTGCAAAAATATTCCTTCATAAATCAGAATCATGCGACTAAAAAAATTAAAATGCATCAATTTAAAAAAAAAATTGAATCAGAATAGTAATGGTTTCAAATTGATGCTCCGGTGTTCTTTTTAAAAATCTGGCCTCATCATTTCAAAATGACTTTTACAGAATAAGAAATTTTATTCTGATTATTTGACTAGCCCAAATCAATAAGCACATAGAATATTTGGACTATAGAACTGATATCATTACTTTTAACCTTGGCAATTTTAAGATATGTAGACTTCAACTCAATGGATTGATCAATGTGTGGAACAAAACATTTGGAATACTTTTGGAATACTGCATCCAGTTTTGTTTGGCATGATGCAAAAAAGATGTTGAGACTCTAGAAAGAGTGCAGAGAAGAGCAACAAAGATGATTAAGAGACTGGAGGCTATCAGTGGTACCTGGCACCCTCAAGATTAGCGAATATGTACCCACACTTAAGTCTGACTTGCTGGAAATGTAAGCAAACAAGAGGTACCTTCTTCCACACTTGTTGGCTTTGCCCAAAAAGTAAAAAATACCGGAAAAAATTAGAATTTGGATAAAAGAAATTACAAATATCCAACTAGAACTTAAGGCTGAAATATTTTTGTTGGGAATGTTAAAAGGGGACTACGCAAAAGAAATGAAATATTTAATTCTCCATATAATTACGGCAGCAAGAATTGCATTGGCACAATGCTGGAAGGGTGACCAAATGTCGACAAATAATTTGATTATTCAGAAAATTCTTGACTGCACTGAAAGGGACCTACTTACACAAAAACTTAGGGATAAGGAAGACTCAAGATATAATACAGCTTGGGAAAAATGGTGTAAGTGGATTAAAGATAAAAAACCAGGAAATTAAAAGATATGAATTTGAAAAACGAAGTGGTTAGATTAAAAGCATTTACCAAAAACTGGAACTGAATATTAGTAAAATTGTTTTCAATAAAAGATCACACCATCTTAGTTGATTAGAAATGTATATGTTTTATTTTTATGTTTATTTGTTATATAATTGTATATTGATTTTGTTTGTAATGAAAGGTTGTATTCTATGTATTGTACATATTTTTCTTTTTAATCTTAATAAAGTTTATTTTTAATTAATAAAAAGAGACTGGAGGCTAAACATATAAAGAATGGTTGCTGGAATTGGGTATATATAGTTTAATGAAAATAAGGACTAGGGGTGATATGATAGCACTCTTCCAATATCTAAAGGGCTGCCACAAAGAAGATGGCAGGACAAGAAGCAATGGTTGGAAACTAATCAAGGAGAGAAGCAACTTAGAACTAAGGGGAAATTTCCCAACCGAACAATTAATCAATGGAATGGTTTTTTTATCTATAACAGGATATTTTCTGCCTTCTGTAGCTTATAAACTTTATGTTCCCTGGAGGTTTCTCATCTTAGTATTAAATAGGCTCAACCCTGCTTAGCTTCTGAGCCTGGACAAGAAGCTACCCCTGTGGAGAGATTAATAGTTACTGGGTTGAAGCTTATTAAAGAGAGATCCAACCTAGAAATAAGGAGAATTTTTCTGATGGTAAGAATGATTAATTGACAGAATAGCTTTCAAAAATAGACTGGACAACCTTTTGACTGAGATGGTATAAGGTCTCCTGCTTTTGAGCCCCATGATTCTGTGTTGTATGCTTTTCAATAATAAATTCTTCCCTCTACTTCCCACCAAATATTGAACCAGAAATGCTAGATTTGGAAGTTTTGGTCTTAATAAGTTTCAAGAAAACTTCAATAAACAATTTTCTTGGTTTATACAAGCCACTATTTGTCTAGAGGTACTTGGGATAATAAGGACACGTGGGGAATCCAGAGGCTAGATTGGGCCAATGGCTAACGAGATATGGAAATGCAATCTTTTTTAAAATACCCTCTTCTGATCATATTTCAAATATGTGACTTAGGAAGGAGGATGTTAGAACTGACACATCAGCATCAAGATTGAGACCCAGGCATACCCTTGCCCATTCTTGCTTTAAAATTTTCTGTATGTGTGACCATCATTCTAGCTAACCAGAATGAAGGTCTTAATTGTATATGGGTTTCAACCTGAGTTTCTAGGAGAGACAATGGCTATCTCAGTTTCTTCACCTTCTCCCAAATTTCTGGCTTTTTAAAAAATGGTCTCTAGGACTTCATAGACAAGTCAACTTCCACTACTACCTTACCATGACTTCCTTGTTGATCCTTCAACAATTTGCTTCCAATCTTCATGATCATGGTTATCATTATCATCATCATGATTTGAAGAGGATTGTTGAAGGATGGAAGTTGACTTGTCTATGAAATCCTAGAGACCATTTTGATGATGATGATGATGGTGGTGGTGGTGGTAGTGATGGTGACCATCATCATCATCATCATCATCATCATCATCTAGTTAATGGTGCTCATTATCCTTGATGTTCTCTGAACTTGGTTGTTTTCTTGCAGAAGTTTCATTATCCAAACTAGATAGCATAATAATTGCTAGTAAGGAGTGAGGTATGCTCTCAATTTATATTCTAGTGGCTTGTCCTCTCAGTGTTGGTGGGGGTGGTCTTAGAGTTTGTTTGTTTGTTCAGCCTGTTTATTGTTGGCTTATTTGGCGGTTCCTTGATTGAGGTGTTCACTTCTTGATTGTTGGTCTGATGTTAAACTTGGAATTAATCTCTGCTGATCTGAGTGATGATTGTGAATGGAGATATGTCTGGGTCTCATTGGCTTGTTAATTGTCTCTTTGGCATGGTATATACATGATGTTCTGTCCTCATTACATGTTAGTCTGTGTGCAGCTTGACATGCAGCTAAACCCGCCTTCCGCCAATAAAACAGACAATGTGCATAGATCTGAATCCTTTATAGAAAGAACAAGATATGATGAAACTGGGGAAAATAGGAATGCATACAGTGAGAACCAAATACAAGATAGACAATATTAAGTTACTGCTGAACATAATAATTAATGAATACAAGCAATCTAAATCTCACCAGCGATGCTCTGTGTATGGGATGTGGGTTTGTTCTTGGATGACCATGTGCCACAGATTAAGATGTGCTTCTGCCTTCTCCAAATCCTAAAACAAATGGAGTCTGGCTTCCTAGCGTGCACTTGTTTTGAGAGTGCAGGCTGATGGGTGGGGTCAGCTTCAAACAATATATGTGGTATTTGTCTTTCTGGCCACTAGATGGGGCTAGAGAGCAACAACAGTATATAAAGATTGTAAGTTGGGGCATATTTGTCTCTCCTGCCACTAGATGGGGCTAGAGAGCAACAACAATATATAAAAGTTACATGCTGGGGCATGACACATGATATTTATGTCTATGTGAGATAGTCCATGGCCTTCCTATGTGGGATAGTCCATGACAGGAGTCCCTGAAACTATCACGTTGAAACAAGCAAGACTTTTGGACAGACTGAAAGATGTCTGATTGTTTCCAGCCTGGCAATGACCCAACCTCCAAGCAAATTTGGTTCCTGACTCTGATGCATTTTGTTTCCTCTTTTCCAAGGAGCTTTGATGGAGGAATTAAAACCTGGGACCTTGCCTACCTTTATTGAGTCACACAATAAAAAGAACAAATGAAAGTCTATTAAAATGACACTGCTCAGATTAGTTAGCAACAGTGGACAGGAGTCCTGTTGCTGTAGGTGTTTTCCAGATTCAATGGGTTTTCTGTAGCAAATGCCAGTTCATCATCTCTAAGCACCTGGCTCCCTTCCCAGCCAGGAAAGCCTACAGAAATGGCATAAGCTCAGCCAACTGTTGTCTTGTAGAGAAACGGGCTGAGGAGATGTAGACAGTATGCAATTTAGTGGCACTAGTCATTCTCCAATGCCATCATTCTCATGACAAGCATCTCATAAAAAGGTGATGATGACTGCTTATTGCATCTTTTCTACTGATGCATCAAAACAGACTCCAACCAGGAGCCAGTTTTTCATCTGCCCACTTGACTGAAGCTTCCAGAATAACTGATTCCAGGGAGTCTGCAGAAAGTTAACAACCTAGGCAGAAAGGCCAGGGCAGCCAAGTAAGAAAATAAGATCACAGGCCTGCTCCATGTCCCAAAGGTGCTTTTTTCCAGGAGGCAACTGGTCTTTCTTGTTTTTTCTTTGAAGATGTTTCGCTTCTCATCCAAGAAGCTTCTTCAGCTCTGACAGGATGGTGAAGAATGGAAGGATTTATATTCTTTGCAGACAGCTGGTCATTTGCATCCTTTTAGAGGGTTATTGAGGCCACTTGGAGGTTTATCTGTGTCCTCAGGGTCACTTGAGCAGTGCTCCTTGTTATGTATGCAGAGTTTGAATATGATTGGTTGTTCTTGTAA
This sequence comes from Naja naja, assembly GCA_009733165.1. Lineage (NCBI taxonomy): Eukaryota > Metazoa > Chordata > Lepidosauria > Squamata > Elapidae > Naja > Naja naja. Next base: position 215,560,813 of record CM019150.1, on the reverse strand, counting down.
AGTGTTTGAAATCGTTGGTTTAAAAGTGCAGGAAAACCCTGCACTCTGATTGGCTGTCAGCCGCAGTAGCCGGCTATAAAAAACTACCGCGGCTGAGCCTTTTCGGGTCCGTTCTGAGCTGAAGTCACAATAAACTTTGAGTTGAAGCACTCCGCATCCTGCCTCTCCATGCGAACTTACCACTCCTGATTCCTGAAGTCTGCAATTTCTCTCTCTGGAAATCCATTCCTGCTCCCACATCATTCCAAGGGTGTTCATCCCAAATTGTATAGCTAAAAGTCTATAGAGATTCTCAATCATCCAGGTTAGGGTTGTTCCAAGGGTGCTTTTTTCAGGAGGCAATTGGACATTCCTGTTTTTTCTTTGAAGACATTTGCATCTCATCAGTGGTGGATTAAGGCTCACTGGTGCCCTAAACACTGACAAATCTTGGTGTCCCCCTCCTTTGTACATACTGTACAAATGAAGCCATATTCTCAACTTTGTGGTGCCCTAAGTACGTGCTTAGTCTGCTTAATGGTTAGTACACCACTGTTTCTCATCCAAGAAGCTTCTTCATCTCTGATTGGATGGTGGGGAATGGAAGGATTTATATTTTTATATTCCTTGCGGACAGCTGGTCATTTGCCTCCTTTTAGAGGGTCGTTGAGGCCACTTGGAGGTTTATCTGCATCCCCAGGATCACCCAGGTAGTGCTAATGTTTCATGTAGTCTGCAAATTTTCTGTTCATACTCCCACATCATTCGAAGGGTATTCATCCCAAATTGTATAACTACAAATCTACAGAGATTCTCATTCATCCAGGTCATGGTTGTCTCAAAGGTGCTTTTTCAGGAGGCAACTGGATTTCCTTGTTTTTTTCTTTGAAGACATTCCCCATCCTCCTATTCTACTACTCACCAAGGAAGTCCAGTTGCTGTGAAGAAGCCCCTTTGGGACAACCATTACTTGGATGACTGAGAATCTCTATAAACTTTTAGGCCTGTTCAATCAATCACCAGCAACAAGGAACCTATACAAGGGAGACTGTTTATATCCAGTTTCCTCTTCATAAGAGCCAATTTACAACACAGTCCTTTCAGCAGTTCCAAGAATGCTCCATGCCCATTTGCATCACTCAGGTGACCCTGATGACACAGATAAATCTCCAGGTGACCTTAGCGACTCTCTAAAAAGAATGCAAATGTTCAGCCGTCTGCAAAGGAGTATAAATCCTTCCACTCCCCGCCATCCAGTCGGAGCTGAAGAAACTTCTTGGATGAGAAGTGAAATGCCTTCAAAGGAAAAACAGAAAGTCCAGTTGCCTCTTTTAAAAAAGCACCTTTGGGACAACCCTGAGCTGGAGGACTGAGATTCTCCATAGAATAAGAGCCTATTCTTCTCCTGAAGGTGATAATGGTATAAATTTAGGCAGGAAGCCAAACTGATGAGAAGGAAAGTAGAAGGTAGAGATTGCATCTAAACGAAGGCTGTGAAAATTTTTGAGATGTGCTTCTTTTTGATTCATGCTCAGGAAGATGCCTCAAGAGCTTTGGTGGCTCAGGCTGTTAAATGCCTGCTCTTAAGATCCAGCTGTCTACAATTATTGTAGGCTCGAATCCCACCAGGCTCAAGGTTGACTCAGCCTTCCATCCTCTCGGGGTAGGTAAAGTGAGGGCCCAAGATTGTTGGGGGTAATTAGCTGACCTTGTAAAAATGCCGCTTAGTAATAAGCAGGCATATACAATGGAATGAAGGCTATTGCTGAGCGCATTGGGTTGTGCTCCAAAAATTGTAAGCCGCCCTGAGTCTTCGGAGAAGGGCGGCATATAAATGTAATTAAAAAAAAAAATTGAAGGTGTTTTGCTAAGCAACGTTACTCCCAGATTTGAGAGCCACATGGCTTTGCTTCATCTGCCTCAGTGTTGCAGAAGTTAGAAGAGCTTTGTGTGTTTGCTTATTTGCTCTGTTTCTGGGCCAAAGACTCCACTAACTATGGCAAGCACCATTTGAAACTCCCTCTTAAGGCAAATAGTTTTGGAAAATAGCTTGACCCCTTCCTCTCTGTGGCAGCCCCTCAAATATTGGAAGACTGCTATCATGTCTCCCATGGTCCTTCTCTTCAATGGCTAGCCAGGCCCATTTCCTACAACCGTTCATCGTATGTTTTAGCCTCCAGTCCCCTAATCATCCTGGTTGCTCTTCTCTGCACACTTTCTAGAGCCTCAACATCTTTTTATAGTGTGTGACCAAAACTGGATGCAATATTCTAGGTGTGGTCTTACTAAGGCTTTGTAGAGTGGTATTAGTACCTCACTTGATCTTGATTGTATCCCTCTGTTAATGCTACTTAGAATTGCATTGGCTTTTTTGGCTGCCGCCACACACTATTAACTCATATTTAGCTGGTTGTCCACTAAGACTTCAAGATCCCTCTCACAGTTACTGATATTAAGCCTGGTTTCACCCAGTCTATATGTGTACTTTTGTTTTTTTCTTGCCTAAGTGTAAGACTTTACTTTTTGCTACACTGAATTTCATTTTGTTAGATACGGCCCAGTGTTCAAGTCTGTCAAGATCCATCTGGATCTTGAGCCTATCATTTAGGATGTTGGTTATTCCTGCCAGCTTAGTATCATCTGGAAATTTGGTAAGTTCCCCTTCTATTTCCTCATCTATGTCGCTAATAAAGATATTGAAGAGTACTGGGCAATGTAAGACAGAGCCTTGTGGTATCTCACTGCTTACTTCCCTCCATGTAGATGTAGTACCATTAAAGACTACTCATTGAATACGGTTTTTCAGCCAGTTGCGAATCCATCTGGTGGTGATGCTATCTATCCCACTTTTTTCTAGCTTACCAAGAAATGGGTTGTGGTCTACTTTGTTGAATGCCTTGCATGTATATTATGTCCACAGTATTTTGCTGGTCTACTAATTTATTCCCTATGTTGAAGAATGAAATTTATTTGAACTGATAAACCATTAGGCTCTAATGGACTCAGGATGCTGGTACTAAGCTTAATATAATGAGGTTGGCATGGTCTCAACTGCTTGCTCAAAGCAACACAGTTTTCTGCACTGAGCAGCTTAAATACTTCGATTCAGACACCGCAAATTGTGTGCTACTGCAAATGCCCTGCTACTGTATATATGGGCTGTGTATCATATTACAAATAATAATGATAAAACACCCGAGATTCTCCTAATTCCATCTTCCTTCTTCATCATTAGAAATTGGGGAATGGCACTAAATCATGTTTTAAATGTGGCAAGCAGGGCCTTACCTTACTCTACAATGGCACGTAGGGAAAAAATGTTGCCTAGCCCAGTTGTGACTCGAAAATGAACACAGTTCTAGCAAGATCCTTTCCTGATTTACTTAATCTTCCTCCTGACTCTGCAATTTTTTTTAAAAAAAGGAGGAGGAATTCATGGCTCTTTCCAAAGAATGCAAGTGCAGCAAACTAGATGGTTTTTTTTGACAGCACAGATTGTTCTTCCATTAATATTGCATTAGCCCAACGATTCACGGAGCTGGCCGTGCTGCAGACGTTTACACCTCGAGCGGGAAACTGTTTTTCTCTTTGGCAAAGAGCTCTGTAATAAATGCCTTCGCTTAATCCATGAGCAACAATTGCACTCCTCTAATACACAGCGGAGAACGTGAAAATAGATGATCATATATCCTCCAGCAATGCGCAGTCCTGCAGTAAATTAAGTGGCAGGCCCATTACTGGCGACATCAATGGAGAAGCTGTTTGCATATGCCACAGGTCCTTTTCAACCCTCTTTTACATTTTACTGCTCGGATCCTCAGAAATGGCTTTTCTCTCAAGCACGATTTGCTCTTTTTCCTTTTTCCTTTTCTTTTGTTCCTTTAATCATTCTTTAGAAGCAAAAGCTAGCAACAGTTCTGACACAGCTTGTCAGGCAAGATCAGGACACCGAGCTGAGCAAAACCAGAGGTAAGACACATCTGCAAGATACTCAGCCAGAGTTTTCTTAAAATCTTTGACAGCAGAGTCTGTGTTCAGGAGCAACTTCTTTCAGTTACCTCTTGTGTAACTAAGAGAAGAGAGTATTTGTAGCTCAGGGTTGAAGTGTGAGGTCCGTGGTGCTCTCTGGGCATGGATGTTTTCTTGCAGATGTTTCATTATCCAACTAGGTAACATCATCAGTGCTAGTTTGACTGTGTGGCTTGTATAACTAATAGAAGAGCATATCTGTAGCTCAGGGTTGAATTGTGGGGTCTTTGGTGCTCTCAAAGTTTGGCTGTTTCCTTGCAGATGTTTCATTACACAACTAGAAACAGAACTTAGACTCTAGTGAAGAAAAGGAACAGGGGAGACATGATAGCAGTTTTTCAATATTTGAGGGGCTGCCACAGAGAGGAGGAAGGGGTCAACCTATTCTCCTAAGCACCTGAAGACCAGACAAGGAATAATGGATGGAAACTAATCATGGAACAACAAAGATGTTTAGGGGACTGGAGGCTAAAACATATGAAGAACTGTTGAGGGCATGTCTAGTTTAATGAAAAGAAGAACTTCTGACAAAGACAATCTCTTCTCTTTCATAAAAATGATCTGACATGGATTAGCTCGAATGCTAAAACACTGCCTTGTTCACCATTGTATACACTGGCAAAAGTTTCCTTTTTTGGTTTTCTTCAGATTATCAACCCTGTAGTAGAGCAGAATTTGGAAGCAGAACGAGAAGGAGAAAGAGGAAGAGCAATATCAACCAGGGAGTACAACTTTACTTTTTGCTACGCCTGCAACTTAATTGTTCCTGCTCTCCTAGGCCCCAGCCTTGGTATTTCAGTTCTGCTGCTGTGGAACTATGCATTATTCAGTTTCTCTTCCAGCCTCATTATCGAGCTGCACTATTCTTACCCTGCATCGAATTCAAAATAACATTTATCCTGTCTGGCAAGGGTAAAGAAACCAAGGGAAAGAATTGTACAGGTGCTTATACCCATAGCTGCAAGGAGAGCAGAATGTCTCTTGATTGGCTGTAAATACTTTTCTTCATCATGATGGGATGTCCAATTAGGAACATTGCTTAAAACAACCTCCTGCCTTTCCATTAGTAACTTTCCCTTTCCCTTCTCCTTCTCCTTCTATTCCTCCTTCTCCTTCTTTCACTCTCTCTCACTCATTCTCTCTCGTTTTCTTTTTGTCTCTTTCTCTCTTTGTTTGCCTCTCTCTCTCTCTCTCTTTCTCTCTCCTTTTCTCTATCCCCTACCATTTCTTTCTTTTTCTCTTTCTTTTTCTCTTTCCTCTTTGCCTCTTCCTCTTTTTCTCTCTTTCTTCTTGTTTGAAATGGAAATATTAGGCCTCTGAGGATTTATCTACATAATTATCAGCATAATGTCCCTTATTTCTTACACCATCCAGAGGGCTCCTGAGCTCCATGGCCTTGGCCTACGTGACCTCTGTTTTCACAGGCAGAGGCCCTGCGGGCCAGTCCTTTGCTGTTTCCAGTGTGGCCCCGCTGGCCAGATTTAAACACCCGTGGGCAGGATCCAGCACCCGGGCCTTGAGTCTGACACCCCCTGCTGTAGACTATACTGAATTGGGATTGTGAGCTTTGTGATTCACTGCATTGATTAAATGCAGCTATTGCCTTAGTATGCACAGGAAGTGGATAATTACTAGTTGGTCTATTTGGGGGAAAGATAGCTTGTTATATCAACCAAGGAACTGTGTTTTGCAACATAGCAGCTTATGAATCCACTCTCCTAGCCTGCTGCTCTCAAGGGAGCTCATTTTGTCAGTCAATCCTCCATCCATCTGATCAAAAGACTAGCATGAAAAATTGCTGAAGTATTTGAAAAAATCCAAGTGCAAAGAAAGGTGGGATGAAATGGAACCAGGGCTAAAACACATGTAGTAAGGGGAAAAGGAAAGCCAGATGCAAGCGATTTTAACCAGGAAGATACAACAGTCTCTCTCTCCCTCTCTCTGTGTATGTGTGTGTGTTTCCCCAAAAATAAGACCTATCCAAAAATAAGCCCTATCATGGGTTTTTTACAGTTGTGCCTAATATAAGCCCTATCCCCAAAATAAGGCCTACTTAACAGCCTGCGCAGCACCCATTCCGTCTGGTTGCTCACTGTACCATGGGGAGGGGGAGGGGAGCTGCCCCATGCACTCCGCACTGGCTTATGTCAGGCCCCTGCAAATAAGACACCCCTCTAAAATAAGCCTTAGTGCTTATTTTGGGGCCCAAAAGAAAATAAGTCCCGGTCTTATTTTTGGGGAAACATGTATATACAGTGTGTGTGTGTGTGTGTGTGTGTGCGCGCACGTGCGTTTACACATATTATCAGATCAAAGATAACTTTTTTAGAACTTTTCGACAGTTCTACTTGGAGATCCTTAGCCTTTAGCTTAAGTTTGGCCATGATAATTTATTCTGAATATATAAAACTATATTTAGCTGACTTAGGCCATTGGTTTATCTTAACTGTGGAACAATTGCAAAGCTTCAGGCAACTGTTTTCAATTATTTGCTGATCATTTTAATGTAAAATGGCTTTTGCTGGGCATTGCTATTCGCATTTAATGTGCACAAGCATGGACATGCAGACCATTAAGAATTGTCCTTCTTTTTGTATTAAGGATCCCATTTTGATGGAAAAATGAATAGCAGTCTCCAAGTGCCAACACTAGCACCATCCGATCTGCAATCCCTTGTACCTATCTAGCCTCTTACCATTGTTTTTAATGATGGCTTTGCTAAATTGGATTTAAAGTTTTTCGCTTCTGTGAGTCACCCTGAATAACTAAGAAGAGAAGTCATATTATCCTGTTACATGATTGATTTCAATCAGTGATTAATTAAGATAGGAGGTGGGGAAGAATGGAGATGGGGAGTAGGAGTTACTTTGCATTGTACTTCTGTCAAAGACAAGGATGAACCAGAATCTGAAACATGCCTAGATGAAAATGAAGTTATTTCCTAACTGTACCATTTTTGATGAACTGCTACATGGGACAATAATAAAGTTCTAAACTTATCAAATAGGTTTTTTTTAGCCACGTTGTATAGGGGTGACAATAGAAGAAACTATTTGTAATTCAGGGATGAGCTATGGGGTCCTGGGTGCTCTCTGACTTGGTTGTTTTCTTGCAAACATTTTATTACCCAATTAGCTAACATCATCAGTACCAGAAGAGAGTGGAGTTTGCTCTTTGTTTATAAACAAGTGGCTTGCCCTGTCAGTGTTGGTGAGAGTGTTCTTGAGGGCTTCTTGATTAGGCTGTTGTTTACTGGGTTGTAGGTTATATATTCCTTGGAAGGAATACAGCTGTGGTTGAAAAAGCAGGAAAAAAGTGCTTTTTCACCTGTGTGCAGCACTGCTCAGCTGTCCAGACAGCTAGCTGACGATGATATACATGCACATGCAGCAAAATGTAAAATCACCGAACCAGTAGTTACACCGGTTGGATCCCACCCCTGCATAGAGACAACAACATCTACATATCATTCAAAAGAAACAATCAAAAAGATAAAAGACCATAATGTTTCCTAGTCAGCAATCAACACCCCAACACCAGCCTTAGTGGCTCCGGCTATTAATGCCTGCTCTTAAGATCCAGCTGTCTACAATTACTGTAGGCTCGAATCCCACCAGGCTCAAGGTTGACTCAGCCTTCCATCCTCTCGGGGTAGGTAAATTGAGGACCCAAGATTGTTGGGGGCAATAAGCTGACCTTGTAAAAATGCCGCTTAGTAATAAGCAGGCATATACAATGGAATGAAGGCTATTGCTGAGCACATTGGGTTGTGCTCCAAAAATTGTAAGCCGCCCTGAGTCTTCGGAGAAGGGCGGCATATAAATGTAATTAAAAAAAATCATAGATTAACACCAAGCAGTAAATAATATCCCAATCAAGGGCACTGATGATATTACCTAATTGAATAATGAAACATCTTCAAGAAAACAGCCAAGCTCAAAGGGCAGCAAGGACCATACTGTATGGAGTGTCTAGACCAGGGGTCGGCAACCCATGGCTCTGGAGCCGCATGTGGCTCTTTCATCCCTCTGCTATGGCTCCCTGTCATCAGTCAGTGCCACAATTGTGAGAGGAGCTTCTGGCCAATGGGGAAAGCACGGTGCCCCAGGAGGAGACTCTATGGCAAGGGGCGACTTTTCCGGTTGGCTCCACAATTGATAGGGCTTTCGGTTAGGACACCGTGCTAGAAGGAGACTCTATGGTGGGGAACCAGACTTCCAATTGGCTCCAGAATTGAACAGGGGGCCTCTGGTTAGCTTTGTGGCTCTTTGAGTGTTTAAGGTTGCCAACCCCTGGTCTAGACCATTGTTTCCAACTCTGGCAACTTGCAAACGTGCAGATCTTAATTCAGAATTCAAGCTAGAATTCTTAGCCACAGTCATGTGAACTTGATCTTCCTCCTGGTCAACATGCCCTGAGCCCCGACAGAGTCCTCTTAGCTGGCTTTTGTAGGATGGCAATGCATTGCCTATTATTTCCTCTTGTTTGTATTAATTATAGTCACAGGCATTAGATAACAGTATAAACTCTCATCAGATCTATTCATAACCAGCCTAAACACAAGGGCTAATGGCCTTCTGAAATGAAAAGGTCACTTGACAAAATGCTGCTACTTTGGGAAATAATTAGACAACAAAGCTATAAAGTAATATTCATAATGCTCTTGCAAACTACCCAGGGAGGAGAGAAGCTAATGGCTTCTTGTGAAATACAAATCTTAAATGCCATATATCAGCCTTCAGCATGGAAGCTTTAATTCATACAGTTAACAACCTCTGTCCAACCCTAGATAAAAGAGTAACAAAATAACAAGAGTTGGAAGACATCTTGGAGGAAGACCTCCAAGTCCAACCCCCTGCTCAAGGATTATTTACCATTCCAGACAAGCGGCTGTCCAGTCTCTTCCTAAAAGCCTCCAGTGATGGAGCAGCCACAACTTTTGAAGGCAAGCTGTTCCACTGGTTTAATTGTTCTCACTGTCAGGAAATTCCTCCTCATTTCCTTTTTCTTTTCAAATAAACTTTATTCAGTTTTCAAGTTTTAAAAACATAAAATAAAATTATATACATCATTATGTCAACATCAACCATCGTTTAAATGTCCTTATCATATTTCTATATACATACTTTCTTATTACATTACCATTGCATATTTCTTTCCTTATTCTTATTACAAATTAATATATTTTCATCATATATTTCCACAGTAGATATTTACATAATTTCCTATTCTTTATCTAATTACCATTGTAATTTCTTTTCATTCTTAAACCATTTGTACCAGGCGTCCCAGACAATATAATACATCAAATCCTCTTTATCTCTTAGTTTCAAAGTCAGCCGTTCCATCTCTGCACAGTCTAATATTTTTTTTATAACAACACCCTCCGGTGGTACATTTTCCTGCTTCCAAAATTGTGCGTAAGAGATCCTAGCAGCTGTTAAAATATGTAGCATAATATGTTAAGTCTGCATGAAGAGTCAGACGCGAGGAGTTCCAGCAAAGAGTTTATTAAGTGACTACAGCTCGAATAGACCCGTCCAGGCTTGGCTACGGCTGCCTCTTATAGCCTGCAGCCGTAGCTGTCAGCCAATGGGAGTGCAGGGTTTCTTCCCGCACTATTCAAACCAATACCATTTGACATTTTACAAGAACAGTTCAAATAAACCAATAACATTCAAACCTACATACATAACATAATATATCTACCTTTTCTGTTGTATTTCTCTGTTGTTATGCCTAATAAAAATAATTCTGGTTGGAGTTCAATTTTCTGTTTTAATATTTTGTCTAACCACCGTTGAATTATATTCCAATGTTTATTGACTTCTGGGCATGTCCACCACATATGAAAATAGGTGCCCCTTTCTTTCTTACATTCCCAACAATTTGGATTTTGGTTAAATATTTCTGCTAGCCAGCAAGGGGAAGGTGCCACCTTTAAAACATTTTGTACCGGTTTTCCCTGTATGCTGTAGACATAGTTAATTTGTAATTTAGTCCCCACATTTTTTCCCAATGTTCCAAATCTATATTGTGTCTGACATTTTTCGCCCATACTATCATTGTTTCCTTCCTCCTCATTTCTAGGTTGTTTTGTACCTCGATTAATTTCCATCTGCTACAACTTGTTCTGCCTTCAGGTGCTTTGGAGAATAGCTTGACCCCTTCTTCTTTGTGGCAGCCCCTCAAATATTGGAACACTGTTATCATGGCACCCCTAGTCTTTCTTTTCACTAGACTAGACCCAATTCCTGCAAACCTTCTTCGTGTATTTTAGCCTCCAGCCCCATTATCATCTTTGTTGCTCTTTTCTACATCTTTTTAATAATATGGTGGCCAAAATATGGATTCAGTATTCTACATATTTGTATAGTTGGCAGAGATTTTGGCCACTTGACTGTATTATAGAACATGGGGCACAGTCATCATTTGTCATGAAATCCTTGCATCACAATTATCTGATTAGCAATGTGTTGTGAGTCTATGCTGCCTGGTTAGTTATTTGTTTAGCATATGGCAGTTCATACATGGACTTGCAATACATCTTAGCATTTCTCCTAGATTAAAAAAAAATACAATATGAATGTTAAAAAGATCTGTGTTGAGATACCAGTGTCTAGGCAAGGGGTGTCAAACTCAAGGCCCAGGAGCCAGATCCAGCCCATGGGGTGCTTAGATCTGGCCCATGGGGTCACCATGGAAACAGCAAAGGACTGGCCTGCTGCCTCTGCCAGTGAAAATGGAGCTCAGGAGGGACTTGTGTGGTGCTCCCCAGCTCTGTTTTCACTGGCAGAGGGTTGCAGGAGGCCATCACAGCCAGAAACGGAGCTTGGGAGACCATTTTCACTAGCAGAGCGCTCGGGCCGCCACAGGTGCCCCAACATGAGCAATGTCAAGCTGGCCACGCCCCTGCCTCTCCGAGGTCAAACACAACCCTGATGCGGCCCTGAATGAAATCGAGTTTGACACCCCTGGTCTAGCCCATCTTATCATTGAAGCACAGCATCATTTATATGAAAAAAAATCAGATACTGGACCAGTATGTGCGCTCAGCTTACATTGGTCTAGTTATTCTATATTATAGTTATTGTTATAGTTACTCTAGTTAATTTGCATTAACACAGGGATGCAATCAAGATCAAGTGGGGTACTAATACCACTCTATAAAGCCTTAGTAAGACCACACCTAGAGTACTGCATCCAGTTTTGGGCACCACACTATAAAAAAGATGTTGAGACTCTAGAAAAAGTGCAGAGAAGAGCAACCAGGATGATTAGGGGATTGGAGGCTAAAACATACGATGAACAGTTGCTGGAACCAAGCATGGCTAGTCTAGTGAAGAGAAGGACCAGGGAAGACAGGATAGCAGTCTTCCAATATTTGAGGGGTTACCACAGAGAGGAAGGGGTCAATCTATTTTCCAAGGCACCTGAAGGCCAGACAAGGAATAATGGATGGAAACTGAACAGGAAGAGATTTGACCTGGAAATAAGGAGGAATTTTCTGACAGTGAGAACAATCAACCAATGGAACAGTTTGCCTTTGGAAGTTGTGGCAGCTTCATCACTTGAGACTTTCAAGAAGAGATTGAACTGCCATTTGTCAGAAATGGTGTAGGGTCTCCTGCTTGGGTGGGGGTGGGGGTGAACTAGATGACCTATAAGATCCCTTCCAATTCTGTTAATCTGTAATCTAATCTATAATTCTAGTTATTGACACCTGAATTGGACAACCAATGGATCTTTTAAGCTTCCCAGTTTCCTCTTTTTTCCTAGGCCTGTTGAACTTGTGTGCCAATAATGTTAACAAAATTCTGTTTTCATAGGGGAAGCTCTAACAAGTAAGTAAATTACTAGGGTACTGACTCTTATAAATGCTGCATATTGATCCAATTAGACACTTAAAACCAAATGCTTTGGCTAGACCCACTTCCCGAAGTAGATCCAATTTTTCCATCTGCTCTTTCAGCCCCACTAGTTAAATTAATCACTGGAACTTTTGCAGCCCATTAAGGAGGCTGATTTGCATGAACCAAATGCTTTTTTGGTATTGGCTGCACCGTTGACTGCTTGTCTAATGACGGCCTGGTGTGAGAGGGGAAGATTTGTGAACCATAATTAGCTTGGCAACCATGGAGGATGGGGGTTGGTTGCTTTTTGCACCTGTTTTAAGGAAAGAAAGAAAGAAAGAAAGAAAGAAAGAAAGAAAGAAAGAAAGAAAGAAAGAGAAAGAAAGAAAAGGTCCATTCAGATGTTGTGCTGTCAGGTCTTCTATCATTTGAAGAGGAAGGGAAGAGAAAGAAAGGGAAGGAAATAGTGAAAGGAATGGAAGAAAATAGGGTAGGGAAGGAAATATGGAAGGGAAGGGAAGAAAATGGGGGGGAAAAGGAAGAAAGTGAAAGGAATGGAAGAAAATAGGGTAGGGAAGGGAACAAAATACAGAAGGGAAGGGAAGAAAATAGGATACAGTAGGGAAGGGAAGGGAAGGGAAGGGGACATAACATGTATCCCTAGAATTATCCTGGCCTTTTCTGGGACTGATTTGTTCTGGTGCTCTGTCAGTTGTTGTAGTTTAAACATTAGAAACATGATGAAACTAATATCAGAAGATAACTTATGTGGCTATGATTTATTTACCCAGAATCTCTTAAATACCATGTGCCTTTCTTCTCAGGATGCCTTATGACAGCACCACATCTGGCACATCCTGGATACATTAAATGGAGCCTTCAAGGAGATTGTTGTTCAACAAAGTGTCCAACTTTGGATAAAAAGCATCTTGTGGCCCAAATGATGAGTGAGATAAGGAAAAACATGGTTTTTGTGTGTATTCATTTGTAACTAAATGAATTCATTACAGAATGCAATCAGGCTGCACCATTTCTGACAAATGCAGTCCAATCTCTTCTTGAAAGCCTTCAGTGATGAAGCTCCCACAACTTCCAAAGGCAAGCTGTTCCATGTGTTGATTGTTCTCACTGTCAGAAAAATTCTCCTTATTTACAGGTTGAATCTCTCCTTCATCAGTTTCCATCCATTATTCCTTGTCTGGCCTTCTGATGCTTTGGAAAATAGATTGACCCCCTCCACTCTGTGGCAGCCCCTCAAATATTGGAAGACTGCTATCATGTCTCCCCTGGTCCTTCTCTTCACTAGACTAGCCATGCCCAGTTCCTGCAACCCTTCATTGTATGTTTTAGTCTCCAGTCCCCTAATCATCCTGGTTGCTCTTTGCACTCTTTCTAGAGTCTTAACATCTTTTCTACTCTAGGCGTGATCTTACTAAGGCTTTATAGAGTGGTATTAGTACCTCACTTGATCTTGATTGCATCCCTCTGTTAATGCAGCTTAGGATTGCATTAGCTTTTTTGGCTGTCGCTGCACACTGCTGGGTCATATTAAATTGGTTGTCCACTAAGACTTCAAGATCCCTCTCCCAGTGACTGCTATTAAGCCTGGTTTCACCCAGTCTCTATGTGTACTTTTGGCTTTTCTTGTCTAGGTGTAAGACTTTACTTTTCTCCACACTGAATTTCATTTTGTTAGATAGGGCCCTGTGTGTAATACTGCATTTTGATTTTTTTAATGCTTTTAACTGTACCCTGTCCAGAGTCATTCTGAGAATGAGATGGCAGTATCTGAATTTGATCAACAAACAAACAATCTGAAGAACTGTCATAGAAAACCATCCCATTTAACTTTTTGAAATCATGTATTTTGGTTGAGCAACCAATCTCAGCTTCTCAAAAACTTTGAAAAGAAAGACCATTAGTGCACATTCAGGCACTGAATTCTGTCAGATAATGATTATTATGCCTTATGTGAGTACATTCTTTTTCATCTCTTTTCAGTCTATTGTTAATTTTGCAATTTTCTGTCTCATCAAGGATGGAGATGGACAATTATCAGGGATGGTAGGAGATGGAAGGCCTTTTTGCTGATGATCATTCGTCATTTCAAATTCTCTATTATTATTATACTATTAAATCCAGGCCATGTGGGACAAGCTCCAAAAATTTTGGATAACCTTTCTGAGTTTTCCAAGGGTTGTTAATGAAATGTAATGCTGTTTGCAACATAAAGGGAAATTTGCTACACCCTTTCCTGGTGAATATTCTTCTTAAAAGAGAATATCTGTAAGTCATGGTTGAGATGAAATCCTTGGTACTCTTGAGTGCCATTGTTTGCTTGCAGGCATTTTATTATCCAACTAGATAACATCATTAAAGGTCACTTGCTTGTGAGTTGGTAGACTATATGAAATAGAGACAGATTATAACATAGATGACAGACAGATGATAGATAGATAGATAGATAGATAGATAGATAGATAGATAGATAGATGATAGCAGTGTGCAGTGGCAGCCAAAAAAGCCAATGCAATCCTAAGTTGCATTAATAAAGGGATACAATCAAGGTCAAGGGAGGTACTAGTACCACTTTATAAAGCCTTAGTAAGATCACACCTAGAGGATAACATCCACTTTTGGTCACCACACTATAAAAAGATGTTGAGACTCTAGAAAAAGTGCAGAGAAGAGCAACCAGGGTGATTAGGGGATTAGAGACTAAAGCATACAATGAGCATTTGCAGGAACTGAGCGTGGTTTGTTTAGTGAAGAGAAGGACCAGTGGAGACATGATAGCAGTGTTGCAATATTTGAGGGACTGCCATACAGAGGAATTTTCCAAGGCACCTGAAGGCTAGACAATTAATAATGGAGTGCAACTGAACAAGAGAGGTTCAACCTGGAAATAAGGAGAAATTTCCTAACAGTGAGAGCAATCACCCAATTGAACAGCTTGCCTTCATAAGTTGTGGAAGTTTCATCACTTGAGACTTTCAAGAAGAGATTGAACTGCCATTTGTCAGAAATGGTGTAGGGTCTCCTGCTTGGGCAGGGGGTTGGACTAGATGACCTAAAAGGTTCCTTCCATTAATCTGTAATCTGTAAGGTAGATAGATGGTAGATAGATAGATAGATAGATAGATAGATAGATAGATAGATAGATAGATATAGAGATAGAGATAGAGATAGATAAAACAATGATAGAAATAGATAGTTGATAAATAGACAGACAGACAGGCAGAAAGACAAACAAACAAAGATAAATTGACAGATAACATTACCAATGTACTGATGATGTTACCTAGCTGGGTAACAAAATGTCTGCAAGCAAACAATCAAAATAGTATCAAGAACTTCCTGAATATGCATGATACTCTGTTTTTATCTGTGCTTTCATTCAGGTGTTTATATTGTTTTATTATGCTGTTGTCAATCACCGGAATCACTTAGGTGGGATGCGTGGTGTAGAAATTTAATAAATAAATGCATGAATTATGAAGTTATATAGAATAGAAGAGAACAGAAGAGAATGGAATGGTATGGAACAGAGTAGAGTAAAATAGAGTAGAGTAGAGTAGAGTAGAGTAGAGTAGAGTAGAGTAGAATAGAATAGAATAGAATAGAATAGAATAGAATAGAATAGAATAGAATAGAATAGAATTCTTAATTGGCCAAGTATGATTGGGCACCAAAGGAATTTGTCTCTGATACATAAGCTCTCAGTGTACATACAAACAACAGAGTAATAGAATTATAAGATATCAATAGGAAAAGGTATTAGGAAAGATGAGAAGGATAGTAATAATACAACCTTACTACATGAGTAAATATCTTTAGACATAAGACATAAGGGCTGTGGGAACTAGGTGTTCAGCAGAATGATTGCATGAGGGGAAAAAACTGACTTTGTTTCGAGTTGTTTTGGTATGCAATGCTCTATAGTAGTGTCCCAATGAAGGAATTGAAACAGTTTATACCCAGGATGTGAGGGGTCTCTAGATATTTTGTCAGCCCTCTTTCTGACCTGTGCCATATACACATCCTCAATGGAAGGCAGATTGGTTGCAAACTGGCTTCGGACCTAACTATCCGTTGAAGTCTGTATCTGTCCTGTTGGGTTACTGTATCAAACCAGACAAAGTACAAATGACAGACCCAATAATTCCCCTATAGAATTGTATCAACAGCTTCTGGGGCAGTCTGAACTTTCTGAGTTGATGCAGGAAGAACATTCTTTGTTGTGGGTCTAATGTTAGGTGTCCATTTCCAATCCTGGGAGATTATAGAACCCAGGAACTTGATGGTCTCTACTGTTGATATGGTGTGGTCTAATATTATAAATATGGACCATACTCATGTTCTTTTCCATTCATTCATTTTCTTTTGACAAATACTTTCATTGATAGTTATGGTTCTCATGAGAGAACATGTTGAGCATGCTTCGTCTCAGGGAATCATTCCCATATCAATCTGGCTTGCTTTTTTCCTTTCAATCTACAAAATGATTATATTCTTTTATGACCTCCCCTTCCCCCACCCTGAAAAGGAATTATGAAGGCAGAGGTGTACCTGTTCGTAACACAGCATCTTCTGGGGTAACTTTGCTGATAGGATTTAACACTCTGTTGCACAATGAAGCCAATGACATTTGCAAGGAAGAACAATGGAAAGAAAAAGGAAATAGTTTTTGTATTAAAACAATAGCCTGGTCTGCAGCATTGTGGAAACAATTGTAATTGGGGGGACATTTGGAGAGTAATGGTGAGGCTAAGCAGAATTTTCTTTTCAATTTTTTTTTTCAAAGGTTTTCTAGAGGTCTATTCTGAAGTCAATTTGTTGCAGGAAGCTTAGTGATAACTGATGGTATTCTGCAGCTTCAGTTGTTATGATTTGTTATGTCAACCATCTTGAGTCTATGGGTGTTCAGCAGGAGAATTGGTTAGAAGAACTGCTCTGGAGTTTAAACAGAAACTTAAAAGAATGCTGGATGATTAAAGTAACAGAAGTCCATTAAAATAAAAATAAAAATGGGTACAGGAATTGGGTATGACTAAGTCTAATGAAAAGAAGGACTACAGGAGACATGATAGCAATGTTCCAATATTTGAGGGATTCCTGTAAAGAAGAGGAGGTCAAACTATTCAACAAACACCAAAAGGCAAGGCAAGAAACAATGGATAGAAATTAACCAAGGACAGAAGCAACCTAGAACTAAAGAGAAATTTCCTAATGGTGGGAGCCATCAACCAGTGGAATAGCTTGCCTTCAGAAGTTGTGAGTCCTCCATCACTGGAGGCTTAAGAAGCTGGACAACTGATAATCTGAAATGGTACTGTATAGGGTCTCCTGCTGGAGAAGAGAGATTAGAAGACCTCCAAGGTTCCTTCCAACCAGGGGTGGGATTCAAATTTTTTAACAACCGGTTCTGTGGGCATGGCTTAGTTGGTGGGCGTGACTTGGTGGTCATGTTATTGGCTGGGCGTGGCCAACTCAATATCACTCACATCGAGGCACGCATCTCCTCGCCTGGCCTCTCATGACTGTGGGGATGCTGCAACAGTCGTAAGTGTGAAAAATGGTCATAAGTCACTTTTTTCAATGGTCACTCCACACAAGCAAAGTACCAGCAAAGGAGGGGGAAAAAGCTCCAGAGAAGTTCCTGAGACAGGAAGTCTAGTCCTGCCAAGAATGTAATAAGGGTTAATGGAGAGGCAGTTTCTGTAAGCAACACCAGAATGTTTCCTTCCTGCCTTCCTTACAGGATTAGGTCAGTAATTTCTTCTAACAACCAGTCCTTGGAACTGCTTAGAATGTTAACAACCGGTTCTAGAGAATAGGTGAGAACTGGTAGAATCCCACCCTGCTTCCAACTCTACTATTCTATGTTATAATAAAAATGTTCACACTCTAATCTAGTTCTCTTGGAAGCAGAGCATGGCTTAACTCAGCTACCAGTGAACCAAATTACAGACATTCATGATATTGGAAGTAAAAAGTATATTTATTCAGTGACATGTAGGATAGGATGCTGTATGTTCAAAACACTTGTGAACGCAAAGGGGAGTGAACTCTCCATCAATGCAAATAGTTATAAATAAATAAGTAATTAAACACTCAGGGAGGTAGCTGGACTTAAATGTATTGTCAGCATCAACTTAAAAGTTAGCATAGATTTTAAAAAATGATTCAAAACAGGGGTTTGTCCTGCAAAGAACTTTTGATTAATTTGGAATGGTGCTCCATTTTCATAAAGCTCCATGTTCAGTGACTGATTTTCATAGATTTTCCAAACAATATGGATATTTCCCTTGAATATACTTACAGCCATTCATTTAGTATCCATTCCAAGTTCTTCTATGAACGTTGACCTGATGTTTAATCAAAATTTACTTTCTTATAATTCAAACCCATTGTTTTTCATCTAGTCCTCTGTAATAACAATGAGCAATTTTTCCCAGCTTCTACATGACAGCATCAGAATCTTGAAGACCGTTGTTCCATTTCTCCAGTCAGGATTTATTGTATCCAGTGCCTCCAACTGCTTCCCTTATTTTTTTTCCTTTTAGGATGTTTTTTCCCCATGTTAGTTAATGTCTTCCAGCACTGTCTTCACATGTTTTAATTCATCAAGGCCTTTCTTAAAATGTGGTACCCAGGATGTAATATTCTGGGTGTGTGCAATCTGTCCAATGTGGAATAGAGAGGAATAGTCCATTTTCTTGACCCTACCCTTCTGACAACACAGCTTAGGATAACAATCTGGGGGCCTCATTTTACTGACCTCAGAAGGATGGAAGGCTGAGTCAACCTTGAGCCTGTCAGGATCAAACTTCTGGCTGTGGGCAGAGTTAGCCTGCAATACTGCATTCTAACCACTGCACCATGGCTCTATGGGGTGTCAAACTCACAGTGTCGTGTTATCGTCATGTGACATATTGTGACCTTTTCCCCCTTCACTAAACTGGGGGTGGGCATGGCCAGTATGTGACACCTCCAGCCCATGGCCTGTGATTTTAATACCTCTGCTCTATAGGCTATGAAAACCTTTCTACCAAATATATGTCTCAAGGGAAGGACTATTAGATGTGAGAAATGGATGGGATTCATAAAGACATCCCAATCACGAGACTCTCCCTTTTTTCTTTGTCAGCTCTCCCAATATCTTGATGGCTGGCATCGCAAGTATTGGGAATTATCATCCAAAACATTTAGATGCATTTCCATTGGTCAAGATTGACTTTCTAAGTGAAGAACATAGGTTTCAGATCACCACTGAATGATGAAAGCAGGGGACTCCAAAATAGAGATAAAATAGGTGAGGAATGGAGACGCTTTTAAGAAAAAGGAGTAGCAAAATAAAACAATGAGGAAGATACCGATAGATCAAAACCCAGGAAAGAGGCCATGTTAGAC
The DNA here is from genome assembly GCA_009733165.1 of Naja naja. NCBI lineage: Eukaryota > Metazoa > Chordata > Lepidosauria > Squamata > Elapidae > Naja > Naja naja. Next base: position 215,541,539 of record CM019150.1, on the reverse strand, counting down.
GGAAGCTGCACAAAACATAAATAACAAAAATGTCTTTGCAACTTTAAAGAAGAGAGGAAAGGCAGCAGGAAAAGAAGACTGAAGGTCTAGATGGGAAATTTACGAAAGCAAGGCTCAGAGGCCATTTTTGTAAGGATGGAAACAAAGGGATCGATTTGGTGATGATGAAAGGAAGAAAACTACAAGAAAGGGATGAACTCCTTTGTCTCTGGGTACATGTTGATTTGCTCATCAATAGGAGGACTAAAATTGTGTTTGATGTATTTGTTTCTGGCAGGGAAAAAACAAGGCAACCTTCAGTCCTGTAACTGCAAACTTTAATGGATAAGAAGATGGAAGGAAGAAACATGGGGAAACAGAACTAACTAGAGATTGGAGCTCTTTCAAGACTAACCAACTTCATAGCAGCCTCTGTGAGCTGCTATTATGCCCCAGTAAAGCTTATTAGTCTTTACATCTCTGTGAATATCTGGGTATTGATTGCTGGTGAAGAGATGTTGGAATCTTTTGGTTTCCTTTTTGTTTTTTTGGGGATAGTGTCTTTTGAATAGTAGGTAGATGTTGTTTTTCTCTACGTATATGTCTATGGATAGCCAATTTGTCTGAGTGCCAGGCTTCCAGGAATTCTTTAGCATTTTTGGACTTGACTTGGTCTAGGATGCTCACAGTTTCCAAATTAAAACTATTAGTTAAATCTGTCTATGTGTTGGGAGATTAAGGACTTTTCTTCATGACTTTTGACAGCTAGTTGGTATTCATAGATGTGCTCTACTAGTCTTCTGCCTGTTTGACCTATGTAGTGGCTGTTATACACCTTACGCTGTAGGTTATAGTGTTATACTGTTATAGATGATTTCTGTTTTTTCTTCTTCTGGGCTGCTGATCTTTTGATTTACTTAGGATGTTCTATATTTAGCTGTAGGTTAGGCTTCAAAGACTCTTTGAATGAAAAGGAAGTAGTGATGCTTCTTCAAGATCAAGACTTGCAGCAAGTAGAAAATCAAAATGCCTATTAAGAAGGAGCTGCCTCTTTTACAGCAGAAACAACTTGTGAAGAGAAGTTGGGGCTGCTTTCTTCTGGTCCCAGAGAAGGTAGAAAATAAAGGTACAAAGAAATGGCAAAAATTATACTGCCATGGACTTAAAGGGGCTAAGGCTGACCAAGCAGGACTTAAAGGGAGATGGTCAGCCATCTAGGAGATCTAATTATAGCTTGCTTCTTATTCTCAAGATTGTTTACAATGGAAATATTTGCTTTTCATCTTGATGGACTACTCCATGAATGCCTGACCATGTATCTAATCTGATAATTCAGCTATTTGGCACTGAGTTTCAGATGAATGATTTTGGAATGCTAGGAAAGGACTCTTGGGAGCTGAATGAACTCTGTGGGCCTTAGGTTGTCCATTGTTATTCTAACAAAAGTATTGCCTCCATCATCATTGTCCATCCTTAGTCTTTGGTCATCAACTTCTTTGTCCTTGAGGGAAAAGAGTTGCCTCAAATAGCACCAACTGGAAAACTACAGAAAATATATTTACTTCCCAAGCTGCCATTGATTGTGTCTTTGACTTCCGCCAAGTTTCAGAAATGCTGATATAACCTGTCACACAAAATATGTTACTTAAGGCAGGATAAAAATTACTCACTGGCTTTGCTAGTATTTCTGTAATATTTATTTCTCCTCTGTGCTTGTTGATTAACCTGTTGGAAGAAATGAATTGTAGATTGAATGGCCTTTTCAGTAGCAAAGGTAAGGAGGGAAAGTCAAACATTATTCATTTTTCTGAAATGCTGAAGGTAAAACCAGATATTCTTATACCTACTACACATTAAGGCATTCTATCTTCAATCTGCATTTTGAGATGGATTTTGACCCTAAGACTTCAAGAACCAGGAGACATTTATTTGCTTCTAGGGTCTTCCCTGGATTTTGAGGCATCCTACCCAACAAGCATGCTATTTTGTCACTGTAGTTCAGGGGTAGGCAACCTTAAACACCCAAAGAACCACAAAGATCCTAACTGGCAGCCCCCCATTCAATTCTGGAGCTGACTGAAAGTCCAGTTTCCCCACCATAGAGTCTCCTCCTAGTGCAGCATCCTTTTTCCTCTGCCAACTGGAAGTCTGGTTCCCTCACCATAGAATCTCCTCCTAGTGCGGCATCCTTTTTCCTCTGCCGACCAGAAGTATGGTTCCCCCATCATAGAATCTCCTAGTGCGCTGTCCATTTTCCTCTGCTGACCAGAATTCCAGTTCCTCCACCATAGAGTCTCCTGAAAGCGTGCCATCCTTTTTCCTTTTACTGACCAGTGACAGGGAGCCACAGCACAGGGATGAAAAAGCCACATGTGCCTACAGAGCCACGGGTTACCAACCCCTGCTGTAGTTGATTGTCATAAAAATATTGTATAAATTGGATTGGACAACAAGACAGACACAGACTCCCGGGAGTAATTAGGACTGCAGAAAAAACAATTACTACCAACCTGCCTTCAATCAAGGACTTATATACTGCACGAATCAAAAAGAGGGCTGTGAAAATATTTATGGTCCCCTCACATCCCAGACATAAATTGTTTCAATTCCTACCCTCAAAATGATGCTATGACTCTTGACTCTTGATGAATGTAACTTTTCTTTTATGTACACTGAGAGCATTTGCATCAAGACAAATTCCTTGTGTGTCCAATCACACTTGGCCAATAAAGAAATATATTCTCTTCTCTTCTCTACTCTACTCTACTCTACTCTACTCTACTCTACTCTACTCTACTCTACTCTACTCTACTCTATTTTATTCTATTTGTTTTTCCCCCTATTGGCCAAGATACATTTTAAAATATACCTTCATTGGGTACAGAAATTCTCAATTTATGACTACAATTGAGCCCAAAATTTCTTTTGCTAAGTAAAATAGTTGTTAAGTGAATTTTGCCCCATGTTACGACTTTCTTGCCACACATGTTAAGCAAATCACTATAGTTACTCAGTTAGTATCACCGTTGTTAAGTAAATCTGGCTTTCCAATTGACTTTGCTTGTCAGAAGGTGATCACACGACCTTGGGACACATCAACAGTCATAAATATGAACCAGTTGCCAGGCACCTCAATTTTGATCAAATGACTGCTGCAATGAAAACATGTGAAAAAAGTGAAAAAGTGTGAAAAACGGTCATAAGTAATGCTTTTTAGTGCGATTGTTACTTCGAATGGTCACTAAATGAATGGTTATAAGTCAAGGATGACCTGTATTTGAGTCCTTTAGATCAGGGGTCTCCAACTTTAGCAACTTTAAGACTTGTGGACTTCAACTGCCAGAATTCCTCAGCCAGAATTCTGGGAGTTAAAGTCCACAAGTCTTAAAGTAGTCAAGATTGGAGACCCCTGCTTTAGATGGGTTGAAACCACAACTCCCAGAATTCCAAGCTGGAATATGTAGACTGAGCACATCTGAAGCTTTGGGAACTGCCAAGGGAGAAGACTTACAGTTGGACCCTTATCTTATGCTGGTACTGACCTATAAAGCCCTACATGGCTTAGGACCGGGGTACTTGCGGGAGACCCTGCTACCAGTAACGGCTTCCCAACGTCCTGTGCGCTCTCATAGGCAGGGCCTCCTTGGGGTGCCGTCGGCCAGACAGTGTTGGCTGGCGACCCCTAGGGGTAGGGCCTTCTCTGTGGGAGCACCACCCTATGGAATCAGCTGCCCCTGGAGCTTCGGGTGGCCCCTGACCTCCGATCCTTCCGTCGTGGCCTGAAAACATGGCTGTTCCAACTTGCCGACCTGGACTGATGGAGGGGATGGTTTTTTATTGAATTCTTTTTTATTAATTTTTAATTGATTATTGGGTTTCATATTTAATTCTTTTTAATCTTGTATTGTATTTGTACTGTTTTTATGATTGTACGCTGCCCCGAGTCCTTTGGGAGATGGGGTGGCATAGAAATCCAATAAATAATAATAATAATAATAATAATAATAATAATAATAATAATCTTTCCATATTCAAAGAACATAGAATAAAGAAATGTGTTTTTTTTTCCTGGCAGGCCTTTTACTTTACAAGACATAACTCATAAAGCTTGATATCTAGTTCTCTCTTTCCAGTAGGTTTCTTCCAAGCTTTCTGGAAAATTAAAATGAATACAGCTCCCAGCTTTCAAAAATTTCTAGCACTTTCAAAGTATACATATTTTGCAATATTTGACAATATTAGGAGGAACAACATCTCCGTAATTCAATATTTTTAAGGCTCACCCTATAAATAACTTGCATGTAGATCAATATCACTTTTATTTTCTGACATTCCCCTTGAACTGTAAAGGTGCTGTTAAAACTATTCAGAAACATCTCCAAATACATTCCCTGTAGGCTGGTTTCCTTTACTGTAGAGATTTTGCTTCTGTAAAGTCATGAAGATGGTTGATAACAATTTTTGTTCTTCTGTGAGTTGTTCTATTTTTACATTGAACACTCCCTTGAGCTCTGTGTGATCCTGATGAGTATGTGGCTCCTTGGTCCTCATCTAACCCTGGATTTCTAACTGCTTTTATTACATTGTGCAGTTCAAGATGTTGGCGATCACCTTTAAAGCCCTCCTGGCATGGGTCCAGATTACTTGAGGGTCTGTCTTACCCCATTGGGATTGGCCCATCCCACTCGAGAGAGTAGAGGAGGCATGCTGTGGGTCCCGTCAGCCTGATTATTCCAGCTGACAGGGTTCAGGAGGAGGGCCTTCTCTGCCATGGCTCCTGCCTTCTGGAGATGAGGTTTGCCCCAGCCTTCCTATTCTTTCATAAGGGCCTAAATACCTGTCTTAGCCAGTTGATGTCATTGTTCTGACAGATGCCCTGATTAAACCATGATCCTCAAGCCAAGCTTCAAAAGAAATCCAGTTGTTTATTAGGAGCAACATGTCAACACATACCCAAATGAAGTCAGCTCTGCCTGACATAATTTACGGCCCACCTATGATCTTGTTTTCCCCCCTCCCCACAGGGTGTGTCATAAATCACATTCTCCAATGGAGCACTTTTGCAGGCTGTAGAAATCACGCCTCTTCGGTTGGTCCCGGCAGCCTGGGATACAGCCTTGAAGAAGATATGCATGGAACATGCTTCCAGCTGTGGCTGTTGTGCTGCTCTGTCAGTTTCCCCCCCTCCTGCCTATGGCAACTCAAGAGCAGACCACAAATACTTTACAAGTCGACATTTGATCTGGAACTCCAATGGGGGAACAGACCAATGGAAGTGGTTGATCAGGTAACAACAGATTCTATCACCCCTCACTCCACCCCAACTCTTCCCATGTGAGCTTAGGTTTTGATGTTGATTTTAATTATTTGTTTTAATGGATAATTATTTAAATTATTTATGTTTTTAAACTGCTAATTATTGCCTGGTAACAGATTACATGATGTCCAAGTTGAAAAACCTGTTGTCAGGGTTCTAAGAAATACACCCATTGCAAACAGTCCTAATTACCCTCTGGACTCTGTGTCTGTCTTGTTGGGTTGCAGAGCCAAACCAGACAGTTATAGAGGTGCAGATGACAGACTAAATAATTCCTCTGTAGAACTGTATCAGTAGCTCTTTGGGCAGTTTGAGCTTTCTGAGTTGGTGCAAAAAGAACATTCTTTGTTGTGCTTTTTTGATGATGTTTTTGATGTTAGGTATCCATTTTAGGTCTTGTGATATGATAGAAGACCTGAAGGAGTTGATTTTGAGTTTTCAAATCTTATGACTGAGGGATTGGTTTCCCATTGAGAACTAAGTGAGACATCAAGAGGTCCTTCAGAAGATTATCTGGTGTCAAGGGTTGTTCATCACATGTTCTGGAGAGAAGCTTTTCCTGTGTTGCTACATAGTGTGGTCTTTTCTTTTGATGATGTGTATATGGCCTCTCACTGGGTGGCTGATTTTGAGAATCAAGACAGCAGGAAAGGAATGAAGTATCCCACTTCTGATTTTTCCTTCCCTTCTTTAAAATCTCCTAAATTGGTTTTGATTGATAAAAAGAAATCCAGGAGGAAATCCTTAATCTGTCCTTGAAGGTTGTATAGACTAAAATCACAAAACTGAAATATTGCAGAGATACTGAAGGATGGATTTCAGCCCAGGAGGAACAACAGAGTGTTTTGGTTTGGAAAAAATCCTCCTCAAGAACCAATGAAATGATTCATTGTATTCTCATCCTGAGTTGCCTCCTGCTGCCTGATGGCATCATCTTCCAACATGCCATTGCTAGATGTGCCAGTTTGATTAACCTACTGTTTTTTTCCCTGCACCCAGATCATTAAGAGTAATGTGAAGTTTGCTTAGGATTCTTATAATGACTTTGGGTAGGAGCGTTACCTGGATAGGTGATGTTGCAGGAGTGATGTTGGAGGAGAACCAAAAGGATATTCCTAGGGAATAAAATGAGAGAGTAGAAAGCAAGAAAACAAGATGGTATCTTAGGAAGAATTTGAACTGATTGCTGATGAGGTTGACTCAATAGTTTTCAAAAATTCTTCCTTTGGACTTCCATGATCACAGAGGTAGGCTGCTTGATTCGCTTCATTATGGTTGAAGCTTCCTCACAGCCTTCATTGATTCTGCAGTTGTACAGGATTTGGAAGAAAGACATGGCCTGGCAGAACCAAACTTCTAATTGTATTAACAGAGCTTAGCTGTCAGACTTGGATTGCAGATTTTGCATTGGATTTTTTAAAATTCATATTTATATGCCGCCCTTCTCCGGGGGACTCAGGGCGGCTTACAATTTTTGGAGCGCAACCCAATGCGCTCAGCAATAGCCTTCCTTCCATTGTATATGCCTGCTTATTACTAAGCGGCATTTTTTACAAAGTCAGCTTATTGCCCCCAACAATCTTGGGTCCTCAATTTCCCTATCCCGAGAGGATGGAAGGCTGAGTCAACCTTGAGCCTGGTGGGATTCGAGCCTGCAATAATTACAGGCAGCTGGAACTAAGTGCTAGGCATTTAACAGCCTGCACCACCAAGGCTCCTTTGTACCACTTGATGATGATTATACCACTTGATGATGGGGATACTTCAGTTGAGGGAGAAGGACTTTCAGGTGGCTGGCATAAATACATAGAAGGTGGAATAATAGGGTTGGAAAGGATCTTGGAGATATTCTAGTCCAGCCTCCTGCTCAAGGAGGAGACCTCATACCATTATGGACAAATGTCTGTCTAGTCTCTTCATGAAAACCTCCAGTGTTGGCCACCCACAACATCTGGAGGCAAGTCATTCCACTGATTATTTGTTCTCACTGTCAGGAAATTTCTCCTTAATTCCAGATTGCTTCTCTCCTTGATTAGTTTCCATCCATTGCTACTTGTCCTGCCTTCAGATGCTTTGGAGTATAGGTTGACCCCCTCTTCCTTGTGGCAACCCCCAAAATATTGGAAGACTGCTATCGTGTCACCTTTCTAGAGGTAAACCATTCCACTGATCAATTATTCTCACAGTCAGGAAATTTCTTCTTAGATCTAAGTTGGAACTCTCTTTAATGGTCTTCCATCCATGACTTCTCTGCCTTCTGGTGCTTTGGAGAATAAGTTGACCCCATCTTGAGAGCCCCTCAAGTATGGAAGACTGCTATCATATTATCCCTAGTCCTTCTCTTCGTTACAAATATAAATTGATATAAATAGAAAGGGCAACTTGTAGTAGCTCATTCAATAAATATGCAACATATTAAACATTTGGGACAAATATAGGAAAAAATAAATCAGATATACTGTATAACCTCCTGTTTTATTATTCAACATTTTCTTCATAAAGATGAATGTTCAGAGAAATTTGTTCAACAAAGAGGCAACAAATCATGCAGATTGCAAGATTATTAATAACAGAACATGAACTATCTTGAGACTGCCTTTGGAATGGAGAGAATGACTTTACCGATTCCAATATTTTTAATTAATTAGTGTGATTTTAAAGGAGCTGTAAAACAGTGGGGAATATTTTAAGAATATGCCTGTATTTGAAAAACCTCTTAACACTGAATCTGAAATATTTTCTGTGACTTATTTATACACTGTCAGTGAAATACAACTCAAAAACTCAACAAGTTAAAAACTGTATGGATGTAGAAGTTGAACATAATAGTTGCTATGCAGCAATTTCAGTAGAAAAGAAAGTCTAAATTACAATGAATATTATCTTTGAGATAACTGGTATGGTATAAGATGTTTTGCTCATGGTGTATTATTATTGACTACTAAAAGTGGCAGTTCTATTTTCTAAAATAAATGTAACAATCTACATGTAATAACCAGGTTGAATCATGCATTCATGTTTGGTGGCAAAGCTCAACAATTTGGGAAATGACTTATAATAGGAGAAAACAAATTTTAAAAGTTGAATTTCCTTTCCAACTTTCCATACTTCTAGTAAATATCACTAAACCTTTCATCTAAACAAAATACATTGAGTTAGATGTTATAACTGCTTCAAGAAAATGTACTGTCTGTTGGAAGTGCAATTAATTTTTGGCGTAGGAGAATGACAACTCAAATTACGGAAGTACAACTTTATGCCTACAATAACTTCCTTTGTACCTGAAAAGCAAAACAAATTCAGAATTTAAATCAACACGGATACCATTTTCAAACTACAACTTTATGTCTGGGCTTACAGCACACCTGACATTTGGTTTTCTCGTAATATAAAGTTTTTAATATTTAAGCCTTCAATGAATTTTAAAATAGAGAGTGACCTTTTACTGACTAGGCAGAAATTACTGTAACTTCCTATATTGCTTCACAATATTGATCAGTGGTGAGATTCAAATTTTTTTACTAGTGGTTCTGTGGGTGTAGTTTGGTGGGCATGGCTTGGCTTAATGGGCATGGCTTGGCTTGGTGGGCGTGGCAGGGGAAGGTTACTGCAAAATCCCCATTCCCTCCCCATCCCACTAACCTGCTTTCCAGCTCCATTCTCCTGTGCAGGGCAACAAAAGAAGACCCTGGGACTCTGGAAGCAGAGAAGAGATGGGGGTGGGGCCAGTCAGAAGTGGTATTTGCCAGTTTTCCAAACTACGCAAAATTTCACTACCAGTTCTTCAGAACCTGTGAGAACTGGCTGAATACCACCTCTGGTATTGATAACTTGCACTGATACATCTCTATTAATTTAATTTTAGTAAAGACCTGCAGTTTTAAAACCTTTTGTAAACAATGTAAGAGATTGAGGTACATAAAACCAAACTAATATTATGCTGAAAATTTTTATTTAATATACAGGTAGTCCTCTCCTTACAAGAGTTCATTTAGTGACTGTTTGAAGTTACAGCGACACCGAATAAAGTGACTTATGATCGTTTTTCACACTTAACCATCTTTTGTAGCATCCCCAAGGTCATGTGATTAAAATTTGGATGCTTGGCAACTGACTCATATTTATGATGGTTCTAATGTCCCAGGATCACTTTTTGTGATCTTCTGACAAGCTAAGTCAATAAGGGAGACAGATTCACTTAACATTCGTGTTATTAACTTAATGACTGCAGTGATTCATTTAATGACTGTGGCAAGAAAGGTCATGAAATGGGGCAAAATTCACTTAATATCTGTCTCACTTAACAACAGAAATTTTGGGATAAATTATGGTTGTAAGTCCAGGACTACCTGTATTCAATTTAATGTAACTAAATAATAAATTATTATTCTTTTTTGTCTCTTTTTTTGTCTTTATCCTTTTTTCCTTTAACACACACACACACACACACACACACACACAATAAAGTTGAATTCCTAGGGACAGTTTTTAAGAGTTATAAGGTAAACTTGGTTGGGATGGATTCCTCGACTGGAATATGGCAATTTGTTGAAAGATGCATTTTGTTCAAAATGAATGAAGCCAATGGCTTTAACTGTAGGTTAAAAGTATTTGTCCTTGTTCTGATATCAAAATGAACGAACTTGGTCAACTGTAGTATATCTGGGTTGAAATAAATGAAGGAACAAATAAAATCAACATTGTTGTTGATGTCTACTTTCTCCAGACCAACCAAGAGGAAATGGTAGATGATGTATCTCAAAGGTGATCACAACTCATTACAAAATACCCATGAAATATTAACGATGGGGGATTTCAATCACACATTCATTAAAGAATTGAACAAAACCAGAATCTTCTGTCCCAATTTCCCTAATGGAGTAAAAAAGCTCTTACAAACACAATAATGATCGGAAAAGCAAAATCCAGAGATGCAGTGAGTAGACTTGTCTCTCTGTCTGTCTGTCTCTCTCTCTTCATTCATCTTCCCTTCCCATTTTCTTCCCTCCCCTTCTCTATTTTCTTCCCTTCCTTTCTCTATTTTTTTCCTTTCCTTTCCTTTCCTTTCCTTTCCTTTCCTTTCCTTTCCTTCCTTCCCTTCCCTTCCCTTCCCTTCCCTTCCCATCTGCCACATCTCCAAATAATTTATGGGTTGGAAGAAATCCACTGGTGTATCTACAACTCCATGAGCCAGAGGTAAAGTCTGCAGCCACAACATGTCATGTCAAATCAACTGAACAAGTCCTGCCAAAAACTGTCCTGGGATTTGGCAAGGCCCATTGGTCTAGGGCTTAAAACACCAGCCAAGAAACCAGGAGACTGTAAATTCTAGTCCTGCCTTAGATATGAAAACTGGCTGGATGACTTTGGGCTAGTCTGTCTCCCTAAATCCAACCCACCTCATAGGTTTGTGGTTGTGGGGAAAATAGGAGGGACAAGTATTATATTAAAAAATGTAGAGACTCTAGAGAAAGTGCAGAGAAGAGCAACCAGGATGATGAAGGGACTGGAGGCTAAAACATACGATGAACGGTTGCAGGAACTGGGCTTGGCTAGTCTAGTGAAGAGAAGGACCAGGGGAGACATGAGAGCAGTCTTCCAGTATTTGAGGGGCTACCATAGAGAGGAAGGGGGGGTCAATCTATTTTCCAAAGTACCCGAAGGCCAGACAAAGAATAATGGATGGAAACTGAACAAGGAGAGATTTAACCTGGAAACAAGAATAAATTTTCTGACAGTGAGAATAGAGAGAATCAACCAAAGGAACAGAAGTTGCCTTCGGAAGTTGTGGGAGCTTTATCACTGGAGGCTTTCAGGAAGAGATTGGATTGCTATTTGTTGGAAATGGTGTAGAGTCTTCTGCTTGGATGGGGGGGTTGGACTAGATTTTTTTTAAAAATTCATATTTATATCTCGCCCTTCTCTGGAGACTCAGGGCAGCTTACAGTTTTTGGGATACAACCCAATGCGCTCAGCAATAGCCTTCATTCCATTGTATATGCCTGCTTATTACTAAGCGGCACTTTTACAAAGTCAGCTTACTGCCCCCAACAATCTTGGGTCCTCACTTTACCTACCCCGAGAGGATGGAAGGCTGAGTCAACCTTGAGCCTGGTGGGATTCGAGCCTGCAATAATTACAGGCAGCTGGAGCTAAGTGCTAGGCTATTAACAGCCTGCACCACCAAGGCCCTTGGTGGTGACCTACAAGGTCCCTTCCAACTCTGTTAATCTAATCTAATCTAATTAGGTACAGTTAGCCACCTTGAGTTATGCATAAAAACAAGAAAGGCAGATAAAAATATCTTAAGACAGCCATTCAACTCATTTTGCTGCCATAATGCGTCACCATTCCTTTTCAGGCAATATTCCTAATTACTTTTGTTACTCTTCTCAAATGAATTCTCAGATTCATTTCTTCTTCCAGGACTATTAACAGCCCTGATGAAAAACAGGCTCTTTATTATTCATGATATTTAAAAATAAAAATAGGACCACGCTCCTGAGAGGCAAAACAAGAAGTGGCCAAAGTGAATGAAATCTCTCAGCCATAGGCCGCATTTTTAATTTTTAAGTACAGGCAGTCCTCGACTTACGGCCACAATGGAACCCAAAATTTCTGTTGCTAAGTGAGGCATTTGTCAAGTGAGTTTTGCCCCATTTTGCCACCTTTGTGCCACGTTCGTTAAGTGAATCACTGTGGTTGTGAAGTTAGTAACATGGTTGTAACGTGAATCTGTCTTCCCTGTTGACTTTGCTTGGCATTAGGTCATAAAAAGGGGATCACGTGACCCCAGGAAACAATAACTGACATAAATATGAGTCAGTCGCTTAACGTCTGAATTTTGATCATGTGACCATGGGGATGCTGTGATGATCATAAGTATGAAAAACAGCCATACAGCCCTTTTTTTTCCAGTCAGTCACTAAACAAATGGTCACCAAATGAAGTCGAGGACTACTTTTACTTCTCTTCAGGAAAAAAAATCTACTTCCCACCATTGTCTCAGCTCATTCTCCATGAAAGAGAATTTACCCTCAAATATTTTTTTGTGGGAAAGATAATGCATGGCTGCTGATGTCCTTATTTTTTTATTTAGTTTATTTTTACTAGATTATTCATGATTAAACTGTATGTCTCTCTCTGTGTCGATGTTCTGCTTCCCGGCGTAATCAGGCTTGCCAACATCCGCCATTTCTCCTCACATTTTCATTAAATCCCAAGGAAAGGCCTCATGAAGGAACCCCTCATATTATTCTTCAGATGGTGGTGACAGAAGTATTTCAAAGAGATGAAAAATAATCGAACATAAGAAAACCACAGCAATTTCTTCAGCTGTGTGGTCTCCATTAATAAAGTCAGCTCAAATGAGGAATTTTGAACTCTTCCTTCAAAACGACATGAGCCCTTTTCTCAAGGAAAGAAAAATTGTAAATTATATCAATCTAATAAGCCAACAAACTGGGATTCTCCACAAGCACGCTTGGTATTTTCTACACGTTTTCAAATAAAGACACGTGAAATTTAATTTGGTCACGTTTTGCAGTTCATAATCTCTGTAGGTTGAGAGCCACATTGGGCTCACTCAGGGATGGGTTTTTAGCAATGGGTTCTCTGTCCAGTTGCGGGGTGGACATGGTCATGGTGGGCATGGTCTAGTCAGTCTCCTGCACCATGGCGCGGCGGGGCGTTTTTGCCCTCCCCGGACTCCGGAAGCTTCCTTTGAGCCTCTGGGAGGGCAAAAATGGCCTCCCCAGGCTCCGAGGTTCTTTGGAAACCAGAAACGGGCCCATTTCTGGCCTTCTCAAACTTCTGGGAGGCCTGTTTTCCACCCTCCCCGAGCCTCCGTGTGCACCCTGCATTTACCTGCATCCAGAATGGGCTGCATGGGGACTCCTGGGAGGAGCGGGGCAGGGTGGGCAAGGCCATCCAGGAGTGGGATTTGGGAGTTCTGCGAACTGTGCAGAATCTTAGCTAGGGTCTCTCCTGAACCCCCCCGAACCCCCAGCAGCCCATCCCTGGGCTCACTCTAATCTTAAAAATTTGGTGTAGCTTGAAGAAAGCTCGTGTAGGGACTAGATACAAAAATTAAATTTTATTTAACTTAAGTTTATGCAATCACCTTCTTACCTTAAAGAATTTGGATCTCGTGTTTCAAGATGCTTCCGCTCTCAAATTATCGATTTCTTCCCTAGAATCCACTCATCAGGATTTATTGCCAATGTTAAATGATTTTCCAAGGTTCTTTAGTTGACAAAACAATTGAAAGGTAGAAATAATACAATTAAATATAAGAAATCTGATGACTCCTTATATGCTTTTTGTTAAGTTTGCATGAAGAGACAGACGCGGAGTGCTTCAAGCTCTTTGTTTATTAGTGACTACAGCTCAGAATGGACCCACTTTGGCTGGGCTGCGGCTGCTACTTATAGCCAGCAGCCGCAGTTGCCAGCCAATCAGAGTGCAGGGTTTTCCCGCACTTTTTAAACCAATCATTTCTAACATTTTACAAGAACAGTTCAAACTAAACCAATGACTCTAAGCCTGCATACATAACACTTTTCCTTCCATATACATCAAAGATAAGAATTTAATGCCAAGTTTTGGAATGATTACGGAAGGCACCCAGAATATAGAATAACAAAACAATATAGTTGGAAGGGACTTTGGAGGTCTTCTAGTCCAGAGGTCCCAAACCCTGGGCTTGGAGCATTCAGAACCGGGCCAGAAGTGGTAGGTGAGCCTGTGTATATCCAGGGGTAGGCTGTTGGGGTTTTGCAGGGGTTCGGGAGAGCCCCTAGCTAAGATTCTGTGCATTAAAAAACCCCAAATCCCATTCCTGGCTGGCCCCACCCACCCCGCAGCTCCCAGGAGTCCCCATGCACCCTGTTTTGGATGCAAGTAAATGCAGGATGCATGCAGAGGCTCGGGAAGGGCAAAAAATGGGCCTCCCCTAAGTTTGGGAAGGCCGGAAATGGGCCTGTTTCCGGCTTCCAGAGAGCCTTTGGAGTCCGGGGAGGCCATTTTCGGGAGCCCTTGGAGGCCAAAAATGCCCCCCCATCGTGATGCAGAAGGCCGACTAGGCCATGCCTACCATGACCACCCCCATGCTCACCCAGCAACCGGGAAGAGAACCCCTTGCTAAAATTTTTGAAGCCCACCCTTGAGTGAGCCCAATGCGGCTCTCAACCTACATAGATTATGAACTGCAAAACGTGACCAAATTAAATTTCGCGTGTCTTTATTTGGAAATGTGTAGAAAATACCAGGTTTGTTGATTTATTGGATTGATATAATTCACATTTTTTCTTTCCTTGAGAAAAAGGCTTATGTCATTTTGAAGGAAAAGTTGAAAATTCCTCATTTGAGCTGACTTTATTAATGGGGACCACACAGCTGAAGAAATTGCTGTGGTTTTCTTATGTTCGATTATTTTTCATCCCTTTGAAATGTCTCCACTTGTGCAAGCAGCCAGCAAACATGTGTGCATGTGCCCCATTTCTATGAGTGGCGGGTATGCAAACCCCTGTTTGTGCAAATGGAGCTGCATGCATGTGTGTGTGCCAACCATTCATGAAAATCCATCCCTTTCTCCCCACGCCGGTGGTCAGCAAAGCCAGAAGGTTGGGGAACTCTGTTTTAGTCCAACCTGTTGCTCAAACAGAAAACCCTATACCATTTTAAATAAGTTGTTGTGCAATTGTTTTTAAAGACCTCCAGTGTTTGAGCACCCCAAAGTGCTGGAGATTCACACTGGGTGATTTGATCCTTATTATTTATTCATTAATTAACTCTTCTAGGGTTTAAATCTTGGGGAAGATACCCAGACATCTGACATAGCATGGCTGCTCCAGCAATCTGCCATATACGGTAAAAGTAAATAATATAGAAATACATAATATAGCATGGTGACCAACAGTATAACAAAACAACAAAAAGGGGATTTCCAGCCAACTATTGGTAGTTCTCAACTTGAGAACTCAATTGAGCCCAAGATTTATGTTGCTAAGGGAAACATTCATTGAGTTTTATTATTATTATTATTATTTATTTAGACTTGTATGCCGCCCTTCTCCCTAAGGACTCAGGGCGGTGAACATATAAAACAGAGAATACATTTACAATAAAAAATATTAAACAACTACAAGTCTATAAATTACTAAAAAATTAAATTAAAACAATTAAAACTACAACAATAAAACAATGCAATTAAAACAACCCACCCCCGGGTCAATCCAGGCTGGCCTGCTGAAACAGCCAAGTCTTCAGGTCTTGACGAAAGGGGCGGAGATCAGGGGCCAAATGAAGATCCGCTGGGAGCTGATTCCATAGGGCGGGCACTCCCACAGAGAAGGCCCTAGTCCTGGGGACTGCCAGCCGACAATGCCTGACCGACGGTATTCCCAGGAGGCCCCGCCTGTGGGAGCGCACGGGGCGATCGGAATGTGATGCTGGCAAGAGGCGTTCCAAGTACCCTGGACCCAAGCCATTTAGGGCTTTGTAGGTTGTTACTCACACCTTGAAGGAAACCTGGAAGGCAACCGGCAACCAATGCAGGTCGCGCAAGAGGGGTGTAACATGGGAGTATCGGGACACCCCCATCACAGCCAGCGGCCGTTCTGCACCAGCTGCAACCTTCAAGTAGTCCGCAAGGGCAGCCCCATGTAGAGAGCGTTGCAGTAGTCGATTCTGGAAATGATGAGCGCATGAGTGACCATTCGAAGGGCATCTAGGTTCAGGTAAGGGCGGAGCTGGTGAACCAGCCGAACCTGGGCAAAAGCCCCCCTGGCCACAGCCCCCACTTGCTCCTCCAGATTGATCTGTGCATCCAGGAGGATGCCCAGATTCCTCGCCCTATCCACAGGGGTAACACCTCCCCCCCATGACCAAAGATGGCACATCCACTGGAAACGGAGATGCCGGTAAGAACAGCCACTCAGTCTTGGTTGGATTGAGCTGGAGCCTGTTATTCCCCATCCAGACCTGCACCGCCTCCAGGCACCGGGACATCACAGAGAGAGCATCACTGGTCTGGTCTGGGGTGGAGATATAAAGCTGGGTATCATCTGCATATTAATGATACCTCACCCCAAACCCCCGCATGATCTCACCCAGCGGTTTCATGTAGATATTAAACAGGAGAGGTGAGAGAACCGACCCCTGGGGCACCCCACAAATGAGGGGCCTCAGGGACAGCCTCTGCTCTCCTGTCAACACCGACTGCGAGCAATCCGAAAGGTAAGAGGAGAACCACCGCAAAACAGTACCCCCCACTCCCAACCCCCGGAGCCGCTGCAGAAGGATACCATGGTCGATGGTATCGAAAGCCACTGAGAGATCTAAAAGGACCAGGACAGAGGAAGAACCCCTGTCCTGAGCCCTCCAGAGATCATCCACCAGTGCGACCAATGCTGTCTCCATGCTGTGTCCGGGCCTGAAACCCGATTGGTACAGGTCTAGATAATCAGCTTCCTCCAGGAACAGCGGAAGCTGCTGAACCACCATGCTCTCGACAACCTTCGCTAGAAAACGAAGGTTGGAGACTGGACAATAGTTGTTCAAAACGGTAGGGTCCAGAGCAGACTTCTTGAGGAGGGGTCTCACCACCGCCTCTTTCAAGGCAGCCCATTTTGTACCACTTTACAACTTTTCTTCCCACAGTTGTTAAGTGAATCATTGCATTTATGAAGTTAGCAACCTGGTTGTTAAATGAATCTGGTTTCCCCATTGACTTTGCATGTTAAAAGGTCACAAAAGCTTTTCACATGACCCTGGGACACTGCAACCATCATAAATATGAGTCAGTTGCCAAACAATAGCAATAGCATTTAGACTTATATACTGCTTCAGAGTGTTTTACAGCCCTCTCTAAGCAGTTTACAGTGTCAGCCTATTGCCCCCAACAATCTGGCTCCTCATTTTGCCCACCTCAGAAGGATGGAAGGCTGAGTCAACCTTGAGCCTGGTGTTAGATTTGAACCACCAAATTGCAGGCAGTTGGCAGTCAGCAGAAGTAGCCTGCAGTACTGCATTCTAACCACTGCGCCACCACAGTTTTTAGCATCTGAATTCTGATCTTTTGACCATGGGGAAGCTGCAACAGTTATAAGAAAAATGGTCATAAGTCACTTTTTTCAGTGCCTTTGTAACTTTGAAGAATCACTAAATGAACTGTCAAGGACTACCTGTAATTCTTAATTCCTGGTGGAAGATTTAACCCCAGATTGGTCCTGGGGTTGTTCTCCTCCTCCAAGCCTTGAAATCTTCCCTATGCACGGATGCATTAATGCACACAGTTTCTTATGGCCACTTGTATGTGTCAGCTAACGCAAATCTCTCCATTCCAGACAGTTAACATCCAACATTTGACAGAACAAGAAACTATTTGATAGACACTTCATGAAAATTAATGTTTTCCCTGATTCAGTCAGCCCAGACAAATCTGTTACTGCTCGTAAAATCACTTTAGAGAATGCTGCCAGGAGCAAAAGATAAAACTTAAATTATTTACAATAATACAATCAGCAGAGAGAGCCCTCATCTAGAGTATCACACCAATTAAAAACTAATGGAGAAAGGTCATGTTTCAAAACTGTGTGAGATATAGATAAATTGGCTAATCGCCCCAATTAATTGATGGATCTATTTTGCCCCAAGAAAAGCAACGAAGAGGAGATTGGGCAAAGACAATGACAAACTGGGAAGCAAAAAAATATGAAAAGAAAAAACATTGGAATTTCAGTCGGAGCAAATAAATATCAAGGTACATAATTACACAGTCGAAGGATGTTGGTATTTCAATTCATTTTAAGAGAAAAGTCATTCTGGATAGATATCCTCATGGTGCTTCTGGTTGAAAAGAGTGGAAGAATTCAAAACCAATATTGAAATGTTAGTTGCGATAGCTACAGAATGGGGAGGGGTACAAACTGGGAATTTACTGATAGGTCATAAATCTGTTGCCTTTGTTGCTTAATGTTGAATTCTGTCTGGAATGAAGTTCCAGGTTTTTTATTCACAGGTTGTTGTACCCCTGAAGGGTAGGTTCTCACTTGGGTTGTTCTGTGATGACTCGGGGCATGGCACAAAGGCAACACAGTCACATAATCAATAAGAGTCTCTTTATTAGCTCCAACTTTGCCCCCAATGTCCTGGTTACCTTCTGGCTGGACAAAAACTCTCCCAGGAACAGCCTTGGCTGCAGAGAATCAAGTCCCAAACATGGTCAACAAAAACTGTAGCTATAAATCCAATCAAGTCAAACTGAGGTAATTAGTTTGGCAGGGCAGGAGCAAGAATTCCAGACATGAAGGCACGGCAATAACTCAACACAGTTGGGAAGACGCCAGGTACACAGATAAGCAAAGACAACACAGGATAAAGTCACGTTTGCCACAGTCGGCATTCAGTTCTTATAAACTTTCATTCCCAGGTGTGACTAATGAAGGGAATCAGGGCCCTTTCCTTCCCTGTAAGCTATGCAACCCATGTTGTGCTCTTCTCTGTTCCTCTCTGCATGGCCTAGGATGAAGAGGTCTTCCTCTGAACTTCCTCTCCTTTGTTCTATCACTTCCCTGATCTGTCCAGCTGGACTTTGCCTTTCCCCAGCCTCCTCGACAGCCAACAGAGCCACACTCCCACTCTCTGTTAGCTGTTCATCTTCCTCCTCGGATTCAGACTCTGACAGGGGCATGACATGTTCTTCTGGAGGTCGCCCTGTTGTAGACACCTGGAGTTTATACATGTCTTCTATGATCATGAATGCCTTTGTCCAGCTTCAGTTGGGTGGCAAATGATGGCAGGTGCAAATAACTAGAACAATTCTGTGAGTTGGTCAGAATTGCAGACTGGCTCCTCCCTGCCCTTGAAAAGTCCTGATAGGAGATTTCTGTCAGCTGCTGCTGCTAGTGGAAATATGGTTACAGTTTTTTAAATGCTTAAAAGCCTTAGTAAGACCACACTTAGAGTACTGCATCTGGTTGAGTATTACTTGGAACCCTGATACAGTCATGAGTCCCTTTGCATCTACAAGAGTCCAGCCCACCTTGAATTCCTGTGACTCTTATCGACTGCCAATTGGCTTGGCCATTAGTGGTTCAGATTCTTGTAGCAAACTTAAGCTGGTAAATCTTTATACCCATTTGAATTGCCCAGATCTCCTGATTTCCCTGGTGCTTGACATAGACTCAACCTTACCAATAGGAGAGAATATTTGTAGCTCAGGGACGTGGTGGCTCAGTGGCTAAGACACTGAGCTTGTCGATCAGAAAGGTTGGCAGTTCAGCAGTTCGAATCCCTAGCACCACATAATGGAGTGAGCTCCCGTTACTTGTCCCATCTTCTGCCAACCTAGCAGTTCTAAAGCATGTAAAAATACAAATAGAAAAATAGGGACTCCTTTGGTGGGAAGGTAACAGCGTTCCATGTATGTTTGGTGTTTAGTCCTGCTAGCCACATGACCACAGAGATGTCTTCAGACAGCACTGGCTCTTCAGCTTTGTAACAGAGATGAGCACCACCCCCTAGAGCCAGAAACAACTAGCACATATGTGCAAGGGGAACCTTTATCTTTACCTATTTCTAGCTCAGGGTGGAACTGTGGGTTGAACTTGGTGTTTTTGGAGCTTGGTTGTTTTCTTGCAGACGTTTCATTACCCAACTACCTCACAGTATCAGTCCTAGCAAGAAAAGAACCAAGCTCAGAGAGCACCAAGGACCCCACAGACCCAGCATCCTTTCCAATGGATGATCCTAGAAGGGCACATAGTTTTGGTGGTTACAAGATAGTGGCCCTTGACAGCTAATCAATGGAGGCAGAGGAATCCAACTTCCATTTCCCATTCTTAAAAACCTGCACTGATTCAACCACGTTCAGGCAGATGGCAGAGCAGATTTTCAGATGGATCTCAAACGCAGTTCCTCCAGAGGATCATGACAACCCTATTTTAACTCAGTTACAGCCCATAACTGGAGAATAAGTATGATTTGTGGTTTCTTTGATCAGCCAAGCAGTAGACTGAGTGCCTGTATTGCTAATAGGTGCATATTCTTAAGTATGCTCCGCCGTGGAGTTGTCAAACAAGAAGACAAATTGCTATTAGCTCTGAGTACAAGAAACCCTTGCACATTTGCGGTAGGTCTGCTTTCTTACTGAAAACTCAAAAGATGCTTTATTCCCATGTAGTTGTGGATAAAAATAGCTGGAATATGTGCCAGATGTTATTAAATATTTTTTTGCACTTGCACAGGAAAGCTCAAGCAGTTCTGAATGGATCAACAGAACCATAATCAACACAACACTGTTTAATATGCAGTACTTGTTAGGAACTGCTTACCTTTCTGTCAGAAGCCATTATTGTTGATATTTGTAAGGTCTTTTTATTGCAATCAAATGGGCAGAGTGGTATAGAACAATAGAATAGAATAACAGAGGTGGAAGGGACCTTGGAGGTTTTCTAGACCAACCCCTTGCTTAGGCAGGAAGCCTACACCATTTCAGACAAATGATTATCGAGTCATTTAAAAACTTCTAGTGCAACTTCTGGAGGCAACTTGTTCCACTGATGAATTGTTCTAACTATCAGGAAATTTCTCCTTAGTTCTAAATTGCTTCCCTCCTTGATTAGTTTCCACCCATGGCTTCTTGTCCTGCCTTCAGGGGCTTTGGAGAATAGATTGACTCCCTCTTCTTTGGGGCAGCCCCTGAAATAATTGGATAACTGCTATCATGTCGCCCCTAGTCTTTCTTTTCATAAGATTAGACATAGCCAGTTCCAGCAACTGTTCTTTATATGTTGTATCCTCGAGTCCCCTAATCATCTTTGTTGTTCTTCTCTTCACTGTCATGCCCTGGTAGAGACTGACTCTGTGGGAGAGGAGGAACAGCTGACAGGGAGTGGAAATGTGGCTCTGGAGATTGTGGAGGAGGCTGGGGAAGGGCAGAGGCCAGCTGAGCAGTCAGAGGAGGAGCCAGGCCCATCCCCTCTCTATGCTAGGGCACGCAGGGAGGAGAGGATAAGGGAGAGACATGGTCTACTTGGGAGGAGAGGGCCTTGATCCTCTTCATGGGCTGCAGCTGTGACAACTGAATAAGAGGATGGACATGCGTATGGGCGAACGCTGGAAACAAAGCATGGAAATATCTCTAGTTTATTGTTCCTCTCTGAGTTTGGCATCCTTCCCAGTGTGTGTTCTGTTATCTGTGGACATCCTCCTGCCCTTATCTTGCCTGGTTTGTGTTGCTTTTTTCCTCCTTCTTATAACTGCTTGTGTGGGAGTTTTTTTGTCTTCCGTCAAGGATATCTGGAGCTTGGAAGCAAAGTGAAGGAATAAAAGGGGCTTCACCGGGTTTTTGTGACTGTGTTTATTTTGCATATCCCCCTGGGTCATCACACACTCTTTCTAGAGTCTCAATATCTTTTTTACATCATAGCGACCAAAATTGGATGCAGTATTCCAAGTGTGGCCTTACCGAGGCACTATAAAGTGGTATAGTGGTTAAGGTCCTGGATTAAGCAATAAGCACTTAGATTTATATACAGCTTCACGGTGCTTTCCAGCCCTCTCTAAGTGGTTTACACAGAGTCAGCATATTGCCCCCAACCATCTGGGTCCTCATTTTACCCACTTCAGGGAAATGAAAGGCTTGAGGCTGGTGGGATTTGAACTGCAAAACTGCAGGCAGCTGGCATTCAGAAGAAGTAGCCTGCAGTACAGCATTCTAACCACTGTGCCGGTGCAGCTCATAAAAGAGCAGCTCATTAAGACCAAGGAACCCAGTGTTCAAGAATATCTTTATGTCCAAACACCTGAGGCAAGACAAGAAGTAGCAAATGGAAACTTATCAAGGAGAGTTCAAGTCTAGAACTAAGGAGAATTTTTGTACAGTGAGAACAATTAATCTGTGGAACAGCTTGCCTCTGTAAGTTGTGGATGCCCCATCACTGGAGGTTTTTAAGAAGAGATTGGACAGCCATTTGTCTGGAATGGTATAGAATCTCCTGCTTGAGAGGGGTTAGACTAGAAGACCTCCAAGGTCACTTCCAACATTGTTAATATGTGTTCTGTATTCAGCCATGCCCAACAAGTTCAACACAATCTCTGGCCATGTTCAAACATGGAAACTAAGTGCATGGCAAGAAAAACTGAAGCTTCTTTTGAGAAGGAAAAAGAGACTGTACTTCTTTATTGTGAATTGATCAGTGTGCACCTTGAATCTGGCATATAGACCTGGGTAGCACAATGACCATGGAATGCGTGTACAGAGTAGAACAATCATGATGTTGGAGAAGTGGAAGGAAAAACATGAGGAATTGTTGGAAGCACTGGGTATGTTTAACCTGAAGGATTGTATGGTAGCCATCTTCAAGTATCTGAACAGCTGTCATGTAAAGATGGGACAGAACTGCTCAGGGTTCTAGGATTAAAAACAAGAAACAAGGGTTACCAAGAAATAGTAAGGTAGCAGGTAGCATGTCCTAATGATCAGAACTCTTCTTTAGCAGAAGAAGCTTTCTTGGAGGTAGGCTGGACTCTTCTTACCAGAGGTGTTGAAATGACCATCTTTTGGAGATGCTGGCTGGGGAATTCTGGGAGTTGAAGTCCACAAGCCTTAAAGTTGCCAAGGTTGGACATCTCTGCTGTAATGGTAGATTCCTGCCTAAGATCGGTGCTTCCCAACCTGGACAGTTCTGAGATCTGTGAATTTGAACTCCCAGAATTCCCAACCAATATGGCCAATGCAAAGAATTGTGGGAGTTGAAGTCCACATATCTTTAAAGTTGTCCTGATTGAGAAACCCTGGTGTAGATCCTCTTCGGAGTTCTTATATATTATGATTTTAGGAAAGTAAGTCTCAAGCAGGAAAAGAGTCCCCTTCAGCAAAAGAAAAAACATCTGAGAAACTGCAAGAGAGATGTCAACACAATATGATTATTATCTTCTAGGGGAGTTTTATTGCTTGTTTTTAATGGCACTGGAGAATATTATTCCTGACATTATGATGATTACTATTTTCTTGCTGTTTTTTTTCAAAAACCAGCATGGTAGTTACTTACAAAAGGTTATTCTGAAAATATCTAAAAATAACATAACAAGAAAATCCATTTAATCTCTGCCAGGAATCTGGATTAAATGGATGCTTTGGCTAGATCCACAGAGCTTTTCTGATCGTTTCATAAAAGAAAGAAATGTAGTTAAACAATCTTAGACTCCGTATTTCATATCAAAGATTGCAGTGGTCCATTAGGAACAGATATGGTTACTGTGGCATTGAGGCCCCTCAGGAAATAAATAAATAACCATCTGACTGAATCCAATAATTTTTACAGGGTTAAAGTCCAAAAATCAGGTTACAGCTTTTGAAAATGAATCTAACGGAAAGTCCTTGTGCTTGTAGGCAGATGAACTGAGGGGCCAATTACCTGAAGGATCAAATATATTAATCTTCTTCCTGCTACTGTGATATGCTGACAAAAAGAAAGTTATTTGATTAAAAGTAAAACTAGTTTATAGAAAGGCGATGTGATGCTTAACAGGTGAATGACTCACTTCCAGGGATCTGTTAGCATTTATTAAAAACAAAACAAAACCCTGCAACAGTATTAATTTCACAATAGCTGAACTTGCCATGCGAGTCAGAAGTAGTTCTTTCTTGTCTGAACTTCTTCAATGACGTATCACACACACATACACACACCCACACACCCACACCTCACACTGTCAACCCTGAAGGTGGCCTGGCCAAAGCCATCTTGGAGCTTCAGTGCTGCCACACTGGAGCTGAGGGATAGGGAGGGGGGAATAGAGATAGCTGGGGTTCGGTAGTCAAAACAAAATACTTTCTCTTGGGAAGCAAGGACATTCTCACACCCATTCTCACACCTGGTCAGAGGAAGGAGGAATGAAGCTATTCTTTGAGGAATCTAATTGCCGTGGAGTGTTGCTTGATTAAAATGGATTTATTACTTGGAACACTGACACACACACACACACACATACACAGAGAGACAGAGAGAGAGTGAGGGAGGGAGAAATGGATGGATAGATAGATAGATACTGTAAAGTGAGAGAAAGAGAAAGAGAGGTATGCATTCTGCAAGAATAGGAAATCGGTTTCCTATGGAAGCATATTAGAAATTGTGGGCATGTCATGTCTTGTGTCTGTTGATGGAAGCAATTCCACCAACAGTCACATTGACCTACAACAAGCCTACGAACTGCTAGAATTCTGATCAATTGCGCAGCCAACCAGTGATGGCACCAACTCTCAACCAACACCACCCCCAACCAGCACTTCACCTCCCAATGACCCTCCCCTGACATGACCTCCCCATCAAAAGATCCATCACAAGACTCTCATGTGACAAGATCCACATCTGACCCATCACATTCATCTTTCATGATACCACTCTGTTTATTAAGCTTTTTTGTTTGCTTTATATCTCTTCACCACAACAATTAAAAAATGTTAGATTTGCATGAAGAGTCAGACGCGGAGTGCTTCAGTGAAGAGTTTATTAGTGACTACAGCTCATAACAGACCCAATTTGGCTGGTCTGTGGCTGCTACTTATAGCCAGCAGCCGCAGTTGCCAGCCAATCAGAGTGCAGGGTTTTCCCGCACTTTTTAAACCAATCATTTCTGACATTTTACAAGAACAGTTCAAACTTAACCAATGACATTCAAACCTGCATACATAACAAAAAACATCCTTCAAATCCCTCGGGAGCCTGTTTCTTGACCTTGACCTCAATAACTCCCACCTGGTGAAGCTTTGGAAAATTACTCAGAACAAGAGATGATTAAGATGACTTGATTCTTCTTAAAATAATGTCACCTTTCTCCTTGGTCTTGGGTTGGTTGTCCGTATTATTTTTATTTCATGTTTTTAATTTTTTATGACTCTCATCCTGGCTTGCTTAATGTATTGTGCCGTTTCAATGGCTCGATTGTAACTTTCTGATGGTCTCTGAAGTGCAATGGGTAGACAAACCAAGAAACAAATAAAAACAACAACCCACAACCACACAAAATGGGTCTATAGGTGTAACACTTGAGGGCCTTCTGTTGTCCATCTTTTTTGAGAACTCCATGTTCAGAAGATATCAGGATTCTATCAGAGGAGAGATAATCTACTTATTCAGATGGAAACTCACTTCATAGATAATTAATTTGCATGAAGCTTTCAGGTAGGAAGATATCAAAGCAAGAAAAAGGAATAAAGAATCTCAAAGGTGCTTTTTCAAGAGGCAGCTAGACTTCCTGATTTTTATCTGAAGTTTTTCACCCAAGAAGCTTTTTCAGCTCTGACAGGTTGATGGGGAATGGAAGGATTTATATACCTTCCAGACAACTGGTCATTTGCATTATTTTTAAAGAGTCATTGAGGCCATCTGGAGGTTTATCTGTGTCATCCGGGTTGGTGCAAATGGGTGTGGAGCCTTCTTGGAACTGTTGAAAGGACTGTGCTGTAGACTGCATTATTGTGTTCCAGGTGGCATTAAGGACCATCTAAAAGAATGCAAATGACCAACTGTCTGCAAGGAGTATAAATCCTTCCATTCCCCACCATCCAGTCAGAGCTGAAGAAACTTCTTGGATGAGAATCATCTTCAAAGAAAAACCAGAAAGTCCAGTTGTCTCTTGAAAAAAGCACCTTTGGGACAACCATTACCCAAATGACTGAGAATCTCTACAGATATTTAAGGAATAAAGAGATTAAAACATGGAGAACAGAAAGTTACGACTTTTTCAATAAGCAGAAACAAAGTTTGTCAGCTTTGGCTGCAATGTTTCTTTGATATTGCAAGGCAGTGGTCTGGGTGAAAATCAAGCTTTATCTTGAGCGAAGAAGAATAAATGGCTCTCCTTAGAAGTTCAGAAGGTAGAGAAAGTGCCATGAACAGCACGGAGTCTACTATATCATGTTTACCTCCAGACCAGTGAACTGGACGAGAAGACTGCTCACTCATCAGGGAAGTATGATCATTAATTTTAATCTAGAGACAGGGGAAGATTACCCTGTTCTCAGCATTTTTGTCCGTTTTCTTTTCTCTGCTCTGAAATCAAAGTGGAGTCATTTTGCACAGCGCTGCAATTTTTCAGTCTCAGAGATAGCCAGTTATTTTTTTTAAACAGAAACCCAAAGATTGAACTGATATCCTCAGATGCACTTAATAATTACATTTAATTTGTTCAGCTATTTATATGGCATTTACCTGGTTTACAACATCAGTAAATCTTAAGATAATTATTCTTATCACTGTTCCATCCGGCATTAGAAAATAGGAGACTAGGAGAAGTCTCTATGTATTTTTAACTCGCAGAATGAGACTGTATGAGTAAAATGTTTTAATATTAAAAATGTTGTGTATTATACCATGTTTCCCTGAAAATAAGACCGTGTCTTATATTAATTTTTGCTCAAAAAGACACATTAGGTCTTATTTTCCAGTTAGGTCTTATTTTCCAGTTAGGTCTTATTTTTCAGTTAGGTCTTATTTTGGGGGAAATACGGGCATCTAAGTGCATCCAGCTGGCTGACAATCTTAACTGGGGCTTATTTTAGGGGTAGGGCTTATATTACAAGCATCCTGAAAAATCACGCTAGGGCTTATTTTCCAGTTGGGTCTTATTTTCAGGGAAACAGAGTAGCTATGGGGAAAAAAATCTAATGGCTGGAAAAAGGCTGCACAGGATTTGCTAAATAAGTTTTTTTTTCCAATCCAGTGTATGGCAATTTACTTGAAACACAATTTCACAAACACTCTAGGATTTGATTCCAGATAAAAGTCCCTAAGACTGAGTTGCAAACTCAGGTGAACTCTGCAGTTTCTTCCTCTGCTCATTTGTTAGGAATAAATTTAAACATAGGACAGAAAGGGAAAAGAAATTTATCCTTAAAAGCTAGCTCCAGAGTTAAAGGGAGGAGAAAAACAGGAAGGAACGATTATACCAACATCAAGCCAAACTATCTTTCTGCTTCTTGCTTCAGTCCTGCAGACCTCTGACCTTCTCTCAGATTTTTGGAAAGATTTCTAAGCGGGTTAGAAACTGCAATTACAAGATTAATGGAGTGACTCAAACAACATTGGAAAAAGTAATCGAGTGGCATCATAAAAACAAACACAATTAGCACTTGGAAGTTGCCATTGAGAAAAATCTTTGGCTGGACAAATGAACGATGCAAACGAGGGGATCGGGGTTATTCCCAGACATTCTGCTGTCAGCCTTCAAATGTGGCTCAGTTTTATAAAAGTGCAGTTCTCCCACCACAACTTCCAGCTGCCTATTTAAAATCTATACACAGAGATCCATTCAATACACATAAACTACAATGCCAATCCTTACACTTTAAATGGAATAACCCCATTTTAAAGGTTGTGGACCTTAGAGGAGAGGTCAGCCTTTCCAGGCAGGAAGCTAAATCTACGGCTTTATTATAAGTTTGGAGTAACAGCATCTTGCAACTTTGAAAGCACTGAAAGGGCAGCCAGTTTGGTCTAATGTTTAAGGCAAGAGGCTAGAAAGCAGGAGATCATGAGTTCCTTAACCATGAAAGCCACTGAGTGACTTCAACAGATAACAGATAATCAGAGTTGGAAGGGACCTTATAGGTCATCTAGTCCAACCCCCCACCCAAGTAGGAGACCCTACACCATTTCTGACAAATGGCAGTCCAATTTCTTCTTGAAGGTCTCAAGTGATGGTGCTCCCACAACTTCCAAGGGCAAGCTGTTCCATTGGTTGATTGTTCTCACTGTCAGAACAATCTCTTTGTCTCAGGTTAAATCTCTCCTTGTTCAGTTTCCATCCATTATTTCTTGTCTGGCCTACAGGTGCTTTAGAAAATACATTAACTCTGGGCCAATGATCAGAAATTCTAGTCCAGTTTTAGGCATGAAAGCCAGCTGGGTGACTTTGGTTCAATTACCAGGAGATTGTGAGTTCTAGTCCTGCCTTAGGCATGAAAACTGATTGGGTGACTTTGGTCCAATCACCAAGAAATTGTGAGTTCTAGTCCTGTCTTAGGCACAAAAGCCAGCAGGGAGACTTTGGGCCAGTCCTTGTCTCTCAGCCTAAGCCAGCTTGCAGAATGGTTGTTGTGAGGAAACCAGGAAGAGCAAGGTGTATTGCTTCACAACTATGAGTTATTTGTAAAAATAATAAATAAACAAATACATAAATAATTTCTCCTCTCCCTTGCCTTTACTTGCCAGACAACAAGGGAGGATCCTTCCTGAGATACTTTCTCTATCCCATGAAATAAAGACAACTCAGTGGACTGAGATATCTTTTATCTGGCCACTGTCCTGACTGTGACTCTACCTCTGGTCTCCCAAGGTTGTTCTCACAGACCATTTATTTATTTATTTATTTATTTATTTATTTATTTATTTGACTTACATGCCACCCCCTCTCCAAAAAGGACTCGGGGAGGCTCACAGCTAAAAATACAACAATAAATTAATTAATTAAAAGTATATTAAACAAGTTAAGCCGAATTGAAAATTAAAACCCATAGTTAAAATAGGACCAACCCCAGAGAATCAGCATAGCCCAGATTGTAAAAAGAGCCAAGTCTTCAAATTGTGGTGGAAGGTGCGAAGATCGGGGCCAGGGGAGCTCCAGCGGAAGAAGATTCCACAGAGTGAGAGCCGCCACAGAGTAGGCCCTCCCGGTCGCCGCCAAGCGACATTGAGTCACAGACGGCACCTCAAGGAGACCCCGTCTGTGAGCCTGTACAGGGCGGTTAGTATTTGATGTTGGGAGGAGCCGTTCTCATAAATAACCTGGACCCATGCCATGCTGGACTTTAAATGTTAATACCAGAACCTTGAATCTCACCCGGAGGGCAACCGAAGCCAATGCAGTCGCGCAGGAGGGGTGTAACATGGGAGTATCGGGAAGCTCCCATCACTACCCGCGCGGCAGCATTCTGCACCAGCTGAAGCCTCCGAGTGGTACGCAAGGGCAGTCCTAGGTAGAGGGCATTACAGTAGTCGAGTCGGGAAATAACGCGCCTGAGTGACTGTCGCAGGGCATCTCGGTCCAGGAATGGGCGTAACTGGCGAACCAGCCGGATCTGGCCACGGCCCCCACCTGCTCCTCCAATTTGAGCCGTGAGTCCAGGAGGACCCCCAGGTTCCATGCCCTGTCCATGGGGGGCAACACCTCCTCCCCCATGACCAAAGATGGAACATCCAAACTGGACCGAGATGTCGGTATGCACAGCCACTCTGTCTTGGCTGGATTGAGTCGAAGCATGTTCCTGTCCATCCAGATCCGTACCGCCTCCAGACAACGGGACATCACGGAGAGAGCATCACTGATGTGGCCTGGGGTGGAGATGTATAACTGCGTATCATCAGCATACTGATGATAACTCACCCCAAAGCCACGGATGATCTCACCCAGCGGCTTCATATAAATGTTGAACAGGAGGGGCGAGAGGACCGAGCCCTGGGGCACCCCACAAGTGAGATACCTTGGAGTCGACCTCTGCCCCCCTGCCAACACTGTTTGAGAACGTCCCGAGAGGAAGGAGGAGAACCACTGTAAAACAGTGCCTCCCACTCCCAACCCCCCGAGATGCTGCAACAGGATACCATGGTCGATGGTATCGAAATATGGTATCGAAATATAGAAGAGGTGTACATGTGGGGAAAAATTCAGTTTACTCTCTTCCATGAGCATCTGATCTTTGAAAGCTTGCTTCATCTGTGGAAGATGTCTAACACAAATCTCTACCTTTGCTAGATTATTAAAACCTACATGACCTCCAAATCCTTTGGATTTGTTCTGCTCATTGGGCTTTGGCAGGTAAAGTACAGGGTCAGTGCTGTTAAAGGACATGGTTTTTAGGTTGCACAGCTGGCGCTTCCTTCAGTGACCATAAAGAGGTAGAAAAAGAAGAAGCAGAAAGACCTAAGGCCAAATGCAAATAAGCCTGAAGAGAATCTGGTAAGGCTGTTTACTATGAAGATTTGACTTGATGTTTTGGAAATTCTGCCTTTTTCCTGGAGCTTCTGGAGAAGCAGACAGATTTCAAAACAGCAGAGCTATAGTTGAAAAAGCATTTGTTCTTTTATTGCTTTCTGTGATGAAGAACTGCTTTGAATAAAAGAGTTGGAAGGTACCTTGGAGATCTTCAAGTCCAACCCCTGCTCAAGCAGGAGACGATATACCATTCCAGACAAGTGGCTGTCCAGTCTCTTCTTAAAAGCCTCCAGTGATGGAGCACTCACAACTTGTGAAGGCCAGCCATTCAATTGGTTAATTGTTCTCACAGTTAGAAAATTTCTCCTTAGTTCTAGGCTGCTTCTCTCTGATTAGTTTCCATCCATTGTCTTTCCTTCTGATGCTTTGGAAAATAGGTTGACCCCCTCTTCTTTGTGGCAGCCCTTCAAATATTGAAACACTGCTATCATGCCACCCCTAGTCCTTTTAAACAGACTAGACATACCCAATTTCTGCAACCATTCTGAACTGAACTGAATTCTTTACTGGCCAGGTGTGATTGGACACACAAGGAATTTGTCTTGGTTCAAATGCTCTCAGTGTACATAAAAGAAAAGA
Organism: Naja naja; assembly: GCA_009733165.1. Classification (NCBI taxonomy): domain Eukaryota; kingdom Metazoa; phylum Chordata; class Lepidosauria; order Squamata; family Elapidae; genus Naja; species Naja naja. The sequence continues at coordinate 215,510,665 of CM019150.1, read as the reverse complement.
TACATTCATCAAGAGTCAAAAATCATAAGGTACAATGCTTAATGTTAGTCATAGGATCCAATAAGCAGTCAAATCATGCTAGGAAGCAGTCAATATAGATTGTAAGGATACAAGCGACAAAGTTACAGTCATATGTAACTTCATATGTTTTAGCTTCCAGCCCCCTAATCATCTTCATTGCTCTTCTCTGCACTCTTTCCAGTACATCTTTTTTATAATATGGAGATCAAACCTGGATGCAGTATTCCAAGTGTGGTCTTACCAAAGCAGTGGTGGTATGCTACTGGTTCGGCCCAGTTCAGGTGAACCGGTAGTAAAAAAAAGCCAACGATCAGCTGAGAGGAGGGGAAAAAAAACCCCAACAATCACCTGCCCCTGGGTTTTTCTTTATTTTTATTTTAATTACATTTATATGCCGCCCTTCTCCGAAGACTCAGGGCAGCTTACAATTTTTGGGACACAACCCAATAGCAATAGCCTTCATTCCATTGTATATGCCTGCTTATTACTAGGGCTTTTTTGCCGGCCCCCAAGCGGCATTTTACAAAGTCAGCTTATTGCCCCCAACAATCTTGGGTCCTCAATTTACCTACCCTGAGAGGATGGAGGGCTGAGTCAACCTTGAGCCTGGTGGGATTCGAGCCTGCAATAATTACAGGCAGCTGGAACTAAGTGCTAGGTGTTTAACAGCCTGCACCACCAAGGCCCTTTATCCTCTCAGCTGATTGGCTCTGCAGGTCTTAGCTGGTGTGGGGAAAGCTGCATGTCAGCATTAGGCAAAGCATGCCCACCAAGCCATGAACCAGTGGTAAAACAATTTGAATCTCACCACTGTAGCAAAGGTTTATAAAGCGGAAATTTATGTGATCTTGATTCTGTCCCTTCCTCCAGAATCTTTCCCTGGCTCTGGTCATGAACTATCTTATTCAGAATCCCAGGAATTTGGCTTCTGTTGGGCAGATATTTACAATCATCTTGACTTTGCAAAGTTTCAAGAAGCGTTGTTGTTGGTTTTTTTGCATAGAGGTAAAGTAATAAGATTCCTCTCCTTTGAGCTGCATTTCTTCCTTTTGTGACTACATGGACATCTCTATGCAGTTTTCTTAGCAGTAACACAGATGTACATTCTCTTTTGTTAGAGGTTGTAAGATAGCCGACAAAGCAATGGACGAGAAATCAGACCTACAGAATTAAGAGGTGGCAGGTAAGTCAGCTGACACCTTATCTCATAAGGTGCCCAGGAACCTGAGAAGAAACATTTCAAACTATTCAAGAATATTCCATTTTAATTAACCCACTATAAATAAGGATGAGAAATTTAGTTTTCAAGATTCTCTATTTATCTCAGGCCTGCATTAAAAATCTTGGATGAAAACCTGTACATTTTCTTGCATCCCTGATTTTGATCAAATGTGTGTGTCTTGACATCTTTTTCCAGGGTGGAAAAAGTTTTAGTTTCCCGGTCTACTGATTTCCCCCTCAATTACAATCAGACTGAATTTGCTTAGTTTCCAAAGCAAATGGCATTTTATCTGTGGATTCCAGAAATTGAATTTCGGAAATATCTTCATCGTGGTTGTGTTGAGCCGCTGAGCAAGGAGATCTAGCAAATCTACTGTTGAACTACTTTGGCACGATACTTTGCAGTGCCTCTATTCAGATTGCTTTGGTGTATTTAGTTGCTTGCCTTTACGGCCTCCCTCATTCATGTTCACCAGCCACAAGAGTTTTCCTTTGGGAATAAGCCATTTTTGGTGAGTAGGTCATATAAAGTTCATTGATAGTTCCACAACTTCTTGGTAAATTTTGAGTTTGAATCAGGATTTACTGAACACGTGAAAAATCCCCGTGTGTATTTTTCAACCGGCATAATCACTATCTTTCTGTCCATGAACCCACAAATCTTCCTCCCTCCCTCTCCCCCTCTCTTTCCTTCTTCTCTTTCTCCTTCCTTCCTTCCTTCCTTCCTTCCTTCCTTCCTTCCTTCCTCCCTCCCTCCCTCCCTCCCTCCCTCCCTCCCTTCTGTTCTACATGCTTATCAAACCCATTAAAAAAAGGAGGGATATTATGTCTTTCTTGATTACCAAAATACATCTGGACTTCTTTTGATCAAGTTTTATTCAGAAGGACTGTAAATTCAATTCTCCCTTTCATTGGATTTTTCAGATGAAAGGTCAGGTGGCTTTTTATAAAATTGCACAGCAGAGGCAAGTTTAGGGCAGGGTGACTGGATTCTTTTATTTTTTTTTTTTATTTTTTAAATTACATTTATATGTCACCCTTCTCCGGAGACTCAGGGCGGCTTACAATTTTTGGGATGCAACCCAGTGTGCTCAGCAATAGCCTTCATTCCATTGTATATGCCTGCTTATTACTAAGCGGCATTTTTACAAGGTCAGCTAATTGCCCCCAACAATCTTGGGTCCTCAATTTACCTACCCCGAGAGGATGGAAGGCTGAGTCAACCCTGAGCCTGGTGGGATTCGAGCCTGCAGCAGTTGTAGGCAGCTGGAACTTAAGTGCAGGCAATTAACAGCCTGAGCCACCAAGGCTCTTTTTGCTTGGCACTTTCTGAGTGCCTCTTCCGAATATACCTGCAAGAGTTCAAGCAATTTCTTTGGGAAAGATGGAAGACAGTAAGACATGTGAGACTTAACAATTGAAAAGATCAATATATTCTGCCCAATATATTCTCCCTAAAAAGAAAAAAAAAATCAAATCCTAGAATTTAAAGAGGTGGAAAAGCAAGGCATACTGTGTTAAATGAGAATTTGGCAAGACACTGCTTAAAAGCCTCATGGCAGAAGAAATTAGACAAAGGCTTAGAGCACTGACAGAGAACTATGGGTTCAACATGTCAAAAATACAGAAAATGTCTAATTTGACTTTGCTAGGCGTTTCACACACAAATGAAAGAGAAACAATTATTTACCTATTCCTGGCTGAGTATTCCTTTATGCATATTCCCTTGCCAGGGGTGCTGAATGTATTAAGGGCCCCATTTCTTGGCAGAAATGGCATTGTTAATTGGCTGAGTATCTTGTATATTTAATCTGGATTTCTTTTTTTCTCTCCTAGAAATATTTTAGGATATATTCAGAAACTCAGCTTCCCCCACCTTTGTTAATGGGCCATTAAGGCCTGGGCCAGTCTATTCTACATAACAAAGATCTACCTCTTTCAGGCAGAGCCATTTAATTGCCCTCCATTGTATCACCCAGCAAGATTCAACCAAACTTAGCACACAGACAACCTACAAAGCTAGCTATGACCTCTGATAGCAACCAATCACAATTTGCTTTGGCTTCGCCTCTTTGTCCTCAACTTGAACAAAACTCAAAGTATGCACAACTGCACCTATATAACATAGCCAGGCCTTAAGTTACTCTTCTTATTCTTTTCCTGCTTTTGTACAGTCCCTTGCTAATATTTAGACTGCAAGTTCTTTTTTGACACAGCAAGATCCTAGCTCGTTAATCATTACATTGTTTAGAAAGCCAGGAAGATCAATGGCATTGTCAACATTTTATTATTGTGCACCTGTAAATTAAGAAAACAGAAACAGATTATCCGTATACTGTACTTGGGGTAGGCTTTCATGGTTGTTGAGGACTGATTTACTAATCAAGAGACCAGCCCTCCCAAGCTGCACCAATCAGAAACTGGCATGACTAAAGATCAATCAGCAGACAGGACATTTGGTTATGAAGAGTCTAGCCGAAGACTGCATAGATTGCCTCTGAAGACACCAGCCATAGTTGCTGGGGAAATTTCATTGATTGATTGATTGATTCATTCATTCATTCATTCATTGAACATAGAATATCTGAATTGGAAGGGACCTTAGAGGTCTTCTAGTCCAACCCTGATGGGCTGTCTGCTAAAATAAAGCAAGGTCATACACACACTTGAAAGTAAATCAGGAAGCCTGTAATTGTGGAGTCTGTCTGGCAAGAACAAAGAATTCTTATCCACGGGAAATATGCATGTGTAAATCTTGTAACAACCAACCATGGCTAATTAGAAAGCTGATAAAAGTAACATGAGTTAGACAAGTTGCAGACCTCAGCTAAAAGGAATAGAGATGGCCTGCAGCAAATCAAATGTGTATTAGATAACTCCTAGGGCATTCATTAGCCAGGACTTGGGAATAGGGACAGCTAGAGACCAATAGAACAAATTGTAGAATTATTACTAAAATGTTTATTAGATGATATTTCTTATTATCTTGCTTTGTCCCACCTTCTCCTTTAGTTAAAATGTATAAAACTTACTCAATCCTTTGTTCTTGGCTCTTGGCATTTTGACCAGGAGCCCTTGTATTTTGAGTACTCCAATAAAAAGCAATCAGAAACCCGCACATCGTGTCTGGCGTCCATTGTTGGCTTCGGCACCAGGCTCAGACTCGAATTGGGGACAACAACCCATTGCTGAAGCAGGAGACCCTCTACCATTCCAGACAAGTGGCTGTCCAGTCTCTTCTTAAAAGCTTCCAGTGATAGAGAATCCACAACTTCTGAAGGCAGTCGATCAATCCACTTACTGCATATGGCTGCCCATCTTGTATGCATGGGCGGATAACAACTTAATCAGGATCAAAGCAGAAGAAAAACCCAACCAATAACTAAGAACACAAATAACACAGCATAAAATAGAGTTGAGAATAATCAAATACCTTACAGTCATTATGTTGAAGAAGTGAGGTTACCTATATATAAGAGCTTGATTGTCATCATTTGATGGACTATCCTAATGGTCCACATAGGCAAGAGGTTTCTTCACATATTTTCAGTGGCCTAACTATTGCAAGGATTATAACTACCTGTAAGGGAGTGGGCTTTGTGAAGACAGGATGAGTCTTCTTCTCTATTGGAAGAACAAGATAGAACCAATAAGTTAAAACTCTAAGTAGGTTCAAACTCATCATCAGGAGAAAGTATAGAATAACTTTGAGGTCCTCTACTCCAGAGGTGGTATTCAGCAGGTTCTGACCAGTTCTGGAGAACCGGAAGCAGAAATTTTGAGTAGTTTGGAGAACCGCAAATACCACCTCTGACTGGCCCTGCCCCCATCTATTCTCTGCCTCCCAAGTCTCAGCTGATCGGCTGGGTCTCATTTTGTTGCCCTGCACAGGAGAACGGAGTTGGTAAGCAGGTTAGTGGGGTGGGGAGTGAATGGGGATTTTGCAGTATCCTTCCCCTGCCACACTCACCAAGCCACACCCACAGAACCGGTAGTAAAAAGTTTTTGAATCCCACCACTGTTCTACTTCAATCTCCTGCTCCAAAAAGAGACCTTGGCCTATACCATTCTGGACAAATGGCTATCCAATCTCTTCTTAAAAACCTTCAGTGGTCAAGCACCAATACCTTCTGGAGGAAAATCGTTCCATTGATTAATTGCTCTCACGATCAGGACATTTCTCCTTACTTGTAGGTTGGTTCTCTCCTTTATTGGTTCTCATCCATTGTTTCTTCTCCTGCCTTCTGGTACTTTGGAGAATAGGTTGATCCCCTCTTCCTGTGGCAACCCCTCAAATATCGGGACACTATTATTATGTCGCCCCAAATCCTTTTCACTAGACTAGACATACCCAATTCCTGCAAACATTCTTCATATGTTTTAGCCTCCAGCCATCTTTGTTACTCTTCTCTATGTTCTTTTTAGAGTCCCATTGAAGATGTTATTTAGTTGGGTAACAAAACATCTGAGAACCAAGCAGCAAACTCGGCAGACAAATCTCTGCCTAAATATCTGTTTTTCACAGATAATATCTCACTTTTATGGGTCTCATTTCTGCATAAAAGCCATGGGAATCTGGAATTGCAATGGAAAGGTGAGTTCAAGCAATTGAGAATGGGCTGGTGGGTGAATAATGGCGAGCAGGAATACACCTTAAGTATAGTAATTATAGGATACCTTAAGTAATCCAAAGAATTTAAGATCACACAGATAAATGAGGTCCACAGAATTAGGTAAGATCCAGTGAGGCGTTCAGTCCAATCTAATTTCTTCAAGCTAGTGTGAGGTATATAGTATGAAGACTGTCAAGGTGAGGGTGAGTCACTTGAGAGATTATCTCATAAATGGCAATTCAGCCCAGGTAGGGAGACATCTGGGAAAATGCAGCTCAAAGAAACTCCACCTTAATTAACTCAGTATAAAGGAGGCTAGGAAATTCTATTACAGTTTGCAAGACACTGTATTTTCTCCAGACTAGCAATAAAGATTGTGGTTCGCTGGCAGCCTATGCAGACAGCAGCGGAATTGGATACCGGGGAAGAACGGGGACCAATCCAGGAGTCTGGAGAGGACTCAGATGAGGGTCCTGCATCTGATGCAGAGATGGGGCCAGAACCATCTGGGAGTGGGGTGCTGACTCTGGAGCCTTCGGAGCCTGGCAGCAGTGAGGCAGAGGATCCAGGGGAGCCTGTTCCCAGTGCGTGTGTGTGCAGAGCTGCTAGAAGGCAAGAGCAGCTAAGACAAAAGGGGTGATTCGGGAGTAAGGCTTGGAGGTGATTGCCCCTCCTATAAGATATAAAGGACATGCAAAGGTAAAGAAACCTTTGTAGGAAGCAAAGTCATTCATTTCTATTTAGATTAATCCTTGAAGCTCTGTGTGGACTTTGTACTTCGGTTGGTTTTTTATAGTTCATTTGGCACTTTAGTTGTTGGCAGCAATTCAAAGGAGAGAAAGGTGGGTGCTTATCTCAAGGAATTGTTTGGGAGTCATTACAGGCTGGGAATGAACATAATTCCCAGCGTTGAAATAAAACAAGAGTTATTTTAACTAAGCATGTGCTTAATTATGGTTTCAGGAAGCCTTGGTCAGAACAGTTACCTTACTGAAATCCATTTCATTCTGGCTTCCTTATTTGGCCAGCTACATGGGATTTGACAGTTTAGGACTAAAACATTGGAAATACATACTTCTTTGAAAAAGCACCAAGAAAGAGAAACGGGAAAAACATGGGATGAAGAGTGAAGTTTAAGAACAGAGATAACTGACTCTCTGGAAGAATTCAGTAGTCCTGAACAGAAATTTTATTAAAACTTGGCATTTGGAAATTAGGACAATTGAACTTGTTCCCAAAAAGTTCTTTCCTTACTTTTTGTCATTCTAAAAAGTTGACCTAGTTTTATAAGTTCTGCTCACAGTCTTCCAGAATAACAGAATTGGAAGAGACCTTGGAGGTCTTCTAGTCCAACTCCCTGCTCAGGCAGGAAACCCTATACCATCTCAGACAAATGGTTCTCCAATCTCTTCCAGTGTTGGAGCATTTACAACTTCTGAAGGCAGGTTGTTTCACTGGTTAATTGTTCTCATTGTCAGGAAACTTCTTCTTACTTCTAGGTTGGTTGTCCTCTTAATTAGTTTCCATCCATTGCTTCTTGTCCTGTCCTCAGGTGGTTTGTAGAATAGGTTGACTCCCTCTTCTTCATGGCAATCCCTTCCACACCCTAGTCACCTTCTGCCTTGACTACTGCAATGCGCTCTACATGGGGCTGCCATTGAAAAGGAACCCAAAGTTCCAATTGTTTCAAAATGTTGTATTCCGTGTTGTATTGTGCTAGTCTAGATTTGCATATGTGGCACCTGTCTTACAGGAGTTGCATTGGTTGCCAGTTTCCTTCAGGGTCCCATTCAAGGTGCTGGTTGTCACCTTTATAGCCTTACATGGCTTGAGGCTAGGTTTCTTGAGGGTCCATCTTTTTCCAGTTATATATTCCTGAACCGAAATTGGAGGCAGAATATGTTATGGGTCCCCTTTCTTAAGGAGATCCTTCTAGTGAGATCAAGTTGAACATCATCTCTCCCTGTTGAACATCATCCCTGCAGAGACAAAATAGGCCTCCACCTAATTGTCAACTGTCCAGTTGGTGAATCCTTGGACATTGTTTTACCAGGAGTATAAACTTTACTGAATAAACCACATTGGCACCAAAGAAGTGAAACCAGTTCTGGGTTTTTCACATGAAAGCAAGCATAATTAATCCCCCTTTCCTTATGGGCCACCTACAGTCCATTATGTCCACCAATCACTTCTGTTCATTTTTGTTAGAATTTGCAGCAGAAATTCAAGTCCAGAAAACACACAGATGACTGATTCAGCAGGATCATTAACTTCTTTATAAACATATTAACATGAGTAAAGTTTACAATACCATTAGTAGATTCTTTCAACGTAACATAAGGAAAAACACAAGCAGCAGCACCTCAGAGCAGATATCAGTTTCAGCAAGCAAACAAGACTAGTTTCACTTTCAATTCTCAGCAAAGCACACAGAGCTAAATGACACCCAGGCTGTCAGCTCCCATTGGCTGGTCTGTTGCCATACTTACTTTGTTAACCATGTCTCTGCCAGTTAATGAATATACTCTGACAATTTTGTTATGAGAACCAGCCTGCTATGCTATGACATTTGCTCTGAGTGTCCTTGAGGGGGGAGCCATGTCTCCTGGGAACCAAGAATGCTTGGATGACATTTCCCCCACCCTTCCATTCCAACCTCTCCTTTCCTTTGTCAAGGTGAAAGAGAAGGGGAATATAGGTGAAAATTCAAGTCAGACTTGACACATAGATTTAAAACCCGAAATATTTATTTTAGGGATGATACCTGAAACTTATAGTAAAGAAAAAGTATATCTGGTTATACATGTATTAACTGCAGCTAGAACAGTATTTGCTCAAAACTGGAAAAGCGAGAAGATTCCGATAGAAGAGAATGTGATTAAGAAAATACTAGAATGTGCAGAAATGAATAGATTAACTTTGGAAATTAAAGAAAAAGAACAAGCTGAGTATTATATGATATGAAATTTATTTTATCAATGGTTGGGAAATAAAGATTGACAATGATAAGATATATTACATGTAGTAATATAGAGCAAGAATATAATCATTGATGTTATAGTAAGATATTTGTATTAATTGTAATTGTAATGTATTGATTATTGCACAAAATGTTTGTACCCAGCCGACACACCATTTTAATGGAAGTTGGATATGTTGTAAAAATAAAGTAACAACATATAGATAGTAAGTCAGGCTTGACACTAAATACTCTTTCAAAAGGCCCTCAAAACATGGTTTTGCCAGCAGACCTGAACCCCCAGACTGATTCAGAGCCCATTATATAGTTTGTTTGATGATTGTCACCAGGGAGTTGGAGTTTATTGGGTTTTGCATTTGGGGTTTTATTTCTGTAAGTTGCCTGGAGTCAGAGTGAGTGAGTTGGGCAGCCATGTACATTTTTCTAAACAAATTCAATTGTTTAGGAGGCCACGGTGGCTCAGGTGGTTAGGACGCAGAATCAAAAGACCATTGAGAGAGTGACAGCTCAGCAGTCCAAAACCCGTAAGTGAGTTGTGTGACCGATTGAGATCCTGTCAATTTCTCCCAGCTTCTGCCCACCTAGCAGTTTGAAAGCATGCAATTCCAACCCCAAAGGTGTTTTTTTTTCAAGAGGCAACTGGACTTTCTTTGTTTGTTTTTTTAAGGCATTTTGCTTCTCATCCAAGAAACTTTTTCAGCTCTGACTGGCAGGTGGGGAATGGAAGGATTTATATTCCTTGCAGACAGCTGGTCATTTGCATTCTTTTAGAGAGTCGCTGAGGCCACTTGGAGGTTCATCTGTCTCCTCAGGGTTACCTGAGTAGTGCAAATGGGTGTGGAGCCTTCTTGGAACTGTTGAAAGGACTGTTGAAAGGACTGAGAATCTCCATAGACATGCAATCGTAAGTAGATAAATAGGTACTACTTTAGTGGGAAAATAACAGGGACATGAAAGGAGCACCCCCAGGCATCCCCTGGGCCACAGTGATGTCACCAACTAATCCTTTCAAACCAGAAGTGTGTTGGCAGGTTCTTCATGAATGTGGTAGTAACACATTAAATTAAATAAATATTTTGGGGATACAATTAGCCTAACATAGAGGATACTGGGCCAGGTGGCTTCTTTTACTGGCAAGGAACTGATCTGTGGATGCTAGTGATTTTTTTTTAATCACTTAGAAGTGCTTACTGCCCATAGATCAATACAGAGCATCTACTTGGATGTGAATTAAGGTGGGAGTCAGTTTGCAGAAAATAAAAATTCCTTGGCTGGAATTCCTTCTCATCGTCCTGATGAGACCAAAAGAGTTTGTGTTTTCTGGCCCACTCTTTTTATAGATTTGAATTTATTTTTGTTCTTCCCTGAAGCTCAGAAAAATGAGTTGATAGTACTTACGATGCTGCATCTATGAGAGGTATGGGGTTTTTTGTTGTTGTTGTGGTTCTACTTGCCTGAAATAGACATGTAATAGTTGGGCTGTTCAAAGCAGAGCTGGTATTCAGCAGGCTCTGACACGTTCTGGAGAACCAGGTAGCGGAAATTTTGAGTAATTTGGAGAACCGGCAAATGCCACCTCTGACTGGCTCCGCCCCCATCTATTCTCTGCCTCCTGAGTCCCAGCTGATTGGCTGGGTCTTCTTTGGTTGCCCTGCAGAGGAGAATGGAGCTGGAAAGCAGGTTAGTGGGGTGGGGAGGGAATGGGGATTTTGCAGTAACCTTCCCCAAGCCATGCGTACCAAGCCATGCCCACAGAACTGATAGTAAAAAAAAATTGAATCCCACCACTGGTTCAAAGTGACTCTGTACTAGCTTACTAGGATAACTTTTTTTTTACTTGAAACAATCTGCCTTACAAGGGCAGTAGAAACAATTCCATTTGCTTAACATGTTTTCTTAATATAAATACAGTACCCTGGTCTATTGAATGATAACAATCAAGACATACCTTTTATCTTTTATCTAAGACTCAATAAAGAAAACAATAAATGGATGATTTCTACATGGAATTTTTACAACTGAAATCTCTACATTTCCCTAAGAGCAACTAAGAGAGGGTTATTTGTATGTGAAAGGGGGGGAGAGAAAACAAGAGAGAGAGAGAAAAAACAAGAGAGAGAAAGAGAGAGAGAGAGAGAACGAGAGAGAGAGAAAAACAGAGAGAGAAAATATTAAATTGTTTGGAAAAAATGTACTGTCAATTAGATGAGATCATGAATTTAATTTAATTTAATTTAATTTAATTTAATTTAATTTAATTTAATTTAATTTAATTTAATTTAATTTAATTTAATTTAATTTAATTTAATTATGAGACTTATATGCCACCCTATCTCCCTAAGGACTCATGGTGGCTTACAAAATAAAACAATAATACAAAATTACAAATATTAAAAAACAATTAAACTCCAAGGTCTCATAACAATTCCGATTTAAAAACTATACTAAAACAATGCTTAAAAAACCCTCCCCCCCATCAGTCCGGGTAGGCTAGTTGGAATAGCCATGTCTTTAGGTCACGGCGGAAGGAGCGGAGGTCAGGGGCCACCCAGAACTCTAGTGGGAGCTGGTTCCACAGGGTGGGAGCTCCCACTGAAAAGGCCCTACTCCTGGGAACCTCCAGCTGACATTGCCTGGCCGACAGCAACCGGAGAAGGCCTTGTTGATGATGAGCGCACGGGACGTCGGGACACTGTTAATGGCAGCAGGGTTTTTAAGGGTGTTGGGTCCTTTTTCTGGGGATATGACAGATGACAATCTGCTACACTAATAATCTACCTGGATGTTGGGTTCCAAAAAAAGCAGAAGTGACACATTGCAATTCTTCTAAGCAGATTTAGTTATTGTTGCTCAGCTATAGACAGAAATCTTGCCAAACTAAAGCAGACCACTTGACCATAAAACATATATGCTACATGTCCTACATGGCATGGGTCCAGGATATTTACGAGAACGACTCCTCCCAGCATCAAATACCAACCGCCCTGTACAGGCCCACAGACGGGGTCTCCTCGGGGCGCCATCCGTGACTCAATGTCGCTTGGCGACGACCCGGGGGAGGGCCTACTCTGTGGCGGCTCCCACTCTGTGGAATCTTCTTCCGCTGGAGCTCCGGCTGGCCCCCGATCTCCGCACCTTCTGCCACGATTTGAAGACCTGGCTATTTGTACAGTCTGGGCTGTGCTGACCCTCTGGGGGTTTGATTGTTTTAATTTTGGGGTTCTTAACTTTAATTCGGCTTGTAATTGTTTAACATGTTTTTAGGGAATTTATTTGTTGTTGTATTTTTAGCTGTGAGCCGCCCCGAGTCCTTTTGGAGATGGGGCGGCATACAAGTCGAATTAATAAATAAATATATTCTGGGAACTATTAGGGAAGAGCTGTCTTCACCTCCATTCTCTCACACAACTTATCTGAACTTTGTTGTGTTTTGCTCCTCTAGAATGCATTCTCTACTTCCTGGGAATCCAGACAACATTATCTCATATTGGATGTTTGTAGGCAAAGGAACTATTAAAAATGCAATGCCAGATATGCACTAGAACAGAAGGGCACAAAATTCAGCCTTGCTCCTTGAAGTTCTCGCCATTCATGGAGATATACAGCAATATCCTCCATCCTCTAGTGGTACTTTCCACTATCTATAAGGACGATTTGAGTTCATAACTTTTGAACTATCTATAAGGATGATTTGAGTTCATAACTTTTGAACATAGTTAATAAAATAACAGAGTTGGAAGGTCTTAAACAGTCCCTGCACAGCAGGAAACCCTCTACCTTTTAACAAATCTCAAATAGTCTCACTTTAATGATGTTTGTGAGGAAATCCATCCTTCTTGGTCCAGGTGATTTTCTCTTGTGAGGAAGACAGCTTTGTTGAAACCTCACATTCATTATGTCCTGTCCTACAGAGGACTGGAACATGATAGCATTGTTCCATATCTAGGCTGCCACAAAGAAGATGTATCATTCCTCCTAGCACCAACAGGCAGAAGAATAGACTTATGGAGAACCAGCTAGAATTAAGAGAAATTTCATACAGAGAACAATTAATCTGGCAGTTTGCCTCAGAAGCTGTGCCTCCATCAACTGAGCAAAAATGATTGGTTTTTTGGAATTCTCCTGCTGATTTGAGTAGAAGAACTCCAGGCTTTAACTTTTATTAATTGCATGCAGCTCCTAGACTAAATTATTAAATTGATTAGGTCCTTGTTTTAAGCCTTGCCACCAGAGATCATCCAGTCTTGGTATTCTCTCACTAAGCATGTTCAAAAGTTCAATGACAAGCAATACTTCTCTTGCAGTTGTCAAAATTTGCAGGCTGATTCAAAGTTTATCAATATCCATCCAGCATTTTGAATCTTAAATGATGGGAATTGCCAGAAACCTTTCAGGTTTCACTTGGACATAAAATCATGATGATCTTGCTGATTAGAAATCAGTGTAAAAACTGTCTCCTGCCTCGACTGGGCGGGGGGGGCTTTCAGATGTGATAGACTAAACCCCCACGTAATCTCAACAGAGTTGGAAGGGACCTTGGAGGTCTTCTAGTCCAACCTTCCTACACCACTTCAGACTAATCGCTGTGCAATTGTCAGCCTTCAAGAAACCTTCTTCTGCTTGTTTTTCTGGCTGCCGTAGAAATGGGGGGGAGGGAAGATTAATTGGGCTTTGGGGGGTGGGGGAGAGTGCTGGAGGCTTGATATGGTGAACTGGAAAACTTGGGAAAACTTTCTTGACTATGCTTACTTGTTTACTGCGCAGCTGTAGCTTCTTATCTAAGCAGGCCAAGGTCAACCATCCTGGCGAGCCAGATGCCTGAAACACCACCTGAAGATGCCCCACATGACATTATAAACTTCTCAGATTGGATGGCCAGTTTGAACTATTGTGGGTGGGAACGTTACTATATATTTATTTTATTATTTATTAATGGGACTTATATGCCGCCCCATCTCCGAAGTTCGAGCACAACAAACAAGCTCAATAAATACTTAAAAAGAATTAAACTAATAGTCCCAATTAATACAAAACTTAAAATCCACCAAAATCTAAAACCACCCACCCATGGGTCACAGCCGGATTGGTCAAATAACCAGGTCTTCAAGTCATGGCGGAAGAGTCTCTTGTCGGGGCCTGCGGAGCCCAGGGAAGTTGGTTCCAGAGTTCAGGGACCGCGACAGAGTAGAAGCCGTCGTCGGGGACCACCAGCGACATTGCCCGGCTGATGGGACCCCAAGGAGTCCCTGTCTGTGACTTCGTACAGGGCGGTTAGTATTCGATATATGTGATTTTCAGCCTAATGCCTCAAATCTTGAATTCTTTTGATGCTACCACTTTGATTTCCAGTAAAAGTCCTTTTCTCTATAACAATGGAGTCTATGGTTTCCTTTCTTGTATTTTGAATGGAGCCTCACTTGATAGCAATCTCTACTTAAAAACTCCAGTGTTGGAACACGCACAACTTCTGGAGGTAAGTCATTCCGCTGATTAATCGGTCTAATTGTCAGGAAATTTCTCCTTGGTTCTAGGTTGCTTCTTTTTGATTAGTTTCCATCCGTTGCTTCTTATTCTGCCTCCACATTCTTTGGAATATTCTTTGACATATTGGAACACTGCTATGATATCACCCTAGTCCTTCTTTTCATCAAACAAGATATACCCAATTCCAGCAATTGTTCTTATTTATTTATTTATTTATTTATTTATTTATTTATTTATTTTATTGATTTATATGCCCCCCATCTCAGACTCGGGGCGACTCACAGAATAAAACATATAAATAAATAATTTAAAAATTAAATCACTAAAGCCCAATAAAACCAAATTAAAATTTAAAACTATCCCACACCCCGGCAAGATGATCACAGCCCGACTTGGTCAAATAGCCAGGTCTTCAAATCATGGTGGAAGGTGGAGGTCAGGGAGCGGAGGTCCAGAGGCAGTTGATTCCATAAGTCAGGGGCATACAGAGTAGGTGGCACCGCCCGAGGGACCGCCAGCCGACATTGGCTTGCCGGCGGGACCTCGAGCCCCTGCCTGTGTGCCCGTACAGGAGGCGGTTGGTTCTCGATATCGGTAGGGCTCCTTAAATATTGTGGACCCATGTCGTGTAGGACTTTGAATGTTAAAGCCAAAACCTTCATGCTTTAGCTTCCAGTTCCCTAATCATCGTGGTTGCTCTTCTCTGCACTTTTTCTAGAGTGACCAAACCTGAATGCAGTTTTCCAAGAGTGCTCTTACTAAGGCATTATGAAACGGTACTGACACTTCACGTGATTAGTAACAATTAGTAACAATTCACACGATTGATCTTCAGTCAGACTTTCCAAGTAGTTCAACCCATTGAAGCAGTGGTGGGATTCAAATTGTTTTACCACCAGTTTGGTGGGCATGCTTTGGCTAATGGGCGCATGCAGCTTTCCCCACACCAGCTGAGGCTTGCAGAGCCGATCAGCTGAGAGGATAAAGAACAGAAAAGCGCAGGGGTGGGTGGGAAGGCTGATCCTACACTTTCTCTTCTTTCTCCTCTCAGTTGATTGTTGTTTTATTTCCCCCTCCTCTCAGCTGATGGTTGGGATCTTTTTTAACTACCGGTTCGGCCTAACCAGTCCAAACTGGTAACATACCACCACTGCATTGAAGTCTACTTTCAGGAAGTGTCATGGTCCAACACATCTGATAATCAGAAATTTCAGGGGTTCTGGATTTGTCTAATTTTGAGCTGACTTCTGGTCCTTGTGTAGCTGCTCAACCATTTTCAATCTCTTCCAAACACCAGGTAGAACAAAATTCCTCCTCCTCATTTGGCAAAAGACCCAATCCTGCTGATCTTAATATTTTCTCCACGTTCGATTCTGAGTCATCCTTTATATCCCCAAGCAGGAGAGCGGACTATTTATACTGTGAACTAGTAATTAGAAACATCTTTTGGGCTGCACCTAACAAGGAAGAACTGTAGCATTGCAGCAGGTCATTTTATGAAGACCGCTGGAAGGAAATGATGGATCGCTCTGACAGGAACTGCAAGTATTAATTAGCAAAAAGCCAGGAAGTCCCTCTGTCGAAACCCTGAAAAGAATAGGCCCCAACTTAACCCAACTTTGCCAATTGTCAAAGCCGCTCGATTCTTTCCAATGAATAAAAACAAATACTTCCTTTCAGGACATCAATTTGATTAGGCTTTGGCTTGGCAAAGGTTTTATTTTCTCTACTGAAATTGAAAGAACGTTGCCAAGTCAATTGTGAGTCAAGTTCGGACTACAGGAAGTCCTCAGGTTAGGACTGTAATTGAGCTCAGAATTATGGTCATGTATCATGCTGGTCATTAAGCAGGCCCCATGGGACCGTGCCTGATTTTACCACCATTTTTTTGTGGCAGTTGTTAAGGGAATCACTTGGTTGGTAAGTGAATCTGTTGACTGCAATGGGCATTTTTATTTCCTGGAAACTGGAAATAAGTCCTCGTTTGCAAAAATATTGTCAATCACAGCTACATGACCGTGGGACAAATGGCCATAAATGCGAGCTGATTGCTGAGCACCCCAAATGTAATCACATGACCATGAGGGGGGCATTCCAAACTGTTGAAACTTTGGATCTGTGTATAAGAAGCCCTGTGGAGGTCCATTGTAAGTGACCGATCATAAATCGAGAACTATCTATCTGTATGACCCAGTTCTTGTCCAAATCTTCAAAACATCCCAGGGGGCATTATGGAATTTCCTTTATTCCCCATACTCCTGTTTAATTCTTCAACCACAAAGTCTCAGTTTCTCTTCCCTTCCTATTTATTTAACCGACTATCAGAATAACAGAGTTGGAAGGGATCTTGGAGGTCTTCTAGTCCAACCCCACATTCAACCATTTCAGACAAATCTCTTCTTAAAAACTTCCAGGGTTGGAGCATCTGCAGGGTTTATTTATTTATTTATTTATTTTATTAATTCGACTTATATGCCGCTCCCTCTCCGAGGACTCGGGGCAGCTTACAATTCAAATACAACAATAAATAAATTAATTAAAAAAGTATTAAACAATTAAGCCGAATTAAAATTTAAAACCCCAAATTAAATAACCCCCACCCAAGAGAATCAGCACAGCCCAGATTGTAAAAGAGCCAAGTTTTCAAATCATGGTGGAAGGTGTGAAGATCAGGAGCCAAACGGAGCTCAAACGGAAGAAGATTCCACAAAGTGGGAGCCACCATAGAGTAGGCCCTCTCCCGGACCGCCCAGCGACATTGTGTTGCAGGCGGCACCCGAGGAGACCGCCTGTGTGCGTGCAGAGGCGGCATTGATGTTGGGAGGAGCCGTTCCTGTAAATAACCTGGACCCATGCCCTGTTGGACTTTAAATGTTAATACCAAGACCTTGAATCTCACCCGAGAGGCAACGAAACCAATGCAGGCGTGCAAAGGGTGTAACATGGGAGTATTGGGACTCCCATCACAACCCATACTGACACTTCTGCACCAAGCCCCTGAGTGAAATGCCAAGGTAGTCCAAGGTAGAGAGCATTGCAGTAGTTGAGGCGAGAAATAGGACCTGAGTGACTGTCAGGGGCATCCCGGTCCAGGAATGGGCGTAACTGGCGTAACTGGCGAACCAGCCGGATCTGGGCAAAGGCCCCCCCCGGCCACGGCCCCCACCTATCTATTTGTATCCCGCCTTTGTTATTTTTACACACAACTCAAAGGGGTGAATATATTAAACACACCTTCCTTCTCCTATTTTCCCCAGAACAACCACCTTGTGAGGAAGGTTGGCTGAGAGAGTGTGACTGGCCCTCAAAGTCCCCCAACTGGCTTTTGTGGCTAAGGTGGGATTTGAACTCAGGATACCTCGGTTTCTAGCCTGTTTTCCCTTTCTCCTGATCCTCGAAATGCTATTAAGATGGCACTAAAGACACCAAGGGACCCCAAAAAGGTAAATTTCATATTGGTTCTGAAATCCTGAGTCCTTCAGAAAGGAAAAATAAACAAATAAATAAATAAGGGGTTTTTAATTCCAAACTGGGCCAAATGGAACTATTTCAAACATACTGATGTCACCCTACACAGGCTGGGACAGATCAATGTTTCTCAGCCTTAACAACTTTAAGAAGTGTGGACTTCAACTCCCAGAATTCCTCAGCTGGAATGTTGAAGACCAGACATCTTCAAGTTGTAGAAAAACACTGGGATACACAGTCCACACAAGGGGGAACTATGTTTTCACAGGGTTGTGTAATGCATAACGAGTTCTGCCACTCCAAAGTGTTTTACAGAACTCTCTGGGTGGTTTTGAAATAGGGAGGGTAGTACTAGAACAGATTAACAGAGTTAGAAGGGACCTTGTGCTGTAGATCATCTAGTCTATGGAATCAGCTCCCCGCGGATCTTCATTTGACCCCTGATCTCCGCTCCTTTCGTTGAGACCTGAAGACTTGGCTGTTTCAGCAGGCCGGCCTGGATTGACCCGGGGGTGGGTTGTTTTAATTGTATTGTTTACTGTTGCAATTTTAATTGTTTTAATTCATTTTTAGTAATTTATAGGCTTGTAGTTGTTTAATATTTTTTTTTATTGTAAATGTATTCTTTTTATATGTTCACCGCCCTGAGTCCTTAGGGAGAAGGGTGGCATACAAGTCTAAATAAATAAATAAATAAATAAATAAATAAATAAATAAATAAATAAATAATAATAATAACCCCCTGCCCAAGCAGAAAACCTACACCATCTCTGACAAATGGCAGTCCAATCTCTTCTTAAAAGTCTCCAGTGATGAAGCTCCCACAACTTCTGAAGGCAACTTCTGTTCCATGGCATGATTGCTCTCCCTGTCAGAAAATTTCTCCTTATTTCTGTAGGTTGAATCTCTCCTTGATCAGTTTCCATCCATTATTCCTTGTCTGGCCTTCAGGTGCCTTGGAAAACAGCTTGACCCCCTCCTCTCTGTGGCAACCCCTCAAATATTGGAAGACTGCTATCATGTCTCCCCTGATCCTTCTCTTCTCTAGACTAGCCATGCCCAGTTCCTGCCCCCATTTTTCATATGTTTTGGTCTCCAGTTCCCTAATCATCCAGGTTGCTCTTCTCTACTTTTTCTAGAGTCTCAACATCTTTTTTATAGTGTGGTGACCAAAATTGGATGCAATACTCTAGGTGTGGCCTTACTAAGCCTTTACAGAGTGGCATTAGTACCTCCGTTGATCTTGACTGTATTCCTCTTTTAATACAATTTAGGATTGCATTGGTTTTTTTGGCTGCTGCCGCACCTGTTGGCTCATACTCAACAGGTTGTCCACCAAGACTCCAAGATCCCCCTCACAGTTATTGCTATTAAGCCTGGTTTCACCCAGTCTATATGTGCACTTTGGGTTTTCTTGCCTAAGTGTAAGGCTTTACTGCAGCCATTGTGGGGCAAATGTCCACAAAAGCAATATATTTTGTATGCATGCATATTTACATATATATGACATAAAACAAGTTATAATACACATTAGAAATCATATCTTATAATGCAAAGAAAGCTGAGACATAAGCCTGACATATGAACTTCCAGTGAGCCTAATTCAAATTATGCCATATATTTTACATTCGCTTGATGCTTGACAGATTAGCACAAATTGAATTTCATGCTAACCTGCCCAGGGCAGTGCATTCCTTATTTATAGGAATTGTAAACACCATTAAGATGATATATATGTAAAAGTTATTGACATTTTAAGTATATGGAAAGTGCAGTAATTTTCCATTACTTAAGAAGTCATTGGAAGGAAACTTTTGGAACATGTTATCATAAATGCAATGTGTTATTTGGGAAGAGAATAAGCAGAGTATTTTCCATCATCAACATCTGTTGTATTTAAAAAAAAAACCTGTGGGTTTTCTGTGAAATGTTTAACTTTTGTTCTGTTTTTTTAAGTGTGCCAAAGTACGAGCAATCTCCAAGTTGTTTATTTAGTGAAAACTTTATTTGAAACTTCTGGTTTTCAAATGAATACACTTGTTGTCTTATTGCAGCAATGTCAGGCACGAAGATGGCAAGACCACAAGTTAAGTTCCATTTAAGCTGATTTATTGCTCATTCCTACACATAAGAATCTAGTCAACTAAGAATCAAGTAGTGGTAGTAGTACCGATTGATCATCTCTCCTCCTCCTCCTCCTCCTCCTCCTCCTCCTCCTCCTCCTCCTCCTCCTCCTCCTCCTTTCTTCCTCCTTTCCTTCCTTCCTTCCTCTTCTTTCCTTTCTCCCTTCCTCTCTCCTTCCCTCCCTCTAGACCTGAGATTTCTGGATGATGTCTGTTAAGTTTGCATGAAGAGTCAGACGCGAAGAGCTTCAGTGAAGAGTTTGTTAAGTGACTACAGCTCGAATGGACCTGACTTGGCTGGGCTACGGCTGCTTCTTATAGCCAGCAGCCACAGTTGCCAGCCAATCAGAGTGCAGGGTTTTCCCGCACTATTTAAACCAATCCCATTTGACATTTTACAAGAACAATTCAAACTAAACCAATGACATTCAAACCTACATACATAACAATGTCTGTTCCTATCCCCTCAGGTTTAACTTTGCTTAGATTTGTAAGATTAACCAAGGTTAGCTAATTAATCTGCCACTTAATCAAGCCCATTCTGAATTAGAAGAGATTTATTCATTCATTCATTTATTTATAACCCACCTTTATTAATTTTTTTTTAAAAAAACCTCAAGGCAGTGAACACACCCAATACTCCTTCTCCCTCCAATTTTTCCCAGAACAACAACAACAACCCTGTGAGGTGGTTTGGGCTGAGAGAGAAAGATTGGTCCACAGTCACCCAGCCAGCTTTCATGCTTAAGGCGGGACTAGAACTCACAGTCTCTTGGTGATTGGCCCAAAAGCATCCAACTGGATTTCACGCAAAGACGGGACTAGAACTGCTGGTTGTTAACCTGGTGCTTTAAACCCTGGACCAAACTGACTATATTTAGCAATAACAATAGCACTTAGACTTATACACCACTCCACAGGGCTTTTACAGCCCCCTCTAAGCAGTTTACAGAGTCAGCATATGTTCCCCCAACAATCTGGGTCCTCATTTTACAGACCTCAAAGGAGGGAAGGCTGAGTCAACCTTGAGCCTGGTGGGATTTGAACTGCCGAACTGCAGGTAGCTGGCGGTCAGCAGAAGAAGAAGTAGCCTGCATTCTAACCACCGCACCATCACAGCTTAGAAACTGTTATTTTTATCTTATTTTTAATGCCCATGCATGTCACAGTGGAGGTGTGTCCTCTTTATTGGGCTGGAGTATATACAGTATATACAGGATATATTCTTAGCAGCTTTTACTCTATGTTCATAGCTATACAAAATAATAAAATATCAGAGTTGGAAGGAGCCTTAGAGGTCTTCTAGTCCAACCCCCTGCTCAAGCAGGAGACCAGTAAGTCCTCAGCTTACAATATTTCATTTAGTGACTGTTCAAAGTTACAACAGCACTGAAAAAAGCGACTTATGACCGTTTTTCACACTTATGGCCATTGCAGGATCCCTATGATCATTTGAGCAAAATTTGAACGCTTGGCAACTGATTCACGTTTATGACAGTTGCAGTGTCCTGGGGGGGTCATGTGATCCCTTTTCGCGATCCTCTGACCACCCAAAAAAGTCACTGGGGCAGCCAGATTCACTTAACAACCGGGTTAGAAACTTATCAACTGCAGTGATTCGCTTAACAACTGTGGCACGAAATGTCATAAATTGGGGCAAAACAAATGTCTCACTTAACAATGGAAATTTTGGGCTCAGCTGGAGATCTTCTAGTCCAACATATATAATTTCAGACAGGTGACTGTCCAGTCACTTCTTAAGAACCTCCAGTGATGGAGCACCCACAACCTCTGAAGGCAAGTCCTTCCACCGGTTAATTGTTCTCACTGTTAGGAAGTTTCTCAATTCTAGGTTGCTTCTCTCTTTGACTAGAGTAGAGTAGAGTAGAGTAGAGTAGAGTAGAGTAGAGTAGAGTAGAACAGAATAGAATAAGAGATTAGTTTCCATCCATTGTTTTGTGTCTTGCCTTTTAGTGTTTTGGAGAGTAAGTTGACCTTCTCTTCTTTGACAGATGATCTGATCAGTGCTCAGGATCTTTACGCAACAGAAAATTTTTTGCATACTTTCTCAACAGACTTTTTGAGGGTAGAAAGAAATATTCTCCAGAAGCACCTGAAGTCAAGACAAGAAGCAACGGGTGGAAACTAATCAAGGAGAGAAGCAACCTAGAACTAAGGAGAATTTCCTAACAGTTAGAACAATTAACTACTTGCCTTCAGAAGTTGTAAATGATCCAACACTGGAAGTTTTTAAGAAGAGATTGGACAACCATTTGTCTGAAGTGGTGTAGGGGTTTCCTGCCTAAGTAGGGGGTTGGGCTAGAAGACCTCCATGGTCCCTTCCAACTCTGCTATTCTATTCTATTCTATTCTATTCTATTCTATTCTATTCTATTCTATTCTACTCTACTCTACTCTATTTTTTTTCTTCTCCATGGAGTATGAAGAAACTTGGTTTAAAATTTAGCTGGGCCTCATTTTAAAAAACCATCCTTTACGTTGTCTTAGAAACTAACCTTTGGATCTGCCCCTCCTCCTTTACCTTAACCCACAAAAAGTCCCAATAAATCTCTTTCACTTATTGATAAATGGCCACTGTTTGAGAATGTCTTTGGCAAAAGAAAAAAGTTCAGGTCCTTGAAAAATTGCTTCGCAAACCAGTTGTCTTTCCATGCCATCTCCCTGCCCTCCTCCTTTTTCTCTCTGGCCTGGAAAGAGTCACCTTGTGCAACGTGAACCAGATACCCAGCTTCCCAATTGTGAGGGGGTGTTTTTTTTTTTGCAAGGCTTAAATTTGGCTTTGAGTGTTTGTGTTATTTATATCGGCACCTGGTATTACAATGGAGAACAGAAGGTGGCCGAGATGCATTGATGCCATAGCTCCTGCTTTTCGTCCTAATTGATACTCTTTGTAACAAGACGGCCAACAATTCAGTAGAAGGTTACAAGGACAACAATTGCTGGATCAGTCCTCTTTTTTATATAGAATAGAATAGAATTCTTTATTGGCCAAGTGTGATTGGACACACAAGGAATTTGTCTTGGTGCAAATGCTTTCAGTGAACATAAAAGAAAAGATACATTTGTCAAGATTCAAGAATCATAAAGATAGGATACAATAAGCAATGAAATCATACTAGGAAACAGTACGTCATGACCCTGTTGGAATCTGATTCCGAGGGGGAGGTCGAACAGCTGACAGGGACTGGGAGTGTGGCTCTGGTGGCTGGGGAAGAAACTGGGGAATGGCACAGTCTGGCTAGGCCTTCAGAGGAAGACCCAAGGTCACCTCCTCTTCATCCTAGGGCACTCAGGGAGGAACGGAGAAGGGAGCAACATGAGTCATGTGGGTTATGTGGGAGAAAAGGGCCCTGATTCCCTTCATTAGCTGCAGCTGGGAAAACAGGATTTAAAAAGGGCGATTGTGCACAGCACCTTTCTGGAAGCAAAGGGTGAATTATCTTGGTTTGTCAAGTCTTATCTGGATTCCGGGACCCTCCCAACTGTGTGTGTTTTGTTATCTTTTGAAGTCTGCAATTCCTTATCCTGCCCTGTCTTATTAATTGCTGCAGCGTGGTTTGTGTGGATTTTTATTTATAATCTATTTGTACTTTGGGTTCAGACTGAATTTCTTCCCTTTAAACAACGGTTCTTGGGAGAGTTTTTTCTCCAGCTGATGATAACTGGACATTGGGGGACAAGTTGGAGGTATTAAAGGGACTTTACCTACTTTTGTGACTTTGTTGCTTTTGTGCCACACCCTGGGTTATCACCCAGTCAATAAAAAGCATTAGGATACAAGCAACAAGGTTACAGTCATAAGTAGGTCTCTCATTATGTGAAGAATATCAAATAAGGTATCAGAAAGATAATTAGGAATTGTTTCAGGATTACTAAAGGAAGAAATAGTACAGGTAGCCCTTGGCTTCACAACTGTTCATTTAGTCACCATTTAAAGTTACAATAGTGCTGAAAATTTAGAATAATATCAGACTGAGGCAGAAGACTCTATAACAGTTTTCTGCTGAGGCAGAAAACTCTGTACCAATTCAGACAAATGGTTGTCCAATCTTTCCTTAAAAACTTCCAGTGCTGGAGCATTCACAACCTCTGGAGACAAACTTTTCCACTGATGAATTGTTCTCACTGTCAGGAAGTTTCTTACTTCAAGGTTGGATCTCTCCTTGATTAGTTTCCACCCATTGCTTCTTGTCCTGTGCTTTGCTGTTTTTGTGCTTTGGAAAATAGCTTGACTCCCTCTTCTTTGGAGCAACCTTTGAGATATTGGAACACTGCTATCATGTCACCTCTAGTCCTTCTTTTCAGTTAACTAGAGATACCCAATTCTAGCAACCATTCTTTATATGTTTCAGCCTCCAGTCCAGTGGTGATATTCAAATTTTTTTACTACCAATTCTGTGGGTGTGGCTTGGTGGGTGTAGCGTGGCTTGGTGGGCATGGCAGGGGAAGAATACTGCAAAATCCCATTCCCTCCCCATCCCACTAACCTGCTTTCCAGCTCCATTCTCCTGTGCAGGGGCAACAAAAGAAGACCCAGCTGAGCAGCTGGGACTCGAGAAGCAGAGAATAGATGGGGGTGGAGCCAGTTAGAGGTGATATTTGCCGGTTCTTCGAACTACTCAAAATTTCCACTACCGGTTCTCCAGAACTGGTCAGAACCTGCTGAATACCAGCTCTGCTCCAGTCTCCTAATCATCTTCAGACAGAGGAGACCTATCTAGGATGTCATCTCAGTCTTAGGACAAGTAAGGAATAGCTAACTTCCCCTGAATCCCACTTCCTGTTCTGATTAATATTCACATGATACATCTTTCCAGAAAAATTAACCCAACTCCCCTCATCCCCCCGCCCAATAGATAAAAGAATCAAACCCCTCAGTTGCACCTAATGTCAAAGTGGATGGGACAAGGGAGATCAGATTGATCATCATGGCACTTCAACCTGAGCTTTGCTCATTCTTCCTGTGAGTCACCATATCAGCAGGTCCCCTGGACAGTAGAATTGGGGTTCAACTTTGGAAAGCTACTCTCCTCATTTGAGAAAACCCAACAGTTTGCAGACCCATTCTTATGATTTTAAATTTCTTGGTGTTCCACCCAGCCCTAACAAACAGCTGCATCAGAGATATATAGCATCATATCAGAAGCTATCTTGTATCTCTGATGGTGCAAGGAAGCAAAGAGAGAAAGTTCAGAGAAAATAGCCTTCCAACACACATATCTAGGATTAGTGGAGACCTCTTCTGACCCTTTTCCTCTTTTCTAAGTTTCCACAGACTTGGGATTAACCTCCTTAGCTTCCAAACAACAACAATGCTTTAGAATTATGTGTAGCTTATTCTTCTAGAGAAAAGCACCCAGCAGAATTCTTCTTGACTGTCATGCCGATTAAAAAAAAAGAGAGAGCTAAGGAATAACTTGATTTAGCCTAATATAAATCATCTGCCTTTACATTCTTAGGAGATCCACAAAAGACAGACACTAATTGAAGTTTGGAAGAATTAGAATGGGAAGGTAGGCAAAGTGTATAGCACTTTGTGCAAAGTATAGCAAACCCAGTACTTCTCCATTTAGTCATTTCATTACAAGAAGGGAAGGCAAAAATTTATTATTACCTTTATTGTCAAGAGTACAACATGTGTACAATGAGACTGGCTGAGTCTCTCTTCATGCACACAACCCCAACACTACTCACACTGAGGACAGAAGTCCCTAACCCAGTCCCAATCTTATTACACTATGTGACCTTGTTGCACAATACGCCGGCCCCGCAAGTCTGTCATACTATGTTGACATGAAGTTATTTCCTGTTCAGAAGTCTGACAGCCCACAGGTAGAAACTGTTATTCAGCCTGTTGGTGCGGCTGGCTATGCTTCTATATCTCCTACCCGATGCTAGGAGAATGAAGAAGGGCTGACCGGGGTGTGAGTCCTCCCTGAGAATTTTCCTCACTCTTTTAAGGCAACGAGCCCCGGTGAGGTCATCTAGTGCAGCGGTCATCAACCGGTGGGCCGCGGCCCACTGGTGGGCTGTGACAAAATTTTGGTGGGCCCCAGAGAAATCTCACCCCCAAAGCACTCCCCCAAAGCAATTAATCCAGGCTGCACAAAAACACAAGGCTGCACAGCCCACATGGCCTGTGGGAACCCTCCCTGCCCACTCACTCCTTACTGGGCAAACTTGCCTGCTAAGTTGCTATTTTCCTGACCATTAGCTGTTCTGCTGTGCCAGGAGATTTAGATTAGCTAGGAAGCAGGAAATGGTTGGATTTCTTGCTTTCTAGCTAGTCTTTAGATATTCGGCTCTGCTTTTAAGCACAGCCAAACCTCCTTTAGGACTGAAGATTCTATTATTCAGTGCAGACGCATGGCAAGCAAATTTTATGTGACAGACTGAACTAGCCGATGGCAGATAGATAGATCACTGAATGATTCTGTGAGCAATTCAATCTGCCTGCCTGCTTTGCCTGCTTTGGGGTAAAAATTGCTCTTTTTAAAATAACAAATTCAATATTTACATACATGATGTGTTGTGAGTTAATTTTGTGAGTTTGCTTGCTAGCAAATTTTATGAGTTTGCTTGCAAGCAAATTTTGTGTGACAGACTGAGCTAGCCAATGGCAGATAGATAGTTCTCAGAATGAATCTGTGATTCTATGAGCAACTCAATCTGCCTGCCTGCTTTGTCTGATTTTGGGTAAAAGTTGCTCTTTTTTAAATAAAAAAATCAATATTTATATAAATATTTATAATATTTACATACAAGCCATGCCCAGCCAAGCCACACCCACAAATTAGGCCACACCCACAGAACTGGTTAGTGGTCCCTGGGATTTAAAATTATGAGTTTGGTGGTCCCTGAGGTCCAAAAGGTTGGCGACCCCTGATCTAGTGGTATCAGGGAACAGCTCAAGATGTTTTGGGCTATGCTCACCACCCTCTGTAATGTTTTTCTATCCGCGGCTGTCAAGCCAGCATACCACACCGTAATGCAATATGTGAAGACGCTTTCTGTTGTGGACCAGTAAAAAAGGTCATCAGTTGTTGTTCCACTTTATTCTTTCGCAAGACCCTAAGGAAATGGCATCTCTTTTGGGCCTTTCTGGCCACCTGGCTTGTGTTGATTTTGCAGGTAAGAACTTTGCTGAGGTAGACTCCCAGGAATTTAAAGGAGGAAACTCTCTCCACACAGCCCCACTTGATGTAAAGTGGGACGGGTTCCTCTCTCTTCTTCCGGAAGTCTAGCACCATCTCCTTTGTCTTGCTGATGTTCAGGTGCAAGTTGTTTTCTAGGCACCATGAGGATAATTTAGTGGTGTTGGTTCTCTAAGACAGTGCCTTAACCAGCCCAAGACATTATTTTCCTGTAAATTTTCAGAGTCTGCATGTTTCAGGAGTTGAAGTCCATGCTGCTACCTTTGGAAGCTGACACAAATCTCCCATCAGTCCTCAAATGCAGTTCCCTAATAATCCAGAAAATGTCTCCCACCTCAGATATAGACATGGGCAGAATGCCTAGAACATAGACAGGTTCTTAAGATTTTGGCTAGAACCTGATGCAATGCACTAATGCCCAGCTCTTAATGCAATCGCACTTTAAAGACTGTCATTTCAAAATTCAGGATAAAATATCATGAAATATAAGACGCTATTCAATTCTTGGCACATTTCCTAATGGCTAAATATATGATTAGATATTGAAAGTAGAGAGGAGCACAACAAAGCAGCCCATTTATACTTCTTGGGAAGATAAGAAAAATCCGGGCTAGACAGCCTGACCACCAGATGGATTCGTAACTGGCTGACCAACCGCACTCAGCATGTAGTCCTCAATGGAACTGCAGGTACAGCTGGAAAGAAGTATGCAATGAGTTACCCAAGGCTCTGTCTTAGACCCAGTACTCTTTAACATCTTTATCAATGATTTAGTGAAGGGAATAGAAGGGGAACTCATCAAAAGACTATGGACTAAAAATTATAAATTAACATTGGCAACCTCATATAAAGAAAATTTGTATAAAATGTTTTATTGTTGGCATCTGGCACCGGTGAGATTTGGCTAAAATTTATCCAAATTTAAAAGCAGAGTGTTGGAAGTATAAAAAGAAACCTGGTACATTCTTTCACATGTGGTGGGCTTGCCCAAAAGTGAAAGAATTCTGGAATAAAATACAGATCTGGCTACAGAAAATAACAAGTCTAAAGATAATACCCTAACCTGAAATGTTTTTATTAGGGATAACCAAAGGAGAATATACAAAAGAGAATGAATGTCTAATGATACACATCTTAACAGCAGCTAGGATACTATATGCTCCAAGTTGGAAATTAGATAGTACACCCACAGACGACATGATTATAAAAAAAGTAATGGATTGCGCAGAAATGAACAAATTCACAATGGAATTGCAGGAGAGGGAGGATAAAGAATTCTATATGGCCTGGGAAAAATGGTATGTCTGGTTAGAAAATAGAAAGAAAATATAATGCAAAAGTAGAAGCTTTAAAATGTAATTGTAAATAATGTATATATATGTATGTATAGGAGAATGGTATAACTGATGTCACAAATAACTGCAAAAATGTATATAGACTTTGTTTTTTAAAGATGAACATTTAATAAACTTTATTTAAAAAAAAGAAAAAAAAGAAGGGGAACTCATCAGATTTGCAAATGACACCAACCTGGCAGCAATACCCCAGAAAATAGACTCAGGAACTAGAAGGATCTTCATAGACTTGAACACGGGGCCCTAATGAAATTCAATAGTGAGAAAAGTCAGGTTTTACACATAGGAAAGAAAAACCAAATGCACAGGTATAGAATAAGTGGTACCTGGCTCAACAGCAATAACTATGAGAAGGATCTAGAGGTCCTAGAGGACCACCCCTTAAATATCCCCACCCCTTGTCATCCTGTTGTCAGGGTTCTGGCAGTTACTCCAATTAAATCATGAGCCTTGAGCCACACTCCCAAAACTAAAGAGGATTTATTTATTTTTATAATCTGGTCGTAGCCAACTCTGAGATACATAATTCACTGTCACCCTTGATCCTGCTTTCCCTCCCCACCCCTCTGGGTGTATCATCCAACAAAAACGTCCATAGCCAAGAGTCATCAATCATGCTCTCCAATTAGATTTTTTCGTGGCAGAAGCTTCAGCCATCTAATCAGTCTTTGAAGAAAATATGAATGGAATGTACTTTCGATTCCACACTGTTGCCTGCTCTTTGAAACTCCCCCCTCTTCTTTCTGTTGTCAACTACAAAACGTGTATACAAAATGTTTTATGAGTTGACACCTGTCTTTTTGGTTTTTAGTCTTTTGTTTAATCTTGCTTATTTTTTAACTGTCTTGTATTATCTTTTTAAAATCCTTTTCATCATATTGTAAGCCGCCTAGAATCTCTGTATCAGTGAGAAGGGTGGCATATAAACCAAGCCAAGCCAAGCCAAGCCAAGCCAAGCCAAGCCAAGTCAATAAACATCTTCATACTTCCCCCTTCTCCAAATCATTGAATGATTTGGGTGGTTTTGCAATGCTCTACCAATCCAAGTCCAAATAGAACTGAGCAATGTAAAATTGAGTGAATGGTGTGGAAACCACCCTTCATTTTAATATAACCGTGTTCACTCTATTAAGCCATGATACGATCTGTTTGTCTGGATATTGCCCATTCTTTGAATACAGCACCAGCGTTTTGTCAATCCAGATTTAGGGGTTCATGTGCTACATTGATTCATCTTTTCTGTGCTTGTCCCCCCACAATGGCCTGGTTTGACACTTCCCTTGCTGTGTTTGTGGTGGCGGTATCGCAAATGGTGTCGTATGATGCCAGGGGCTTTGTTGAAGAGAAAACAAAGCCGACAACTGGCGAAGGAGCAGCAAGAACCAGAAGACGATTATTATTTTCCAAGGTGAAGCCCTCTGTCATCTTTTCACAGCTGCAGTTCCAAGCTCGGCATTGAGTCAGTGGGAGTCACCACAGAGCTCATCCCTTTTATTCAGCTGATAAAACCCCAATAATTAAACTGCCAGCCAGAGCCATCAAGTGTTCTTGAGGGGGCAATACAGAGGGAGGAAAGTCACTAGAAGTCTTGAGTCGGGGTGACTCTTTGCTGAATTAAGCCTATAATTTTTTTTATTTGAATCACTGTGTGCTTCCATAAAAAAAAAACAGGCCCTTGGCAGACTTTTTAATATATATATATATATATATATATATATATATATATATATATATATATATATAAAGTCTGAGAAATGTGCCATTTGCAGGAGCTGGAAAAGGATGTAGCTTTCTCCATGTTTTAAAATAACACACACATTCTGGAACCCCTTCCTCTTTTGTTCTTGGGGGTTTCTGGAAAACAAAAAATGCCAGGAGGATCCTGTTTTTATCCTCTTTTCTCTCTCTCCTCTCCAGAGTAGCTGCTTTGAAAAATGAACTGGGCTGAGGATTTCAACCCCCCCACCCAGGTTTTTCAAGGTAAAGTTATATGTCGGTGCACCTACCTGGAATAGAGAGCGAAACACACAATGTTTTGCAACCATCCTCTTTTGATAGAATCACAGAGCTGGAAGGGACTTCAAGCAGGAGACCTTGTATCATTTCAGATAGATGGTTGTCCAATCTCTCCTTAAAACCTCCAGTGTTGGAGCATCCACAATTTCTGGAGGTGAGTTGTTCCACTGATTAATTGTTCTCACTGTCAGGAAGTTTCTCCTTAGTTCTAGGCTTCTCTCCTTGATTAGTTTCCATCCAGGGGTGGGATTCTACCAGTTTGCACCTATTCGCTAGAACCAGTTGTTAACATTCTAAGCAGTTCGGAGAACCAGTTGTTAGAAGAAATTACTGGGCTAATCCTGTAAGGAAGGCAGGAAGGAAACATTCTGGTGTTGCTTACAGAAACTGCCTCTCCATTAACCCTTATTACATTCTTGGCAGGACTAGACTTCCTGTCTCGGGAACTTCTCTGGAGTTTCCCCCCCCCTCCTTTGCTGGTATTTTACTTGTGTGGAGTGACCATTGAAAAAAGTGACTTATGACCATTTTTCACACTTACGACTGTTGCAGCATCCCCACAGTCACGAGAGGCCAGGCGAGGAGATGCGTGCCCCGATGTGAATGATGTTGAGTTGGCCACGCCCAGCCAGTAACATGACCACCAAGCCATGTCCACCCAATCACATAACCACCCAGCCACACCCACCAACTAAGCCATGCCCACAGAACTGGTTGTTAAAAAATTTGAATCCCACCCCTGTTTCCATCCATTGCTTCTTGTCCTGGCTTCAGGTGGACAACTTGGAGAATAAATTGGCCCCTTTTGTTTATGGTAGCCCCTTAGATATTTATAACTTCTTTTTTTAAATAGTCTTTTCAGATTCTTTGTAAAAAGCCAAGTATTCCTAATGTTTGTGATAGTGGAAAATATTCCTAACATTTTCATAGTGCAGAATGATGCAATGCTGTGGGTTCTCTCCTTAAGCAAGGAGTAAATTTATGCCAGAGAGAAGACTCTAAAGAGAAACTTCCTAATTAATTCATCTTCTTTCAAGCTACAGTAAAAGCTACTTTACCATTAATACAATTACTTTACTTTTCTGAATGACCCAGAAAACCTAAAATTGCTGTCTGGATCTTGAAAATAAGGAGAAATAGATTAGGGGTGGAGGGAAAAATCCCCTGGGAGAGCAAAAAGAGAAATATTCACTGCGGTCATATAATCCTTAATTTATGATTAAATCACATTAAACTCAACGAATCTTTCTTCTCAGGAGAAAAGTATAGGACTGCATTGCACTTTCCCCCACATTGTATAATTTGGATAGTGCAAGAATTTGCTGGATGATTCATTTATTGGAAAACTTCCCCCACCCACCTTTTTTTTTGTCCCTTAGAGGCTTCCAAAATTCACTGAAGATAATGAGATTGAAGCCAAATCAGCGCATGTATTTCACGTATTAAAGTGGAGAGGGATTGCCTTTTTGCCCCAAAGGGCAATGGACAATTTTAAAAATGTCTGAAATGATCACATGAAGAGAAGGAGAAGGTGGGTTTTTTTTTTATGATAACAAGAGAATGAATGGAATAAAACTTTCTGGAAATCGGTTAAAGTATTAAAAGCCTAGCAGCAGCTGGCCACAAGTTAACTGAAATT